>VDFB02047230.1:390670212-390805698 GCA_007258455.2 Sequoia sempervirens
TAGGTGTAGTTGATTGCAGCTTTGCCATTCTGTGATTTAGAGGTTTCCCCCTTGTCGTAATTAGGCAAAGGTTCCTTAAAAGCCTTATGATCAGCATTGGTATTTAGGCCATCAACTTGAAGCTTTCCACTTTCTATAAAAGCTTGGACAATATGTTTTAATCTCCAACAGATTTCAACAGTATGGCTAGGGCCATTATGAAATTTACAGAATGCCTTGTCATCCCACCAATGTGGCTTAGGATATGGAATGTGAAATTTTGCAGGGTCCTGAGGATGTGCAAAGTTGTTAGCAATGAGAGTTTTGAGAATATCCTCATATGAGTCACCCAATTTGGTAAATTACTGCTTCTGGTTTTTGGGCCTCTCCTGATATCTTGGTTTACTTTCTTGTTGTGGAGGTGCATTAAGCTTTATTGCTTGCACAACCTTAGTCAAATTAAGAACATTTTGATCTCTTGATTGCGAAGAATCCACAACTCCATCATTGACAACTTGTTTGTTTTTGTTCCAATTGTTGTTCTTTCCTTTATCCTTATTATTGTGTTGACTATTGTTGGTATTATTGTTATGTTTGGTCAAAATGCCTTGTTCTTTTAGAACATCCTCAATGCGGCATGCAGTTTCAATCATGGTATCAAAGGAAGTGAAGACTATCTTTTTGATCTCATATCTCATTTCAGGCACCAAATTACTAACAAGTATGTCAATCTTTTCATCCTCATGGATCGTCCTAGGATACCGAGAGCATTGTCTCCTCCACCTTTGCAAGAAGGTAACAAAGGGTTCCCCTGATTTTGTTTCAAGTTGCATAGGTCCAACATGATATGATCTTGGGGATTATATGCGAGTGTTGGCGAATCTATGAACAAGTTCTCTAAAAGTCTTGAAAGAGGAGTGATATTGGTAAACCATTCCATTGCTTGTCCTTTAAGACTCCTAGGGAACAACCTCATCAAATAGGAGTCATCCTGATGGAATTCAAAGCTCATAGTATAGAACTGATGCACATGGTCGTGTGGATCACCACTGCCATCATATTTATCATATTGTGGGAATTCCACCCTCTTTGGAAAATATTTCATACTCACACTCTTGTCAAATGGATTAGGACAAATTGAGTCTAGTGAGAATGAGCTCTTAGGGCTTTGATGAGGGAATTTCTCTTGAGTTTTCCCAAACATTCTCAGAAGGCAGAGCCATGGTGAAATGTTTGGAAATTGTGGAAACGGAAGAAAGAATTGTCAAAATCTTAGGGCTACTAGCTAATGGAGAAAATTATCCTACCTCAAGGGATGCCAGGTCGGCCAGAGTAGAATTTATAGTCCATGGTGACCCACTAATCAGAATTGACAAACAGGGTGCAAAAAGGACATCTTTTTCTGAGCCTTCGAAACAAGCAGCAATCTATATAATAAGGTACATTACCTGTGAGGGATGTTTGTCTAATTTTCATTCAGTCCACTTCAAGATTTTGAGCCACATGAGGCATGCAAGGAGAGTAAATGTGCCCAATGTCCTCTATAACCTCCTCTCCATCATGGCAGCTAAAATGTAGAAAGGTAGGGACAACTCTATCTCACATCATTGTTTAATAAAATTGCTAGTTAAGAAATCCTTGCATGATGTATCTGAGATTTCTTAGGAAGAATTTGTGAATATTGATCAATTTAGGCCTAAGGAAGTGCAACCTAGGGTTTTACACTTGCCCTGTAGGGTTAGCAGGAGATTAAGCCTAGCTGGAGCAACTCCTGGTGCTTTGACTTCAGGTGCCAACTCTAGCATAAACCCTTTTGCAGTAGCAAAAGAGGTCATACACATTAGATCCTTAGAAACAAAGCATTTACAAGAAGCCAACCCCTTATCTGACTTTGATAATAATTTCTCCTTAGAAACAAGTAAGGAAAATGAACAAGCCCAAACCCAACCTATAGAGGAAGAGGTGCCAAGTGTTAGAAAAAGGAATGTTGAAACTAATCATCCTGTAGCAAAAGGGAAACACACAAACACCCCTAGGAAGTCAAAATTTGCTAGGCCTGTCTTTTGCAGACCTCCACAGGGAAGCCCTAGGCATGAAGAACCATCACAAGGGGGCACTAAATCTCCAATGGAGCAAGAGAATATTGAGGAAAGAGAAAAAGAGGAAGTTGTGTTCCACAGGGTAGTAAAAATAACATTGGCTGACCTCACCAATATTACAAAAGAATTTGAGGATGATCTAGGGTTCCTATAACATAACGAAGAATAGGAGTAGGAGATCCTATAGCCACAGTCAAAATAGGAACAAGGAGTCTTGTAGCAAGGATTGGATGAAGAAGTAGCACCCCCAAAGTCAATGGGACAACTTGAATTTCTACAGATGATGTCATATAGAGAGCAGTCGACATCAAGAATATTGGTAGGTATCCACAACCCTCCTAATTTTTCAGCCCATTCTATAATTTTGAATTTGTGGAAAGAGATAGAAAAAAGAGAAGAAGAGTGGAAGTAGGAGAGAAAGAGACTTAAGAAAGAAATTCAATTGAGGGATGAAATTATTGAAGAGAAAAATGAGGAGATTGTCACCTTGAAAAAGATGGTGGACAATATTGTAACTATGGTGCCATAGATTGTGGAATGTAGAGCTCCTCCAAAAGTTTATGCCCTCCATTTGAGAGAAAAATAAATCTCCTTCAAGTTGTCCAAAATCATTTCAGATTTAAATCCTTCTATCGAAACGCCCACTGAGTTCTTTAATGCTTTCAGGATTGCCTCTCTTGAAATGAAATTTTCTTTATGTGAGTTCTTCCTACATAATTATGCTATTACACAAGACCATGAGTGGAACCCATTGCTTTATGTAGGAGATATATAGCTAAGGGTGTTCATGTCCTGGGTTCAAAATGAAATGAGCTGGGGAAAAAAAATGATGCCTACAAGAAAATGGAGACCGACATTCCTGTAGCCATTAGGGCCACATCAAACCACACTAGAGATGTTCATAGGGAGTGGCTTAGGATGCTCCTTAGACCGAGCTATGGTGAGATAATAATTCCTTGGATAGAGGCTATGTATACTAAATATGATGTCAAAACAACTACAAAGGAAGAAATTGTAAGGGGATACTTGGCACAATGGTGGAATAGTTTATCAGATGAATTGAAACATGCAAAACCTCACTCCATCCATAATTATGGTGCAACACTGAAACACATAAAGAGGTACATTCAGTTGGGAAAAACACAAGGGAGATTCTAGCTTCCCTTAACCTTTCAACCACCACTTCTCTTATGGTCGGTGCCAAATTCTAGATTCTTCCAACTTGATATGGATGCTAAGAGGCAAAGATGGAATTGATTTGATAGGTTGGGAGGATTCTACTGGGATCCAGACTCAAGGACAACAACAGCGGATGTTGGCCAGTATGAAGTTGCAAATTTCAGAGCCCTAACAAAGCAAAAGAACACCCCTTCTACTCGAGGACCAGCAAGACATTAGGTTGGGGGGATGATGAGCTTATTTTTTGGCCTAGTTTTGGGTAGAATTCATAAGCTTATTTTCTAATAGTTTCATAGACTTTAATGTTTAAATGTTGAACTTTTATAATGTATTCCTCAAACCTTTAATATTGGGTTTGATTTTCACCCTTGCAAAACTTTAATGACATAAGCATGTTATGTGGATTATCCATATTGATTTTGAATATGGTTTATGAATGTTCTTTTAAGTAATTATAGATGTGTAATTATGTGTACTAACAGTGCCATGCAGCCATAACTCGAAGATAATGCCAAATTAAGGAAGGAAACCATCAGAAGATCATGTAGGGGAATCATTCAACAAAGTCAACTGAGGAAAATTGTGTTAGATTCTCCTTGCCATTATTGTACCCACCTTGTAATTAATGGCATTGAGCATCCATGAGCATTACTGTAGCATTGAGGCCATGTTGGGCCTGCATGTCTAATTGGATTCCGTGTAGAACATAACTGCTCTGCCATTATTTTCATGCTTTCCCTAAATGGTGTTCTCTCAACTAGTGGGAGTTGACAACCCCATTTAGTTGGTACTATAAATAATGGTTTGAACCTTCTTCTCAGAGGTTCTTCATAGTTCTTAATTGTTGTTGGAAATATCGATGATGTACTGAGCATTCTTCATTTATCCAATACAACTATGATACTATTTTGTTTCTATGTTTCTTAATGAATAAAATGATATTATGAGTTGATCATTTGAATTTCCATTAGTTTTAAAGGATTCTTATCCAAGGGGACCCACTTGGTGAGTAATCTATCCTTTTAGAGGAGTTAGTTTAGTTATCATTTTTTGTTCTTTACTTGGCTAGAAATCTGGCTTTGATTGTTCCTGCAGCCACTGGAATTCTTCCTATAGCCAAAGTAGACATAATAGTTTTACATTAGACTACCTAGATTTTTACTCTTGTTATGCATCTCGGTTCAATAGAGTTGTTAATTTATGCTCAGTATTATTTCCTTTCTTTCCATGCAATTTACTTTCCATCATTGTGGTTTTTTTAGTCATAGAGTAGAATGACTACTTTGAGCTCCTAGTGCACATACAACACTGACCCATTTCAAGTTTACATCCTTGGGTTGACAAGTTAAATGCACCTTCTTGATGACTGAGATAGATGTCCAGTTTAGAAGTCCAAACTCTAAATAATAGTTGTGAGGGCTTATTTTTTCAACCATTATAATAGACCAATAGGGGGACTTGAAGGTTTCTGAAGCCCACCCATGATCCCTTATAGGTGTATCATAATGGTGGACTGGAAGAAGAAAAAATATAGCGAGTCTTTTGGAGCTATCCAAAACAAAAGTATTTTCTTCTTTCTCGAGTTTGAGTGAGATGCCAGGTTCCACTGATTCTTAATTGAATGAATCACTATTACGTGGTGGGTCAACCACTCTATTTTCAATTTTTAGTCACCTCTTCTCAATCTCGGGTGAGTCTTAGCATCGATGAACTATTTTGGAGCTAGAAAACCCAGGCCTAGTCCCTCACAGCCATTTTCTATCGATTGTCTAAGTCTTGTGAAGAAACCAAACTTATCCTCACCTCAAAGCAAAGCTTCAAACCAATCTATCTCTGCTTGACCCCGATTCTCACAACTTGTGGCTGAGAAGGCCGATGAGGTGACAACTATAGTTTAGCTGCAATCCTAGCTCCCCAACTGAAAAAATGACAAGTTCTCTATCTATTAGTGGGATCTAAAGGTTCCCTAGGGCCAATCAATCTATATCTATGGACAAGCTACCACTCTCGACTGCTTAATCATGTGGGGTAAGGCCAATATGGTCAGTGGGGTTTGATGGGATGTTACGTATAGAATCAAGAAATGGGCCCCTGTCCCAATGGATCCCATAGAATTGTAGGGGGTTGGGGTTATGTATAGAATCAATCCATCTTCTATCAAGAATAGTAGGGCTATCAGAAATAAACCCCATAGAATTGTAGGGCCACCCCCCCACTTGATTAATGTACCCATGCCCACCCCTACCCCTAACTCATTCTATGGCATCAAATGAATAGGTGTGGATGATTGATCCATGAGGTTTGAATCCTCATTCATCCAAAATAATGGGAACTATAGAAATATGTGAAACACCTGATCCCATTTTGACCTCGATCTATGAGACCATCTTGCGCCATATGTACTGCGATGAAAGGCGGGAGACATGATGTGATTAAATCCTTGGTAGGGGATATATATTAGAGATCGGCTAATTCATATCAATTTGTTTGAAGTGTGTTGAAATATATTGTGAATATCATAAGGGTTGTAGAGTGGTTATGCACAGTTTCACTTGTGCAGAAGAGGATTTTTGTGAAGTGAATTAAGGTAGAGTAGAGCAAAGTGCAAAATCAGACAAAAGGTCTAGAATCTTATCTATGAGCCTAACCAAAATTGTAACCAAGAATTTGTAGATGTTAATTTCTCAGTTCAACCTTTTGATGTAATCCAAATCTTTTGTAAGGTAGTGAGCCTTCCTGATTTTGAGCAGTGAACTCTAGGCAGTGTGCCTGAATGCATTTTCATTCCCCTTTTCTCTATACTTTTAACATAGTATAAATTGTGGATTAACCTCCACCGTGGTTTTTCCCCTAACAAGGTTTCCACATAAAAATCTTGGTGTTATGGTGTTATTATTTTTTCCTTCATGTGCTTGACTCTTTACTTTTGATTAACTGTTGTAAATGGTTTAAGATCAAGTTTATAATGTTAAATCCTATTGAACACTAATTCACCCCCCTTCTCAGTGTTCCTTGAGTCCAACATTCCTATTTTTTATTGGCCCCTTTAGACACTTACAGGTGTTACATAAGTGTGTTTTAGAGAATAATCTCGTTAAACATCATTCAATACACTTTAATTCTCGAAACCCACTTAAAATGCCCTAGTGGGACCAAGTTGCCACTAAGGGTGTGACTTAGTCCCATTTGGCTCAAAATCCAAAATTATTTCAAAAATCTAGCAGGATATTATTTTCTAAACCTTGAGTTCAGTCTGTGATGTGGTATTTTTGGGAAATTATGTATAATCATAGGGTGATCCCACAATAGTGGTTTACAATTTTTGGCCAAACTAGACACTGAAATATTTTTTTTCTAACTAAATATTCACTTTTGGGAACCTATAGCGACTAAACCTTGAGGAATTTGGAGTTGATGTGAACTAGAGTTTTGTTACATTTTGTCTATAGATTATAAATATATTTTTTTCAAAATTTTTGGAATCAAATTGCACCTCATTTTCCATCTCCCTTGAAAACTAGTTTTTTTCATAAAACAACATTTTTAAAAAGTGACGCTCACCGTATAACATATAAATTTTTTTCTATGAAGGATAAAATTATAATTCTTTCCAATTTAGATTTTTAATTCTGATATCTAGTGCTTTCACTTGGTTAGATAAATTTTTATTGAATATTTTTTCCTTAATCAAGTTTCAAAGTCAAACCAATTACAATTCAGACATAGGTGGACTGTATAATGCGTAAATTTTTTTGTATGTATCAAAATTCAAATTTTATTTTTTATTGGATCAAGGACTTCAATATCTAGTGCACGCATATTTTTCATTTTTTTTGTTTGATAATCTACTATTTTTCCACATCTATAGAACAAAGAGCTTGATTTTCAGTAAAAAACCTACATTCACAAGAAATAAAAAATAAACATAATAATCAAATTTAATTTAATTATAATTATAATTTTTTGGAAGCTTATAATAAGGAATACATACTTTCAAAAAAAAAAATTAAATGGATTAATTTGATCCCCAAAAAGGTAAATCATAAGTGGTTTTTAATCAACATTTTGATAGGTGTAAAGGAGACTCCGTTATAGGTATGGCTTAAAACTAGTGGGGTTCTATCTAAGGGGGCTTGGTCTAAGGTGCTTTGATAAAACCTTGTTTAATTGGAATCCATTAAATGGAACCTTTCAAGGCTCAAATCATTATATTTTCTAAAAATATGTGATTTTAGCAAAAATCAGGATCTCCGAGAAAGTGTAAACCACTATTGTTGCAAAACCCAATATAAATATAAGTTTTTCCTCTCATTTTGATCCCCATTAATTCACTCATTAATTCATTCACTCAAGCATTTCATCAATTATCAATCATTCACTTAAGCACTCTAGGTATTCTTAAGCATACATCCATTGGAGCTTCTACTTGCATATCTTCATATTTCTACTTCAAGGGTTTGGTGAGTTGTAGCATTGCATGTTGTTCATTCATCATTCTCTTTTCATTTAATTTCATTTTCAAGCGTTTAATTACCAATCTGGGGTTTGACCAAGGCAAACCCCTATTCACTAACCCTTAATACTTTTTCCCCTCTTTGCATGTGTTTTGTAGGTTTTGTATGTAGATTTGTCAAAGAGAAAAGTGTGAAAAGGTGTCAACAATTCATCAAAGTCAAAAAACCCTAAGAGAAGCTTGGAGATCACATACAGACCATATTTTGTAGATTCGGATTTGGATACCTATAAGAATAGAAAGTGCAGACCGAGAGCTATAGATTGCATCTTCAAATTTCCTAAAATCTATAGGTGGACTAAGTCGCCATTAGTGGCGAATTAGTCCCACTACTAGGCCTAAAAAGTGTTTTCTGTAGTTTTGGATACCCTTTTGGTTGAAACTTGTTCTAGTAAAATTTCCCCAAAATAGGACTAAGTTGCCCAGCTTCGCGTAAGTGTCCCAGTAGGCTTTAATAGTGAATTTTATAGGATTCTAGAGCCTCTCTACATCACTTTCTAGCTTCCAGGTGTACCTCTCAAATCTTATTAAGTTATGTTACAAATCACTTGCATTTTTAGTCCATTTTGCATATCATAGTGTGTTTTCATACAAAGTGTATTTTCTTAGTTTTGCATTAATAATTCATCTTTTTTATCATCTTTGCATCTCATACATTCTACTTAGACATATTTCAATCATTTTTGTATTAGTCTTGAGTGAACCACCTAGGTTTTTGGGATAACTTTCTCCTTTTAGGTACAAAACCCTAGAAGTGTAAGAGAGTCCCCTATCCCAAAAAATTTACAGTTCACCTTGAAATAATTAACAATAGGAATTTTTCCAAACTATAGCTCATAAGGGGGTATTTTTACTATTTTCTCTTGCTTGAACTCGATTGAATACATAAACAGTGGTATGAATAGCTTCTCTCTAGTAGACTTCTGGTAACCAACCTTAGTAATCATTGATCTAGCAGCCTCTTAAACTATTCTATTCTTTCTTTCAATAACTCCATCTTTCTAAGGAGTTCTAGGAGAAAATAACTGTCATTTTATTCCATGCACTTCACAAAACATATTAAACTCATGGGAGGTGAATTCTCCACTTTTGTCAGACCTTAAGCATTTTATCCTCAAATTCACTTCATTTTACACCATAGCTTTGAAAGTCTTGAATCTATCTAATGCATCTAATTTATCTCTAAGAAATGTAACCCATGTATATCTAGAATAATCATCAATCAAAAGCATAAAATACCTTTCACCTTGTAGACTTCTCACTCTTGTAGTACCACATAGATTTGTATGAATTAAATCCAGTAGTCTGGTTGTAGCTTGTTCCTTTGATTTGTAACGACTTCTAGCTTTCTTTCCAAACTGACAATTCCTGCAAATAGCATTGACAAGCTTTGTAATCCTTGGTAAATCTCTCATGGCCTGAACTGCACTAATCCTTTCCAAATTATCAAAATTCATGTGACACATTCTCTAATGCCATAACCAACTTTCATTAATCTAATTCATAAAAAATCATCCATCAACACCTTTAAGTTGTGAAATGAAGAAAATGGTGTGTTTTTCTAGGGTTTAGGACATAGAATGACAATCTTCAATCCTTTCATTCAAGAATAAACCCTTGAGATCTCAATGCAAAGGAGAAATAGATCTTGCAAGAGGGTTGTCCTAGGGTTTGAATATAAAATAAGGGGTTCACCACCAAGCTAGGGCTTGGAAAGACAAATGGAATGCAAGATGTAATGCTAAACCCTAATTCAATGCAAACCTTCACTAAATGACCTAGAAATGCAAATGAAACAAGATAGAAAGCCACAGAAAGGACTGTGTGCACCTGGAAATCTGAAGATGGTTGAATAGAGCTCTGAAACACTAAAAATTTTGGTCTTAATTTTGAGTGGGACTCATTCACCAAGATGGGTGAATCATTCCAAAATTTGGGTTTCTGTGTGAGAACGAGAATCTACCAAATGGGTATTTGAATCTTTAAAAACTTGATTTTTGAGCAAAACTAAGACTGATTCGCCAAAAGTGGAAAATAAGTCTAGTTAGGGTTTTCTAAAACTTTATGATATGAATATGCTCCTCATTTTTCTCAATCTGCTTCTATAGGTTTCCAAATCTAAATCTTTGTAAATCAACTTGTAGGTTCTCTCCATTGTTCTTGAATCTAAACCTACAAAGCACAAATAAAAGAGAGGGAAAAATGTTGTTGGGTTAGTGGATAGGGGTTTTCCTTGGTCAAACCCTGTTTTGATAATCAAACCTTGAAAAAGAATGAAGTAGTAATGGATAATGATGAATGAAAAAAATATTATTTTGAAACTCACCAAACCCTATCAATGAAGTGCTACAAACATGTATGAGATGGTTCCAATGGATTTGGATCTTGAATCTTTCTCGAAGGTGATAGATCTTGAATTGAACACTTGCTTGAATCATAAAAACCTACATCACAATTTTTATCTCAAAAAAAACATGATGAATGAAGTCCTTGGCATGATGTTTGATGCTCATGTAGTGCTAGGGGGTTCCAAATACAATTTCACTCAATTTAAGGGAGCAATCTCACAATTTACTTTCATTTGTACATCTTAGAAACACTCTTTGCCAACAACCCAACATATGTAAACCAACACATGGACACTCTTTCTGACCTTTGAAGAACTCTTCTCAAGAAGATATTAACATTTTCATTTACATAGAATCCTATCAACTTGTACATTTCAATCTTCAGACCTTCCTTATTAGACTGTCCTAACAACAACTAGGCCAATTAGGAAACACTAACAAATAAACTCCAAATTCCCAAGCCTATTTCTATTTCCCAAAGCCAAAAACATGTTCAAATAAACTTGCACAACCTAATTAAACCATCTCCCACACTTTAATCAGGTTACTTCATCAAACACCTATCCTAAACCTTCATTTTTTACTCCAAAATAAGACTATCACAAGACTACCATAGTAGAAAAGTCAACAAACAATGGCCTCAAATTTATAAAATCACCAAACCCTAACTTGAAATGGCTCAAAATACACCCAAGAACCCTTTTAAATCCATATTACCCAAGAAGGACACACTCACCACAGTCAGAACTCTTAAAAACCCCATTGTACACTGTTATTTATGGATTTTTCACAAATTAAAGACTTAGGGCATCCTTGAATCTACCCAAAACCTTACCCTCAAATTTTGCAACATGGAAATATGTTAGAATATACTTCAATCTTCCTTCTCACCAACTTTCAGGGAATTCCAATGGTGAATTTTGGAGAAACATATTTTTTAATGCACACTGTTACCCTAGGTCAGGGTTTTTACCTACCTAGAGAAATTTGCATATAACTTTCACTAGACTGGATGAATTTTAATGAAACTAAATGGAAAACAAATTAGATTCATTTGGATTTAACCTAAAATGGAGGATAAGTGGGGTCAACATAGTACATGGCCATACAATGGCCTAAAAACAAAGAAAATGCTAGTAATTGTATACACCTAAAAATGGTTACATCACATAGTCTGGTAATTAATTAAATATTTTTAATATTTAATTAAATCTCCAAATTCCATCTGTGTATAAATAAATTTAAATAATTTATTTATATTGTTCATTATTTCATTTCGATTAAATAAATAAGTTTATTTAATCATCTTTTCGTATTCATTTCTTAATTAATTAAATAAACATTATGATTTATTTATATTAATTATCAATGATCTTGGATTGAATATTTTATTCAAATAAAGATTAAGTATTCTTTTCTTCTAAATTCCATTTACAATTAATTATTCCAAATATTTAATTAATTATTTTCTAAAGTCACATTACAATTAAATATTCCAAAATATTTAATTAATTCTTCTAAAGTCTATTTGTAAATTAAATATTCTAAATATTTAATTGAGTCTTCTATAGTTCTAAAATTAAATATTTCAAAAATATTTAACTTCTTCAAACTCACATGAAATTAAATAAATTTATTTATTTATTTATTTTGCATTATCTTCAACAACCGTGAAACAAACTGCCAAAACAGAAAAATTAAATTTCTCTGTTCCTATGCAAGCTTATTCCTATGGGTTGAAGACAGGCTTCCATTCTGCTCTCCAACCTCCCAACCTCTTCCATTTTCCTCTCAACTTCTCCATCTCTTACCATTCAAACTTACCAAACAACCTCACAGCCGTTGATCTTTTCCAGCCAGGATCTTGCCTACAAAAAGCTATACAAAGGACTGCTGGGTCTTTGAAAACACAAAGAAGATTTCAATAGAATAACTATAGTCAAATTGCAATAGCATAAGTCTTTTAGAATTTCAGCATCATAGCATAGCATAGTAGCATAGCATATCATGGCATATCTACTTCATTTCATAGCATCCTCAATTCACAACCCCTGTGCATATCTATATTTGTATCTTCCCTCCACCAGCATATAGCATAGAGAAGCTCTATCACTTTGCATACTCATTTTGTAGATTGCCATTTGAAGAAGTCAAGCTTACACAATCTGAGAGCTGCAGCTTCAAACAAATCTCTGGAGATAGAGGAAGATGGAACACTTCACTTATTTCTTTTGAAATCAATTTAATTAGCTTTCCTTTAGTTTAAAGTTCCATTATTTGTGTTTAGTTTATTTCAATTTGATCATACATATTTAACATACACATTTTTGGCACCCACCGTGGGGCTCTTGCCCCCAATTCTCACATCTTTTTGTAGGTTTTTCTAACAGGTTATGGTCAAAAACAACGGATTAGCGCAAGAAACATGCTTCAACTACATTTATACCCAGTTCAGCACCCTTGAAGATTATTGCAACGCCCGTAAGGCATCTTGCAGTGCCCTTGAAGATTATTGCAGCGCTCGTAAGGCATCTTGCAGCACCTTTGAAGATTCTTGCAGTGCCCTTGAAGGTTATTGTAGTGCCCATGATGATTCCTATAGCACCCTTAATGATTCCTACAACACCCATGATGATTCCTGCAACACCTATGATGATTCATGTAGCACCCATAATGTCTATTGTAGCGCAATTTTGAAAAACCTGCAAACTATAAATTGTAATTTGAATATAGCTTGACTAAATCCGACGCGACCGTGGACAGTAACAAACTATAAATAGAATTAAGCAATCCTAGGGTAGTCACATAAATGGAATTAAGCAATCTTAAGGTAGTCACATAAATAAAATTAAGCAATCCTAGGATAGTCACTTAACTTTTAATTTTGGGAAAAAAAGAATTTCATGTTTTTGTGAAGCAAAATCTTCACCTAGCATAGTAAATTTTTATTTTGGGCTTAAAACTGAATCTTTGATTTCTTTGCTTAAACAGTGATAGGCCTATGCTCTCCCCTTAACTGGGTGATCAAAATGCCAAACTCATCTATTTCCCTTTATGCAATTTCCAGTTTTATTAAAACCTTTTAGAGAGCCTGCTCTTGTGGGAAAAAGTACTCACCCAAGAGGAATGACTCAAGTGGGTTCAAGCCAAAGCTAGGCTATTCCACCCCACTCTAAAATTTAAAGAAAAATTAGGGAAACCCTCTTTTTATTGTAGTGTGCATTGATAACCATCCCCAAAGCCTTTGTTCTAAAGGTAGGGAGGTCTCTCGAGGGAGTCTATCATTTGCCGCACCGAACAAAAACCCTTACTATGAACTTAGTGTAGTATCCTACCAAGTCAGTTTCCGAACGTCATAATAATCACAATGCAGGGGAGGGAAGAATCTACCCCCAAGATACTCACCATATAGCTGCCAAGGACTGTTTGCTCAGGGGATCCAGTATCCACTTCTGTCACTCTGAGTATGCACCTGGAAAAGACAAAAACACAGGCGCCCTTTTTGGGGGTGACATGGCTGTGTGAGTCGACGCAGTTTTAAGATGTGGGCTGTTGATTACTATGATGACCTACTTGAGAACTAAGAGTGAGTCTGTTTGATCTATCTATCATGTGTAAAACTTGTTAAAACAATTTTTGAAAAACATTTTGATTATACACTTGATGTTTAGCATAGTACCTAAAACAACTATTCTACAAATTGTTTGATGTGTTTTCAATACATTAATTCAGTTAAGATCATCCAACACTCACAATCACATTGATTACTCTCATGTTACAAAATTGGAAATCCACAACTTTTGTTAAGAAGTCCATTCTCAAAAGAATCAAAAAGCCAAAGAAACCCCTTAGCTACAAGAAACTATTGAAGAAAAGATGATTCTTGTATCAAAGCCGAAATTTTTTACTCAAATATAGAACCTTTCTTCATCGATATCATGATTGTGTTAGCGGTTTCACTGATGATTATGCTATAGAACCTTTGTACTCACAAGCTTTCTTTCAAAGAAGAGCCCTTTCTCAAAGGCATAGCCATAGTCAACATATTCGTTTCTATTATATTCCCCAACCCGCAATTGAATATTCTACTCGTCCAAATCAAATTTTGCAATAGAGAACTCAATCACATTAGGCATTTCTCACAAATCCATCCTTTTACGAAACTAGGATCAAACTTTATAAAGTGCAAAATCATCTTTTTATTGATCTTTTGCTTAAATTCCCACCAATAGGATTTTCATCCTTTCAATTAGGGAACAACACAAGCTAAAGGTTAGAAATATTTTAAGTCATAGAATTTTCATTCTATCCTGACTTTGATATCTATCACAAAATTACACTATTTCATTCTTTTGATCACAAGTGAGTAGAATTTGGAACAAAACCTATGCCTATCTTCACAAGATCTCAAAAACACATGGAGAAAGATGAAGGAGAAACCACTACAAGACAAATGGGTGACCATACTGACAAAGAAGAGGATACATTTAATGTTGACGAATTAATAGAAGAAAAGCTTCAAGAAGCAGAGCAAGATCCCCAATTCCATACTCTTATGGAAAAGATTCTAGAACGAAACAAAGAAAGATATTTTCTTTCATTAGCTAATCAAGGAGCTAAGTTACCTTACAATTTTGACATAGAAGGGATTAAATAGAATCCTGAAACTCCTCCTAATGACTTTAGTGCCCTTACTCAACAGATAAAAGAATTACAAGGGCAAATAAAGGAGATGCAAGGGGGTACAACAAAGAATTGTGTTTTGGAAGACATATCTCCTTATCCATTTGATAGGAGTCTTCAAATGATCCCTTTTCCAAAGCATTGTGAAATCCCTAAATTTGATAGGTACAATGGAAAAACTGATCCCATTGAACATGTGAGGGATTTCTAAAATATGAGTCTCGAATTCGCCTATGAGGATACTTACTTAATGCGATTATTTCCACGAAGTCTAGGTACACAATCCATGGAGTGGATTTATAAGATCACTCCCCCCATCAAAACCTTTGAGGAGTTAATAAATTAGTTTATATCACAATACTCCTATAACATTCAACAACAGATAACAATGCTTGATCTTTGTAAAGTGAAACAAAAAGTAGGAGAATCCTTCACTGCATTTTTGCAAAGGTGGAGAAGGTTGTTTGCACAATATTCTTGTCATATTCCTGAAAAGGAAAAGATGGATATCTTCATCAATAGCCTAGATCAAGAATTAAGCTATAGGCTTAACCTTCATTGTCCTCATAACTTTGAAAAATGAATTGAAAATGCAATCACCATTGAAGGGGCCTTAGTTAAACGAGGAGTGATAAAACTTGATAATCCAAGTACATCCAACCAAAACAATGATAAAACAAGGTTTTGGAATAGAAATAAAAATGTTTTCAATGATGGTATAGTAGATGCAAATAATCTATGAACAAGACCATCTATCTTTAATCTATCAAGTGCTCCACAAAACAATCAACAAGGAAGTACCAATCAACAAGGAAATACCAACCAACAAGGAAGCAACAATCAACAAGGACAAAACTTTAAACAAGAAAGCATGACCAATCAAAACACCAAGGATAATCATGGTAATTTCAATAACAATCTCGGCAATACCCAAACATCAAACCCATCCAGACCTCCATTCTTTTCAAATAGATAGAATTTCACCACTTTGGGTCAATCTCTTGAGTCTGCTCTCAAGGAGCTTCTTGATAATAAGGTTATCACCTTACCACCACAAACAGATTACGAGCCACGAGTCAAACCACCATCATGGAATGACTCGTATTATTGCAATTATCATCAATGTAAAGTTCATAGAACGAATAATTGTCAAGCTTTGCAAAATCTAGTACAAGATTTAATTGACAATGGCACCATTACAATTGAAGGACATCATACCAATGACAATCATCAAGCATTCAAAGATCCTTTACTGAATTATCAAAAGGGGGAAACATCAGATGCAAAATCCAAAAGCATACATAATGTTGAAGATAATATAATCCGTCACATCTATGTTGATGATCAATGAGTTAATGTTATCAAAATTAAGGGAAAACATGAATATCAACAGGTTAATGTGACCACGAGAGGACAAGCAAAGGTTTTCCTAAAAGGAAGTTCATCTAAGACAACTATTCCTTCTCCAAATAAATATAATCTAGTTGATCAATTAAGAAAAACATTAGCTCAAATCTCCATCCCTGAACTTCTCAAAATATCCCCCATACACAAGAATATTTTAGAAGAAGCTCTTGTAAACACAATTGTCGACACTGATCTGGATGCAAACAGATTTCAAGCTATGGTGGGACATTTGTCTTCTCCCACTTGTCTTTCATTTTCCAAAAAATATGATGCTTCCATGGCACATCCACATAATTCATCGCTCTATCTTGCAGTCATGATCCACAAACATCACATCAGACATGTCTTAATAGATGGAGGAGTTGGTTTAAACATTTGTACCTTAAAGTTAATACATGCCTTGGGAATATCAGAAAATTCTATTGACCCACGAAGGAAAATAACTACCAAGGCATATGATGATGAAGAAAGAGCTTCTAAAGGACTAATAATGCTACCTATCAGAGTGGGACCTGTTGTGAAAAATAATTTTTGTCAGGTTCTAGATCATGATCTTTCTTATAACATAATCTTGGGTTGTCCATGGATTCATGAGATGTAAGTGGTACCATCAACGTATCATCAATACCTTAAGTTTCCATATGATGGACAAGAAATAACCATACAAGCTGATTACAATAGCACAAAAACTTGTTCAAATCTCCGAGCAACTCAAGACACCTTTGTGCCACATAATAGGGAGGATCTTACTGTTTCTTCTTCCAATCTACAAGGCCAACTACAAGAATTGACAAAGAATCTTGATACTAAGCTAAATTTTAAGGACAAAGGGATAGGTGAATATTCACTATCTCTTTCTACCTTACCTCCTTCTCTGAGGTCACATGGTTAGCCAACCTTATCAAATCAAAAGATTGCAATAGCCTCTACGTCCCAAGCTTCTGTGCCAATCACAAAGTTTGACAAAAAATTCATTAAAGCCAATACCACTGAAGAAGAAGCTGAAGATAGGGACATCCTAAGTTGGATATACAAAGATGAAGATGAATCTCTCTTGCACATTAAGTTACCTACAGAACAATATGGTAAGGGGTACGTTATCATGCAGAAAATGGGCTATGAAGGAAATGGTCCTATAGGAAAAAGAAGAGAAGGAATCGTAGAACCAATTCAACCTATTTCAATACACCCAAATGATAAAACAGGACTTGGATATGGTAAAGATATAGAAGGCTCTACTTCACAGCAAGCACAACCAACTCATGAAGGAGGATCAATGTCAGATACACCTCACGAATCAGTTTTCCAATTGCAGAACAGTTCAGATACTGATTCTAATGAATATGAATGGGACACCATTTATAATGATGAATTTTGGAGAGACAAACAAGTTGATACCATACACAAATATGCACCTATTCTCATACAAGGAGAAGGTTCAAGGCCTCCACTTGATTATGTTTTACAAAGCAATCATGACTCAAGTGAGGACGATTCAGATTTTAAAGAGATTGATGATCAACAGGAGAATACCATCATAGACCTTGTCTACCATGAAGATAATAACCACATCATGACTTTGACAGCTCAAGACCTTACCCAACCTAATGATCCCATGCCTTTAGTTTATCCAGAACTTATTGATTGGGACAATGTTGCACCTATTCATATCCCTACATTTCATGATGATGAGGACATTATAAATTTCCTTTGTTCTTCTAATGAGGAAAACAATTGTTTCATCCAAGAATTTCATACTCATGATTTTGATAAGGAGGGTGTCAAGTCTCTTAGCTGCAAAATAAATGAAATAAAAGATGGATCTATTGGTGAAAACCAAAAAATGGCAGTGGTAGATCACAATAAGAGAAAAATAAAGAGTGAATCTGATAGTGAAAACCTTTCTGAGACACTGAAGGATGAAAAAATTGACACTCTTCCCAAGCATTATCATGAAAGATCTTATATTTTGATTTAACTGACAAAATTAATTAACATAAGTACAACAGAACAGCCAAAAATCTTGCAAATTGCAACGTCATTAACAATTGAAGAAGTCCTAAAATTCATGGAATTCTTGAAGGAGAATCAAATCAATTTTGCTTGGTCATATGCTGATATGCCAGGGTTAGATCCTAATCTGATAATGCATCATTTATCTATAAATGCAGGGGAAAAACCTATGAAGCAAAAACTCAGAAAAATGCATCCACATGTTGCATTATTGGTCAAAGAAGAATTAAAGAAGCTTTTGGATGTTGGGTTCATTTGGACTATTGACTATGCAGAATGGATTTCCAATATTGTACCTGTTTCAAATCTAGATGGAAGGATTAGGGTTTGTATGGATTTCAGAGATTTAAACAAAGCTTGTCCCAAAGATGACTTTCCTTTGCCCAACATAGATATAATTGTTGATTTAACTACTGGCCATGCAATGTATTCATTAATGGATGGATTTTCAGCATATAACCAGATAAAGATTGCACCAGAGGATCAAGATAAAATAGTGTTTATATGCCCTTGGGATACCTATTACTAGAATGTAATGCCATTTGGGTTAAAGAACGCCAGAGCCACTTATCAAAGAGCAATGACAACCATTTTTCATGATATGATGCATACATTCATGGAAGATTATGTTGATGATTTACTTGCAAAATATCACACACGAGAACGACATCTAGAAATCTTGTAAAAAATATTTACCAGAATGGAGAAGTTCAATGTTCAACTCAATCCAAAGAAATGTGTCTTCGGTGTTACATCTGGTAAACTCCTAGCATACATTGTTTCAGAAAAGGGCATAGAGGTTGATCCAAAAAAAGTATAAGCTATAATGGATATGCTGCCACCACGAAATATCAATCAGCTTCAATCATTGCAAGGGAAACTACAATCCATCAGGAGGTTTATAGCTCAACTAGCAGATAAAAGTTTACCATTTACGCATTTATTGCATAAAAATGTCCCATTCAAATGGGAAGACAAATGTGAAGCAGCATTCAATCAGATCAAGCAATATCTTATGAACCCACTAGTTTTAATTCCACCCATTCTAGAAAAGCCACTCATACTCTATATTTCAACAACAGAAGTATCCTTGGGAGCATTACTAGCACAAGAGGATTCTACAGGTAAAGAAAGGGCCATATACTATATCAGTAGAACTTTAAGAAGTCATGAATTAAACTACACTTTCATAGAAAAAGCTTGCCTCACAGTGGTGTTTGCTTCTCAAAAGTTGCGACACTATATGTTGGCTCATACAGTTAAGCTAATAACCAAGATTGATCCACTAAAATATCTTTTAAGCAAAGCTACTTTAACAGGGAGACTTGCAAAATGGGTAATGATCTTAAGTGAGTTTGACATTCACTATGTAGATCGAAAGCTATTAAATGATAGGTCATTGCAGATCAGTTGGTTGAAGCACCTTTACAAGAAGAAAATCCAATGCACATTGAGTTTCCTGATGCAGATGTCTTCACAGCAACAATTCATAAATCATGGACATTATACTTTGATGGATCCTACACACAACAAGGCTCAGGGGCAGGAATTCTTTTTGTTACACCTGAAGGACATAATATTCCAAAATCATATCGATTGATGTTTCCTTGCACAAATAACATAGCTGAATATGAGGCATTGCTTATAGGGATAAAAATAGCCTTGGAATGGCCGATTACAGAGCTGTAAGTCTATGGTGATTCACAACTTGTCATCAATCAAATCAGTGATGATTATCAGACTAAAGATGATAAGTTGCTGCCATACAAGAACATGGTGGATGATTTTAAAAAGTATTTTGTGTCAATCAAGTTTTCACAAATCTCAAGGATTGATAATAAAGCTGCAAATGCAATGGCTATAATTGCTTCCTTGTTACAATTGTTAGAAGGTCAAAAATGGTACAAATTCTTAGTGGAACAATTGTTTTCTCCCGCCTATGATAATCCAGAGACCCAAGTCATATATCATTTAACCAATTCTGACTCACTTTTATATGGCAAGACTTATACCTACCTGAAAGACAACATTTTACCTCCGGATTTATCCCAAAACCAAAAAAGGAATTTCATACGCCAATCATCCTGTTATACCTTGATCGCCGACATCCTTTACCAACGTGGTCTTGATGGTACACTCCTTCGATGTCTTGAACGTGACAAATCTGAAAAAGCCTTACAAGAGGTTCATGGTGGTATTTGTGGAACTCATTCAAGTGGTTTGACCTTAGCCAAGAAACTTGTCAGAATGGGATATTACTGGCCTACCATGGAGAAAGATTCTTTTACTTTTGTCAAGAAATGTTCTAAATGTCAGATTCATGGGAATCTTATTCATGCACCTGCGTAGGAACTCCAACCTTTCACTCTGATATGGCCTTTTTCTCATTGGGGACTAGATCTTGTTGGAAAAATTCATCCTTCATCATCAAATGGGCATAAATTCATTATCACAGCCACATAGTATTTTACAAAATGGATTGAAGTTGTTCCTTTAACGACCATGACCGGTAAATAAATCTCTTCATTCATTCTAAATTACATCATTTATAGATATGGAATTCCTAATTCTATCATTACTGATAATGGGAGGCCTTTCAAGAATCAGGATGTGGATGAACTTTGTGAAAGGTTTCACATCCAACACAGGTTCTCTACACCTTACTATCCACAAGGTAATGGTAAAGCAGAAGCTTCCAACAAAACAATCTTGAAGATCTTGAAGAAGACAGTAAATGATGTCAGTCGTGATTGGCATGTCCAATTAAATCCAGCTTTGTGGGCATACAA
Source organism: Sequoia sempervirens (assembly GCA_007258455.2). Taxonomy (NCBI): domain Eukaryota; kingdom Viridiplantae; phylum Streptophyta; class Pinopsida; order Cupressales; family Cupressaceae; genus Sequoia; species Sequoia sempervirens. Next base: position 390,691,223 of record VDFB02047230.1, read on the forward strand.
AACCAGCATTTGCACACCAACAAGAGCTACCCCATATGCCTTGGTCTATGGAGCAGAAGCAATCTTACCACTAGAGGTTGAAATACCTTTGCTGAGGGTCTCGCTTAAGGGACTGATAAATGATGAAGACTACAGAGTGTCTCGCCTGCAAGAGTTAGAACTGTTAGATGAAAGACATCAACATGTAGCTGACCATTTGAAGGGTTATCAACAAGTTATGTCTCGTAGCTATAATCATAGAGTTAAACCACAGACATTTCAAGTAGGTGACTTAGTCTTGAGAGAAAATCCATGTAATCAGCAAGATAGAGAAAAGAAAGGGAAATTTGAACCAAACTGGCTTGGTCCATTTGTCATCATTGCAGTATACGGTTCTGGTGCATATTAGTTATCCACATCAGAAGGGGACCTGTTTGAAGAGCCGATCAACAACATTCATTTGAAGAAATTCTATGTCTGAATCATCAAAAAAATCCAAAAAAAAATAAAAATAAGTCCTAAAAAAAATCCAAAAAAAATTAGAAAAAGTCCTAAAAAAAATCAAAAAAATCAGAAAAAGTCCTGAAAAAATCAAAACATCAGAAAAGTCCTAAAAAAGTGCAATAAAAACAAGTGATGAAAACCTGGCAAACAAGCACTACTTGTAATCAAAATGGGCTCCTCCATTTATTAGCTTGTGTCTTGCATTCACTTTCGCCATCATCTGTTCATATTTATCATCTGTACATATCCACATCATATGGCAGGAACCTTTATGTTTCATCATGGCTTGATGAAATTTGTACATATCCTTAATCTTTAGGTTGTGTTTACATTGGGGGCAACAATATAGACTAAACAAGCAAGAGGGGCAACGAGCTTTTCGAACATCACAAACAGACACAAGAAGGATTGTCAAAATGCAACAAACATTGCCGTATCAAATCAATCACAACATGCTTATTCAATGCCAATTAAAGTCAAGACAACATGATCCAAACAAACATCAAAACAAAACATCAATGTTGACAACCAACTTGGATGATCTTAATCTGAATAATGTTTGAAATATTTTAGACAAGATTTGAATGGTTGTTTGATTTTTCTATCATATCTCTGGAGCAATTCAATGATGTACTGAACTAGAAAAGCAAGGAAGGAGTATGATTTTTCTTTGTCTGTTGTTTTCGAGGAAATCATTAGTACTATGCAAATTGGTTGCAAGACATGCTCTACTACGTATCATTGATGACATTTTAGAATTTGCATGGGAAATGGGTTAACTCTTGTCTGTTTATGCAAGCAATACTTAGGTCATCTCGATTTAATTATACCTAGATGCTTGTATTATCTTGCTATATCAAAAATCATGAAAGCAATACTCGGGTCATCACTAGTGCTAACATACCCTTTGATGCTTGTATTAACTTTCAACATTTCAATGCTCTATGTTGATACAAAAAGCACAAATAAGCTCTCCAAATGGCAATATTGTATGCATATCCTGCATGGTTAGTATAGATTGCATTCATGTTAGAATCTGCATTTTGCATTTATAGATTTTCCCAAAAGCTGGAAAAGTATCAAAGTGTTTTAATATCTTTTTAAATACATGACTGAGTATATTTTGACATTCACCAAAAACATCATTTCATACATTTTTCATACATATTTGCATCAGAAAATCATAAAAATAAAGTATACATTATAATCAAAACATTCATAAACATTCATAAATTCTACCATTCATCATCATACATCAAATAGATTTCACTCATAAATCATGCATATATATACATCATAAGCATAAAAATTGAGAAACTATCATATCATAACACATCATGCATATATAGAAAATCCATCCATTCATCATAAATCATCGCTGCATTTCATATATCTCGAAAATGAATGTCAAAATATACAAAGATGTCAATCATATATGATATAACATCATCAAAAATGAGACCATCTCAGGGTGTATACAAATGTCTAAACAAAGTATCATAAAAAAATCATGTACAATGCACTAGGAAGTGCTATCCTCTGATGGAGCTGGTCTGGGACCTGTACCACTTGCACTTGATGGACCTACTCCACCTATCCCTGATGGCCCTCCTGGAGGTAATGGCTGTGTCACACCCTTGCTAGTAGTCCGAGAGCGACTATGGGTAGATCGAGACTATGTATAACTCTCCCTCTACTTAGGTGGAACAGCATCATGATATCTGGTCCTGTAAAACTCAGCCTCTCGAGTGGCTCTGGTAACCTCTCTCATCATGTCACCAGGCAAGGTACTCGCTACCACTCTCTGTAGACTATCCGCAAAAGCAATGGCCTGCTCACCCCACTGTCTGGCTGTATCCCTCTCAGCAGTAACTGAAGTCAACTATCCCTAAAGCTGTGTAATCAAGGTCTATGCCTATGCTAGCTGACTCTGTAAGCTCTGCACTATACTATGTAAAGAGGATATCTGACCTGACACCACTGGATCTACTGAAGGTGATGGATCTGTATGTCTCATATGTGGTCCACCTCTACCACCTCTCCTACCACCTCTCCTACCACCTCTCTTGCCACCTCTATCACCTCTCCCACCATCACCATCTCCTCCACTCTCATCATCATCATCATCTCCCTCTGAATCATCATCTTCTCCACTCTCATCATCATCACCTCCCTCTGAATCATCACCCTCTGAAGCTGAATCTCTCTGTCCTCTCTAACCGCCTCTCTGTGGTCTCTATGTAGCAACTGGTACAATAGGCTCATCAGGATCAAACATACGTGGTGCAGGATGCTCTAACACATACTGACTATACTCTGGCATCGTCCCTACATCAAGGACATCAACTTGGTAATCCCACATCACAACTCCTAAACTGGTGAACTCTGCCACTGCTACCTCATATGAAATCTGTGGACCCCATACTACAATCTCTAGTTGTTGTCGTGCATAAATGGCAGAACCCATAGGCATACCCTGAATCTGACCAAATTGCCGACATACACGTCTAGCAAGAAATCTCTCAATAATCCACGAAGTACACCCAATAAGATATCTGGAAGTATAGACATAGGGCATCTCCCTCACATCCTCTATCCATGCCTCACAATCTACATATGGCCGCCAGCATACTGTATCAAGACCATCTAAGAGGCACTGCCAATGATCTAGTTTGCCCAGTCTCGGCTGAGCAATAATATCGGCATATCCCCATCTGTACGATCGACCGACAGGTCGTCATCCATGAGTCAATGGTCGCAAAATGGCAAAGTGCTCCCATGCCCATATCTATAGTAACGAACAACCAACAGCAAAACTCCAGCCTCTACCATATACAATATGATGTAACTCATCATACAAGTGAGAAAGCATGCATGTCCCCCATGCATACCGTGTACCCCGCATCACCATACTCTCCAGAACTTGACCCCACCCGACTGCAAACCCCTTCGACCTATGGTCAGGGCACAAAACACCTCCAATGAAACCTACAAGTATAGACAATAAAGGTGGATAAGAATCTGTCATCTCACCCCATAGGATGAAGTATCCAGCTATTTGATCATCTCTGAATATCCTCCTCAAAGCATCAGTGCCTCCAACCTCTCGGCTATCAAACACCACTATCTCTTCCATCACTGGGATCCTCAAGATGCGATATACATCCTCAGGGGTCACTGTAATCTCTTTGGTCGGTAAATGAAATGTGTTGGTATCACTATGCCACCACTCTGCAAGTGTTGTCAATAGAGCTCTGTTGAGGCACACCTCAGGCATGTCAAGCAACGAAGTCAATCCACATGCCTCGATCACATCCCAATATAACTGTAACAGATGTGGAATCAATGTCCATGCACTCGGGAATGTCTCCCATAACTACAAAACGCCCAATCTCTCCTATTGCAACATCATCATGACAAAGTAAAATCAATATCAAATCATCATGACTCATCAATCAAATCTGAATATCAAACTATTTGTTTTTCATCATGGAAAATAGATAATCAAAATCACGTTTGTTTTTAACAACCTTAGAAGCAAAAAAATCAATCAAACTATTTGTTTTTCATCATGGAAAGCAGATAATCAAAATCACATTTGTTTTTAACAACTTTAGAAGAAAACATATCAATATCAAACAATTTGTTTTTCAGCATGGAAAGCAAATTAATCAAAATCGTGTTTTGCTTTTAACAACCTTAAAAGCACACAAATCAATCAAACTATTTGTTTTTCATTTTCATGAAAGAAGATAATCAAAATCCTATTTGTTTTTAACAACTTTAAAAACAAATTTATCAGCTATTATTTGTTTTCCAAAAACTTTGGGGAACAACTTTATCACTCACAACAACATCCAATCATGGGCGCTATGAAAATAGTCAAGGGTGCTACAAAATTCATCATAGGCGCTACAAAATTAAAGGTGCTACATAACTAATCAAGGGCACTATTGAATTCATCAAGGGCGCTACAAAATCAAATGCGCTATGAAACAGATTAAGGGCTCTACAAAAAGCCTTATATGTGCTATAGAAACAAATGTGCTACAAAACTAATCAAATGTGCTATGAAAATTATTAGGGGCGCTAAAACACATTATTTCACAATCAAAACATCAATGAATGTGCAACGAATAGAAAATTTTCAAGAAGCAGGAGTTTCACGGGGTACATACCGGGGGTCCATAGTGTGCTGGCCGCTTATGTCGTCGGATGCGCTCGGAACGGTGCTGGTGAATCGGAAGTGCCATAATTATCTCTCCAGAGCTCAAAATTTACAATTTTTACTAGGTTAAAATGGAAAATGACATTTTTAACCTATTTAATGGAAAAATTGGGGCATTTTATCACATTTTAACATAGCAGGGGCAATTTTGATTGGAAATTTTTCATTTCACATCTCTTCGGGTCAATTTCTTCACATCATTATTTCCGAACGATGAATCGACATCTTCAAAAATCATAAAAAATAAAAAAAATTGAAAAACATTTCAAAAATATGAAAAATCACAAAAATCAAAATTTTATCGATTCATCATTCGAGGGGGCATATACCTATCAACATTCGACAGTCAACGTCTGGGGAAATTTTCAAAATTCCTTGAAGCAATGCGTAAAACACATCACTTCAAAGAGGGGCAAAATGTATACACCTAAAAATGGTTACATCACATGTCTGGTAATTAATTAAATATTTTTAATATTTAATTAAATCTTCTAATTCCATCTATGTATAAATAAATTTAAATAATTTATTTATATTGTTCATTATTTCATTTCGATTAAATAAATAAGTTTATTTAATCATCTTTTCATATTCATTTCTTAATTAATTAAATAAACATTATGATTTATTTATATTAATTATCAATAATCTTGGCTTGAATATTTTATTCAAATAAAGATTAAGTATTCTTTTCTTCTAAATTCCATTTACAATTAAATATTCCAAATATTTAATTAATTCTTTTCTAAAGTCACATTACAATTAAATATTCCAAAATATTTAATTAATTCTTCTAAAGTCTATTTGTAAATTAAATATTCTAAATATTTAATTGAGTCTTCTATAGTTCTAAAATTAAATATTTCAAAAATATTTAATTTCTTCAAACTCACATGAAATTAAATAAATTTATTTATTTATTTATTTAATTTTCATTATCTTCAACAACCGTGAAACAAACTGCCAAAACAAAAAAATTAAATTTCTCTGTTCCTGTGCAAGCTTGTTCCTATGGGTTGAAGACAGGCTTCCATTCTTCTCTCCAACCTCCCAACCTCTTCCATTTTCCTCTCAACTTCTCCATCTCTCACCATTCAAACTTACCAGACAACCTCACAGCTATTGATCTTTGCCAGCTAGGATTTTGCCTGCAAAAAGCTATAAAAAGGACTGTCGGGTCTTTGAAAACACAGAGAATATTTCAATAGAATAACTATAGCCAAATTGCAATAGCATAAGTCTATTAGCATTTAAGCATCGTAGCATAGCATAGTAGCATAGCATATCATGGCATATATACTTCATTTCATAGCATCCTCAATTCACAACCCCTGTTCATATCCGTATCTATATCTTCCCTCCACCAGCATATAGCATAGAGAAGCTCTATCACTTTGCATACTCATTCTGTAGATTGCCATTTGAAGAAGCCAAGCTTACACAATCTGAGAGCAGCAGCTTCAAACAAATCTCTTTTGAAATCAATTTAATTAGCTTTCCTTCAGTTTAAAGTTCCATTATTTGTGTTTAGTTTATTTCAATTTGATCATACATATTTAACATACACAGTAATTAACAGAAAAATGTACTTTTTCATTGAATTTCTTCCTCATACATCATTCCCCTTCCTTCCTTGAAGTTTGAAAAGCTTCAAAATGCCTTTATAAACCAAAACCAATGACCCAACCTAACATTCTAACTACTTTACTCTTCACATTCCACCATTCTACATTTTTTTTTCATTTTTACAATATTGCTATGACAACATTTTGTCAATTTTTACAACTTTTCACATTGCATGCCCAATGAACCCAAAATGACTATCTAGGACCTATTAAAATCTTAATTTTTCCATTTAGACCTTATTACATCATGAGATCATCAATACCAAATCAAAATCCTAAGATTGCCTCATGTAGGCATATACTTGTTAGGGTGCTCCTGCACTATACTCCTAGCCAAATAAAAACTACAAGTCCTCTTGGATTGAATGTAGTAACATGCCTTCATCATTAACTATTCCTCCTTGTAGTCTTCTATTCCCTACTTCTTCCATCTTCACCTTTGGCTTTAGTTGGTCTATGCTAACTTGTTCCAACTTTGTCTTGTTTCTGTGAATCTGCTCCTTCATGCTCTAAAGTGTCACAATCTCTATCTCAACTATTTGTCCTTCTTCTTCCATTTGTTGCATCTTGGCCACTAGTTTGTACCTCAAAAGTGTTATCACAAAAAAGAAGAGGTGTATTGTCTCTAAAACATGTATCTTCAACTCTTTTTTTGTCTTCAAGAGGGATTCATGATTTCCCTCTAGAATCAATTCATCCTTCACCTTTGTTGCACTTTCACCTTCATGCTTGGGAATGGCTGCAATGTCCTTGTATTCTTCATCTATCTTCATGAATTCTTCTTCTGCATCTTCAAATTCTTCTTCTTCCTCTATTATCTTCATTTGTTTCCTCCTTTGAACTATCTTTTTAATCGGCCATACAAATTTCTTCTTCACTGTCAAATGCCAACTTTATGCTTGTCTGAGCAACTGCTCTATCTTCATTTGGAACTCCAATTCTACTCTTTCTATAGCTTGTGCTAGTTCTGCAATCTCTTTCTCTATTTTCCTCATCTCTCCCTCTTTTCTCTTCCTCTCTTTTCCTTCTTGATTCTTTCTTTGTGAACCCTCTACCTACAAAAAAATCCATCCTTCTCTTTACTCAAGCAAGTCTCTCCTTGCTTCCTCTTGACTTCTTTGCCTCATGTAGGTCCCATCTCTTTTCCTCTACCTAGTCTCTTTGCAATCAAGTTCTCTCTTCAACCTGCACAAACCAAAACACACACAAACAAACTCCAAACTCTCTCTACCTAGACCTTCTGATCTCTAATACCAATCGATGCAATGCTAGGGGTTCCAAATACAAATCACCCAATTTAAGGCAACAATCTCACAATTCACTTTCATTTACATCTTAGAAACACTCTTTAGCAGCAACCCAACATATGTAAACCAACACGTGGAAACTCTTTCTGACCTCTGAATAACTCTTCTCAAGAAGGTATTAACATTTTCATTCACATAGAATCCTATCAACTTGGACATTTCAATCTTCAAACCTTCCTTATTAGACTGTCCTAACAACAACTAGGCCAATTAGGCCACACTAACAAATCAACTCAAAATTCCCAAGCCTATTTCTCTTTCCCAAATCCACAAACATGTACAAATAAACTTGAAAAACCTAATTAAACCATCTCCCACACTTTACTCAAGTTATTTCATCAAACACTTTCCTAAACCATTATTTTCTACTCCAAAATAGGATTGTCACAAGACTACCATAACAGGATAATCAACAAACAATGGACTCAAATTAATAAATTCACCAAACCCTAACTTTAAATGGCTCACAATACACCCAAGCACCCTTTTAAATCCATATTAACCAAGAAGGACACACTCACCATAGTTAGGACTCTTAAAAACCCCACTGTACACTATTATTTCCTGATTTTTCACAATTTACAGACCTAGAGCATCCTTGAATCTACCCAAAACCTTACCCTAAAATTCTAAAACTTGTAAATATGTTAGTATACATTTCAATATTCCTTCCCACCAACTTTTAGGGAATTCTAATTGCGAATTTTTGAGAAATACAATTTTTAATGCACACTATCACCCTAGGTCATGGTTTTTACCTACCTGGAGAAATTTGCATATAACTTTCACTAAACTAAATGAATTTTAATGAAACCAAATGGAAAAAAAATTATATTCAATTTGATTTAACCTAAAATTGAGGAGAAGTGGGATCAACATAGTACATGGCCATACAACGGCCTAAAAATAAAAAAATGTTGGTAATTAACAGAAAACAAAAAATTTCATTCAATTTCTTCCTCATGCATCATCTCCCTTCCTTCCTCAAAGTTCTAAAAGATTAAAAATTCCTTTATAAACCAAAACCAATGACCAAAACTAACTTTATAACTACTTGACTCTTCACATTCCACCATTATGCATTTTTTTGAATTTTTACAATATTGTTATGACAACATTTTGTCAATTTTTGAAACTTTTCACATTACATGCCCAATGAACCCAAAATTACTATCTAGGACCTATTACAAGACTAATTTAACCATTTAGACCTTATTACAACATGAGATCATCAATACCAAATCAAAATCCTAAGATTGCCTCATGGAGGCATGTACATACTATGGTGCTCCTGCACTAGATGCTTGAATGCTACTCTAAAATGCTTGATAATCTACCCTTGAAGACTCTTGAATGATCTTGTGAATGCTTTATTGCTCTTGTGAACTCAAACTTTCTCTAAGGATGAATGCTTGGGGTGAAAATGAGTGAAATAAACTTGTATTTATACTCAATTATGCAAGAATTCTCGAAATTACAAGACTACAAGCTAACATCAAATCTACGAGGATAAAAACCTACCAAAATTTTGAATTAATTTTGAATTTGGGCCACACGAGACTCATTCACCCAAGGTGGTGAATAAGTCCCACTAGGCATAATGTATGGGACCAAAATTAAAAGTTCTTAGAAATGTGTGAAATCAGGTTCGGGACCTAGAAATCTAGGTGGGACTCATTCGCTCGAGGTGGAAAATGAGTCCTAGATCACTAAATCTAGGGCCATTCAATCTGAAACACCTGAATTATGATTGGGTGATGATTTTTTTGGGATTGTCCTTAAAAATATGCATTAAATGGGGCTTGTGGATGTAAAATAGGGCCAATTAAAGCATAAGAAAGCCCAATTATTAATGACAACCCTATAAAAGTGTGAAATTGTATTATAACACTTTACAACACTTCAAATAAGGTAGGATTAAGGTTAAAAAGAGGTTTATTAAGTGTAGTTAATTAATAAAACCTTAGAAAAGTGTGAAAGTGTGTTACAACACTGCACAACACTTTAGCAAGGAACCATTTAAATACATTAGTTCAAAACAGCCCAAGACCTAATGTGAATGTGTCAAACACATTACAACACTAAATTAGGGCATCATTAAGCTCAAATTTTGCATGGAGGGCCCAAACAAGTGTGAAAATTTCCCTAACGATATTTTTTGACACTACAAGTTGATAGATATTTCCTTCAATTTTTTTCCTGTAGCAATCACTATTCTGAATCCTTTCCAGATATCACACCTTTCATCCTCAAACATAAGATTATATCCTTTAATGCACATTTTTCCAACACTCAAAATATTCTACCTTAAACCCTTAACATAGAGACATCATCAGTATTATGCTTGCCATCAAAACTTAATGAATCTATCCCAAAGAAAATTAGCACCAGTATCATCTCCAAACACAACAAAGCCTCTATCATATTTTTCAAGCTCAAAAAACTTACTCTTATCACTAGTCATGTGATGTGAGCAACCACTATCAACAACCCAATAGTTCTTTTCCTGTTTAGCATGTAAGGAAAAGATTATAGTACCTTCATTTTTCTCCTTCTCAAGAGGGCATTCCTTCACCTACTTTTTAGGATTAGCAAAAGTAGGTTCATCCTTTATAGCCAAGAACAAGCATTCATTATTATCAGGGTCTTCATAATCAAAATCTTCATCAGATATACTAGCATTCTCATTCACATAATATGATATGTTGATCTTCCTTCCTTTCCTTTATTTCTCATATCTTTGTTTATTCCTCTTAGCTCTTTCTAGACACTTTGCAACATAATGACCTATTTCTCCACAGCTAAAAAAATTAAAGGGTAACTTAGCTTCTATATCATCAATATTTTCTTCATCTGGATCTTTAGCTTTTGTAGCCTTAAAGGAACTCTTTGATTTGCATACATCCTCAAATTCAACTTTCTCATTTCATAAGATGTCAAATATCCCAAAAATAGATCTTTAGTTTAGGTCTTATAATCTATACTCTATCAAATAGCACACACATTTTCACTGTAAGCATCAGGGAGAGTTCTAAGAATATTCTTTATAATCTTCGTTTCATCTACAATAGCACCAAGTTCTCACATTCCAATATCTCATCCAATCTCTGTACATAAGCTTTAACATTCTCATCTTTAGACATGTGTAGGAGCTCAAACTGTGTTTCCAAATTTTGCAATTTTTCCTCTTTGATTCTTTCATCTCCTTCATGTTCCCTTTCCAAAGCATCCCAAACTTCCTTAGCAATCTTCAAATTTTGAACCTTAATCAACTCATAATGTACAAGACTATTCTTCAAAATATACTTCATTTTAGTTTTGCTTCATGTGCCTTGATCTCATCAGCTGTACTCAAACCATTAGTAGGAGGAGTGTAAGGATTCTTGTAAGCTTTCTCCACATCATATCCACAATACTCCAAATATTCTTTCGTCAATATTTTCTAGATAGCATAATTAGTTCCATCAAACCTCGTATAATCATAAGTAACTTTTCCAACCATCCCAGACCTTCCTTAAGTGGATAAGCTCTACTCCAAGGAACCAAGATCTGATGCCAATTTTTTGATAGGACAATTGAGAGAGGGGGTGAATTATTTGTCACAAAAACATTTAAATCATTCATTGGAACTAATCTTTAATACTGGTTCAATGAATAAACATTAAGTACAAGTGCATAAATTGAAAACCATCACACAAAGACAACAATACCAGATTTACATGGAAAACCCAATAAGGGAAGAACCATGGTGAGGATTAACTCACACTATAGAGAATATCAAAACTCATTACAAAAGGCTCACTACTTGAGATACAAGGCTCACTACCGAAACAAGGACTCAATGTCCAGATTAGGACTCACTATCGAATAGGGCCAACAACCCGGAGGGCTCGTTGCCATAGAGATACAAAGAAGATAGAAGAGATATGTTACGGAGAGAAGAAAGTCTCAATACAACAAAGAAATCCACCACAATTTACTCAACCACTCGTAGGCATGCATGAAATATAGTGTACACCTTTTGCTCACTGCATCCAGAAACCCAACATTTAGGCTTCGCACTGATCTACCACATTCGCATCACACAAACTCACTGATTTTCATCAATCTCACATCTATCTATTCTATTTCTTCACACTTATCTCTCTTTGTACACCATTCACCATCAACTCATCTTGTATTTATATCATCTTCAACTTTGAAACATATCCAAAGTTGGCAATCCAACATTAAATTCAAATTAGGTTGGTGCCAAGACATCCCAGGGTGGAATTAAAATGAGTACGACCCAAATAGATCCAACATAATACATCAAATCCAAAGATAGTGTTCAACACAAGGTTAGCCAAACTAGTGTAAAACACATAGAACAATTAAGCATGAACCTTCCACATACCGAAATTATCTTCAATACAATCATAACTAAAATCTAGAACCGCAAGTCATAAGACTTCACCAAAGAGAAATTTAGACAAACAAATTTTCTCCCGAACCTTAACCAAAACACAAAAAACCATAGTTCACAACTGGTGAACATAACTTGCACTACACAATGAAACATGATCCAAAAATCTAGATATAACAATTTCCAACAACCATGGCCAACATATCTGAACCACACAACCATTGGAGAAAATCTCAGAGAAAATCCTAAAGAAACCACTGAACATTTGCAACCTTTTCTTCAATATAACTTTCTCAATATCCTCAACATATACAACCAATAACCTGCAACCATGACATCAATGACAACAACAACCAATTCACTAGTTGACATCAATGAAAACACTTTCATTCTTTTCTATTCTTGCAATAGTAAGTCTACGAGATCACAACATCTAAATAGTCCATGAAAGAAAAAAAGATAAGATCGCTGCTTATATTCTATGCTAAGGAACTAAATTAACAAAAAATTTGATTGATATTTGACAAAAGAATGTCATGGGTGACTGGTGCAGGAGCACCTGCCAAAGTGCCAAAGTGCAAGCTTATTTTTGTAGTGTTTGTTTTAAAATCCTTTTTGTGGTTTTGGTATGGTCTTTTGGATCACCTTATTGGTGGTTGAGGACCTTTTTGGTTCTTATAATAGAAGTTGAATAAGTCTGGAATCCTTTTTGCAACTGTTTCCTAGCTATTGTCAAAAATTGCAAAACACACTGTGTTTTTCAACAAGAGGTTTTTGACCGATCTTAGGCTTGGAGAAGGAAACCTAACCATTTCAAAAGCATTGTAAAAGATATTTCTTGACCTTTGGAGGAGGTTGGAGGATTTTGAGTGTGGCAGTTTTCATGAGAATAGAAGGAGACAATGATTTGTGATGTGAATATGATGTTTTTCCTGTTCTTGGCCGCGTGATTACTGCTAAATGAATTCGAGAATACATTTTGTTACTGAATATCATGTAGTGAAGCTCTTTGAAGTATTTTTTTGGTTCAATAGCTAGGAATTTCATCACTTTCATCTATTTTGTAAATATTGTGTTTTTCTCTGTTTTGCTATTTTGACTAGTAAATTCCAGAAAATGGAGTTTTATTTTGTTTCCTATTCATACCAGGAAGTATGGGCATTGTGGAAACAAGGAAAAACTCCATCCTTGTAAATAATGTAGATATAGGGTCATTAAAGGTTCAAGAAGCATGCTAGTGATTTTTCCTAGGCGAGCTTGAAAGCCCGGCAAGGAAAGACAGTAAAAGGCAAAACCCTAACGCAACAGGGATGTGTTATATTTAATAGCTAAAAAGTGTGGTGGATGTAGGAACCTTCCCAAAAGGTTGGGCAGGAAGATAGGACCCTTGATTGATCACCTGGAATCTTGAAAAGGAAAATAGTCCAAGAAAAGATCTTAGAAACCCTAGTTTCTTGTAAAATTTGTGTGTTGCCTGTGTACGGCCAGAGAGGGTCCCAAACCTTGAAAATATTTTAGTGTTTGGAATTTGAGCTAGGGTGTCTAAAGGGGGTTTGTCCTTACCAATTGAAGGAGAGGATTTCTAATCATTTTTCTTATGCAAGGAGGTCTAAAAGGGGCTCAAGGCTTGTAGCTCTGCCCAAACCCTAAAATAGGGATTTTGAGATAGCGAAGGAGAAACAAAGCATGGAGGTTGATCAAGATTTTTTTTATGATGGTTGTGAAGCCATGGAAGCTTTATACACCCCTGCAACAAGTTGGGAAGTGATTGGAGTATCATCTAGTCTTTAGGGAGAATAAGGGCTAGTGAATGAATGAGAGGAAGAGCATCAAGTTAGGCTTGGTGAATGATTTGAAACTTGATAGTAGGGTTGGCAGGGAGGACCAAGGGTGCCTAATAACCTTTAGGACCTATAGGTTGAGTGGTGGAGAGAAACACCAAGGGGTTATAAATTGAAGACCCAGAACATTGAGATTGTGACTGTCTCAATCCAACCCTATCCCCATCAGATTGGTATTAGAGCCCAGCTAAAGATTTGGGAAAGCAACTTATATGTTAGAAATTGAGTAAAGTGAAATGCCCAACATGGTGAAAAATGCACAATTAGCCAAGATGGTTGAAGAACAAGAAGAGGACAACAAGTCTTTAAAGGAAAGAATAGAGCAACTTGAGGAAGCATTGAACAAGGTGAGGTTGGAAGGTAAAGTTCCAAAAGAAGAAGAGGTTGTAGAGGAAGAAAAAGTCCCTGAACCTGACGTTGTTCTAGAGGAGGAGCCTTTCTTGATGGAATTAAAAGACCTGAGTGGAAAAGGACTTGAGGGTATACCACTGTTCAGTGGAAAGATGGATCCTGGTTGGTCATGGATTGGATAGATGGAATGGATAATCACTTTGAGTGTGATGCAGTCACAAAAGCACAGAAGGTGAAGGTGGAAAAATCAAGGTTGAGAGGATCAACCTTGATGTGGTGGAAATTTGTTCAGACTGAAAGGGAGAAAGAAGGAAAATAGCCCATATCAACTTGGAAAGGAATGGTTGCTAAGGTAAAGGAAGCATATATGCCAGATGATTATGAGATCCAACTTCATAAGAAGAGGTAGAGTTTAAGGCAGAAAGATCAAGATGTCAACACCTATACTGAAGAGTTTCAAAAGCTTTGCTTGAGATCAATTGTGATAGAGGATGAGAGCCTGAAAGTGGCTAGGTACCTTAATGGCTTGAAGTGGAACATACAGGAAGAGATGGCTTTACTCAGCCCCAAGATAGTCCACCAATGTTATCAGCTAGCTATAAAGATTGAAGAGAGGAACAAAAGAAAGCATGATCAGTCCTCTAAAGGCAGAGGCAAAGGAAGAGAACAAAGACGATAGCGTGGAGGTTACCAAGGAAGAGGTAGTGATCAAAGAATCCAAGGTGAATCTAATCTCACTGAGCATGGATGTGAAAAATCTTCAAGAGGAGGATTTAACAGAGGAAGAGGACCTCAAGGAGGTTCAAATAGAGGAAGAGGAGCAGGCAGAAGTAACTCCTACTTTGCCACCATGAAATGTTATCACTGCAATCAGCTAGGTCATCTAGCTTATAGGTGCCTAGAGAAAGCTTCTTCATCAAGCAATGAAAAGAGAGTGGCCTATGCACAAGAGGACACCATGAGTGCAAAATCACCTGAGATCAATCATATAGAATTAGAAGTAGGAGAAAATCTGATGTTTAATAGAGTGCTGATCAGACAACCAGTCAAAGAAGAACCCAAGCAAAGGAGAGCTTTGTTTAGAGCAAGGTGCAAGATATCTAGAAAGGTATGCAAGGTCATTTTAGATTCTAGTTCTACAAATAATATCATCTTTGAGGAGGCAGTAACTAAGTTAAAATTGCAGAAGGTACCTCATACCAATCCCTACAAGGTCACATGGCTAAATAAAGGGCAGAGTGTTCTAGTGAATGAGCAAGTAACAGTGGAATTTTCAATTGGAGGCTATAAAGACAAGCTAGTTTGTGATGTATTGCCCATGGATGCATGTCATCTTCTACTAGGAAGACCTTGGCAATATGACAGAAGTGCCATTTATAATGGGAAAGAGAACACCATTTCATTCAAGAAGGATGGAAGAACCTTCAAGCTACAATCATTGATAGAGGAAGATGAAGGGCAGTCCAAGGTACCAAACATCATGTTAAGTAGTGGTAAGGAGTTTATCAGCAATCTACATCAAGGAGGTGAAGGTTATGTGGTTTTAATGCATTCCAAAGAGGAAGAAAAGGCTGAAAGGACAGTCTTACCAGAAGCAGTCCAAAGGTTACTTGATAAATACAAGAGCATAGTGAGTGATGGAACACCAGCAACTCTACCACCAAAGAGAGCAATAAGTCATCAAATTGACTTCATACCTGGAGCATCATTGCTTAACAAGGCAGCATACAAACTCACACCAAATCAGAATCTTGAAGTGGCTAGACAAGTGAAGGAGTTGTTGGATCAAGGCTTGATTCAAAAGAGTATTAGTCCATGTGCAGTCCCAGTGGTTTTGGGAACAAAAAAAGGTGGTAAGTGGAGATTATGCACTGATTCTAGAGCAATTAATAGAATCACAATTAGGTATAGGTTTCCTATTCCTATAATTGAAGACTTGATGGATTGTCTTGGAGGTGCAAAATTCTTCACCAAGTTGGAACTTAAGAGCAAGTATCATCAAATCAGAATCAAGGAGGGTGATGAGTGGAAGACAACTTTTAAGACAAATGATGGTTTATATGAGTGGAAAGTGATGCCATTTGGCCTCTCAAATTCCCATAGCACATTCATGAGACTAATGAATGAAGTGCTTAAGGATTTCACAGGAATCTTTGTAGTAGTCTACCTTGATGATATACTGATTTTCAGTAAGACAGCAGAAGAACATTTGAAGCATGTGGAGATGGTACTTAAAAGGCTGCAAGAAGAACAATTGGCAATCAACCTTGAGAAGTGTGAGCTCTTCAAACAAGAACTTGTGTATCTAGGCTTTGTGGTATCCCAAGCAATGTTGAAGATGGACCCAAGCAAGGTGGAAGCCATCCTAACTGGCATACACCAACCACAACAATAGAGGTAAGAAGTTTTCATGGTTTAGCTCAGTTTTATAGGAAATTCATCAGGAATTTTAGTGGCATCTATGCACCAGTAATAGATATAATCAAGGATGGTCAGAAAATAAAGTTTAAATGGAGTCAAGAGGCTGATAAAGGGTTTGAAAAACTAAAACAAGAAGTGGCAACTCAACCAATTTTTCTATTGCCTAGTTTTGATAAGTTATTCACAGTTGAGTGTGATGCAAGTGGAGTAGTAGTAGGAGGAGTACTTAGTCAAGAAGGTAGGCCTGTAGCCTTCTTTAGTGAAAATCTCAATGAAGCCAAGCAAAAGTACTCTACCTATGATCTTGAGTTATATGCTTTAGTGCAGTCCCTTAGGAAGTGGAGGCATTATTTGTTACCCAAAGAGTTTGTGGTCTTCACAGATAACCAGGCACTCAGTTACATCAACACCCAAGAGAAGTTGAGTAATAGAAACTTGAAATGGATGGAATACATCCAATCTTTCACTTTTACCATCAAGCACAAGAAGGACAAATGAATAAGGTGGCAGATGCATTAAGCAGGAGAATGTTGACAGTGCAGGAGCTACAGCTGAAAAGCATTGGATTAGAGAGTTTCAAAGACCTCTATGGTGAGGATGAAGATTTCTCAGAAGCCTACAAGGTATGTTCAGATTTTGAAAATCACTTTCATATTCAATATACTGAGTATACACTACAAAATGGATTGTTATTTAAGGGTAATATGTTATGTGTCCCAAAAGGATCAATGAGGGAAAATCTAATCCAAGAGAAACACAATGGCAGTCTTAGTGGGCATTTTTGTATTAACAAAACTTTAGAGCTAGTTCAGAGGTTCTATTACTGGCCTAAGTTAGCAAGAGATGTCAAAAGATATGTGGAACAGTGTGTTGTTTGCATGAAAGCCAGAGGGGGAGCTAGCAATGTTGGTTTGTATCAACCTTTACCCATTCCCAATAGACCATGGGAGTGTGTTAGTATGGATTTTGTGGTCAAACTTCCCAAGACTAAGGTAGGGTTTGACAGTATTTATGTAGTTGTGGACATATTTTGCAAGATGAGTCACTTTATCCCTTGCAAGAATACACATGATGCAAGCTACATAGCTCATCTCTTTTTTAGGGAAGTTGTAAGAATCCATGGATTGCCATTGAGCATTGTGTCAGACAGGGATGTGAAATTCATGAGCCATTTTTGGAAGACTTTATGGAGAAAATTGGGAACCAATCTGTCATTTGGATCAGCATACCATCCTCAGATCGATGGTTAAATAGAGGTGGTTAACAAAGTGTTAGGTAACCTATTAAGGTGCTTGACTAAAGAGTATGGACAAACCTGGGATATGGTGATTTCTCAAGCTAAATATGCCTACAATGACAGTATCAATAGAACTACAGGAAAAAGTTCATTTGAGGTTGTGTATGGGATGCACCCTAGAGGCATTTGTGAACTCAGAGACCTTGGATCTTAGGATAATAGGAGTGCACATGCATAAGACTTCACTCAGACCATGAAGGAGATTCATGAGCAGGTTAAGAAGACAATCATAGCAGCAACACAAAAATTGAAAGATAAAGTTGATGTGACAAGGAGAGATGTGCAGTTTGTAGTAGGTGACTATGTTATGGTTCATCTTAACAAATCAAGGTTGCAGAAGGGGATGTCAACAAAAATTCAAATGAAAAGAGTAGGACCATGCAAGGTGTTAGCCAAGTATGGGAAGAATGCATACAAGGTAGAACTACCATCAAATTTGGGCATATCTCCAGTGTTCAATGTTGCTATTTGATCAAGTATAAGGGAACAGTCAGTGATGAGGTTTAGAAAAGTCATGAAATCTTCAAAGACATCAGTAATGTACCCATACCTAATCAAGAGTAGCCTCGGGCAGAGCAAATCTTGGAGTCCAGAGTGCAAAAGTCTACAAGGAATAAGGTATACATGGAACACCTTATCAAGTGGAAGAGAAAGCCTAACTCAAAGGATACATGGGTACAAGAAGATCAATTTAAGAAACTTGGCATTGACCTAGCAATGATCCCTCTTTCCAGTTCCTAGTGTTTGTGTTGAGAGGGGGAGAATGGTGCAGGAGCACCTGCCAAAGTGCAAGCTTATTTTTGCAGTGTTTGTTTTAAAATCCTTTTTGTGGTTTTGGTATGGTCTTTTGGATCACCTTATTGGTGGTTGAGGACATTTTTGGTTCTTAGAATAGAATTTGAATAAGTCTAGAATCCTTTTTACAACTGTTTCCTAGCTATTGTCAAAAATTGCAAAACACACTATGTTTTTCAACAAGAGGTTTTTGACCGATCTTAGGCTTAGAGAAGGAAACCTAACCATTTCCAAATCATTTTAAAAGATATTTCTTGAACTTTGAAGGAGGTTGGAGGATTTTGAGCGTGGCAATTTTCATGAGAATAGAAGGAGATAGTGATTTGTGATGTGAATATGTTGTTTTTCCTATTCTTGGCCGTGTGATTACTGCTAAATGAATTGGAGAATGAATTTTGTTACATTGAATAGAATGTAGTGAAGCTATTTGAAGCATTTTTCTGGTTCAATACCTAGGAATTTCATCGCTTTCATCTATTTTGTAAATATTGTGTTTTTCTCTGTTTTGCTGTTTTGACTGGTAAATTCCAGAAAATGGAGTTTTAGTTTGTTTCTTGTCAGTACCAGGAAGTATGGGCATTGTGGAAACAAGGAAAAACTCCATCCTTGTAAATAATGTAGATATAGGGTCAGTAAAGGTTCAAGAAGTATGCTAGTGATTGTTCCTAGGCAAGCTTGAAAGCTCGACAATGAAAGACAGTAAAAGGAAAAACCCTAACGTAGCATGGATGTGTTATATTTAACAGCTAAAAAGTGTGGTGGATGCAGGAACCTTCCCAAAAGGTTGGGCAGGAAGATAGGACCCTTGACTGATCACCTAGAAGCTTGAAAAGGAAAATAGTCCAAGAAAAGATCTTAGAAACCCTAGTTTCTTGTAAAATCTATGTGCTACCTGTGTATGGCCAGAGAGGGGCCCAAACCTTGAAAATCCTTTAGTGTTTAGAATTTGAGCCAGGGTGTCTAAAGGGTGTTTGTCCTTACCAGTTCAAGGAGATGAGTTCTAATCATTTTTCTTATGCAAGGAGATCTAAAAGGGGCTCAAGGCTTGTAGCCCTGCCCAAACCCTAAAACAGGGATTTTGAGATAGCAAAGGAGAAACAAAGCATGGAGGCTGATCAGGATTTTTTGTATGATGGTTGTGAAGCCATGGAAGCTTTATACACCCCTGCAACAAGTTGGGAAGTGATTGGAATATCATCTAGTCTTTAGGGAGAATAAGGGCTAGTGAATGAATGAGAGGAAGAGAATCAAGTTAGGCTTGGTGAATGATTTGAAACTTGATAGCAGGGTTGGCAGGGAGGACCAGGGGTGCTTAAGAACCTTTAGGACCTATAGGTTGAGTGGTGGAGAGAAACACCAAGGGGTTATAAATTGAAGACCCAGAACATTGAGATTGTGACTGTCTCAATCTGACCCTGTCCCCATCAGTGACAACTCTACAAAAGCATATAATTACAAATAAAAAGGATTTTAGGAAACACTTGGTTATGAAGGGATGTGTCCCTTAATAAGGTAAGTATGTGAATGAAGAGACATGAATTTTTTTCCCTCCACCATTGAAGTATATAAGAAATGTAAAATCATTTGAAGAAGGATCAATTGGGATCAATCGGATCAAACAAGCAGATTGGATAAAGAGAAATAATAATTGAAAGGATTAGGAAACCTATTGGAATAAATATCATTTCTAGCAAGAAGACTATTGTAAGTTTTAAATTTAATTAAAAATAGTTATATATGAGCATGAAATATGATGCTTGCAACAATTATTGATCCTTATAAGTAATCATGATTCTTCCTTTATTAGGAATATGGATAATAGATTCATATAATTAACATATTTTGAATTAAATAAAAATTATTGCAAAAGAGGAAGGTCGATCAACCTTTCGAGTTCACGAGAGGTGAAGGCTTGACAAACCTACCATCAAGCATGCCACCCATAGGGGGTTAATCTTCATTGGTCAAGAGGCATATGCATGCTCCCAAGCTTGGTGGAAGGGAGGTAGTCTTCATGCTCTTATCAAGCATGCCACCTATAGGGGGTTAGGCCTCATGGGTTGGGAGGCTTATGAGTGGTCCTGGGATTGATCAAGGAAGATGACCAACCTCCAAGGTGGACTAAGGGACGGAAGGTCCACCAACCTTCCTGTTGATATGCCAAATTGACACACAATATGAAAGTAAGAGATAAACACCTTACCTCTCCTAAAAAATAAAATCAACGGTTAAACTGATCACCTTCTAAGGTCCTTGATGTTGGTTCACAATGTTACTATTTTGCAAAGTGGTCAATATAGCTATAATATGCAAGGGGCCTATTGGTAAGAAGGATGCAAACTGAATCTTATAAAGAAATCTAAAATTTGGGGGGCTTAAATAAACTGAAAAAGATAGATCAGAGCTTTAGAACAGTAAATGATAAATGTAAACCTATCTACATCCAGACATGCACTCAAAAAATGAGTGTATTCCTAATCCACCAAAACTATAACATGATGCAATCCATGGTATTAACTATACCATTACATACATCCATAGTGCAAATACAATAACCTTAATCATTCATGAAGTTTGTTTCAAAATTGAAAACACATTACCCACTCATCACTCAAATTAACAAATCAATAGACATAAACAGACCACACTTATAGACAATTCAATGAGATAGTTTTAAATTATGATTCTCCTGTTGATATTTGATCAAATAAGAACCATTTGTGCACAAAAAAATCCACTGGAACATGAATTACCATAGTTCATAGACATCATCATTTAAATACAAACTTTTGAAAATAAACTGAAATTGCATAAAACTATAAGAAAAGGTATCAAAGTATCTTTCTTAAAACTTGAAAATTTAAACTATCAGCTATCAGTACTATCTTTCTCTCTAAGGTGGATAATTTGACTTCATTTAGTCGACCTTTACAATATCTCACAAATTTTTTTTTATATCCCTGAAGACCTAAACAATTGAATGCCACTTAAGGCTATGAAACATGAGATCCAAAATCTACCTGACGAAGAGGGATGAGCAACAAGGAATTTGAGGTTGAAGCTATCTTTGACCTGCTGAAGAATAGGGAACATGGTTGCTCTACTGACCAAGTTTTCAGGTGCCCAACTGGAAAGAACTTTCTTATGCCACCTCAACCCCTTGCATTTTTCTCTTGGAGGTACTCATCATAGGAAGTAAGCACTTGTTGAAGCATGGTTGTATTAGGGCTATCTACCTGACTATCCTCAAACTTAATTCTTTTTACCTATGAAAAGGCTTCTCATGCATGTCTCTTAGTTTGATTCATTTCCTTTGGGCATGCCTTGCTTCATTTTCAATGTCCATGAGTCTGTCTAGTAGAAAATTCTCACAATAATATTCTTTTTGAATTAACTCCTGAAACCTATTGTTCCACTTCTCCTTTAATTTATCAATGAGTAAACCATACTTCATAGGTATATCAACATTGGCCAATATAGCAATAACCACCTCTAATTCATCAACCTATTCATTCAAATCCTTGCCAACCTGTTGGATATCATTCCTATGTTGATAAATAAATGAAGACCTAAATTTGATTATTTTCATTGTCTTTTCAAGGAAGCCTTCATTATCTTCATCAAGGATGGATTGTTCCAAGAGAGTTTCCTTGGAAAACTTACTAATATCTTTTAACTTTTTAATATACTGTCTATATTCTTCTTCTTTTGTCCTCAAGGCTTCAACATGTAAATCTATGTCCTCTACCAACTCTAGTGCTCCTTCATGAACTTAAAAAATTTCAACAAGTAACTCATCAACTTCTTGATTAAACCTATCAACGCACCTATCAAGCATTCTAAATTTGTTCCTCATTTGAGTTAAATCATTTGTTTCCTTTTTTCTTGATAGGATTGGAGTTTCAGGGGCAGTAGCTTGTTGGTTGATAGGATTGGAGACATATTTTAAAAACTTGTGCAACTAATCCAATTGGGCACTAAGATCATCCTTCTTTTTATTTTCCTTAATCATCCTTAACTTGGTGGATGATGCTACAATGTCAATCAGGTTCATTTGTTGATTTCTTGTTGGTCTTCCCAAATTGGCAATTCCCAATTGATAATTAGCTAACTGCATATCCTTCCTATCCTTCTCAACCATGGGGACTACACATTCAACTATGAGCTCACCTGTATCTATGAGTCTGGTGGAATGAAGCACCCTTACCCTCTTCTTGGGTCTTTCCTTGTCAATTTCTTTCATCATTTCATCCCAATTCAATGGTTGTGGTTGCACTATTTGCTTCTTTTCCAAATCTAGCTTTAGCCATGTGGGAGCAGCAGGGGGAGTTACTACTTATGTTGAGGAAGAGGTAGCAAGAGAAAGGGGTTTCCAAAATATTGTTCTAGGTTGAGAGTCAACCTCTTGTTGCTTCTCTTTTTCTGCCTTTTCCTTGGCCAACCTCTCAGCCTTAGCTTTATCTTTTTCAAGATTCCTATAATCTTTTATCTTGTAACTCCTTCTATAATTGTTCTTCCTCCACCCTCCTTTGTTCTAACATATATTCCCTTTTTTTTAATATTTCTTCCTTTTGTTTTTCAAGTTGGTCAACCTTATCCCATGCTTCTTTGGATAATCTCTCATGCTTAGCTAATTCTTCAACCTCCTTTTCTTTTAATAGGCATTCTTCTTCAGCTTTCTTCCTTTATGCCTCTTCAATCATTTTAAATTTAGCCTCAAGAGCCTCCCTTTCCCTCTTTTGTTGGGCTTTCTCCTCTTCAAGTTCATCGATCTTCTATACTAAGGAAATTTTATCATTTTCCATTTTCATCTTCAATTCTTGTTCTTTCTGTTGTAGCAACAAATATTCTTTCTCTTTTTGCTTCCTTGCCAATTCTTCAGCCTTAGCTTGAGCTTTAGCTTCCTGTTGTTTTGCAAGTGCCTCAGCTTGGGACTTGGCATTAGCTACTTTCTTGGCTTCCTCAAATAGATTGTATTGATCTTCAACAATAAGAGCATGTTCAATCCCCACCTCCTTAGTCTCTTTACCAGTCACCAAAGCTACTCTGTCAGAGTGGGTGGCTTCTAAATCTTTGTCAATTTCATGAATCTCTACCTCTACCTCTACCTCCTTTCCCTTCAATAATTTAGTATCCTCTTGAAGGCTTCCAGTAGGTATCTCATCACTTGGTTGCTCTAGGATGGGAGGTTGTGCTGAAGTATCACCCCCAACTATTATTTGTTACACTAGTTTGAGATGTATCTTCTCCTCCAGTATCAGTGGTAGCCTCTTCTCCTTGTGATTCTAGGATGTATTGGGTAGGCATCACTAGATGAAGCTCCTCTCCAAAATTAGGAGGGAAAAACTCTAACTTCTCTTTTGGAGCTCCTTTCCTTGTTGTTCTCCTATAGCCTTGAGTGGTTTCTGCAACCTTCCTCTTCTTTGAGGTTTGAGCCTCTAGCTTATTAATCCTCTTAACAACCCACTAGATACTTCTATCTAGGACTGGCCTTGCAATATGTTTGATATCAATTGTTTCCTCCTCATGCCAATTCATTGGATCTAGATTTTCAGTCCCTATGCTTTTAGCATCATATGCCGGATCCAAGGTTACACCATCATCTAAAAATGTGTGAGGAATATCTTCCTTCACCCCATATTCAATCATCAATGTGATAGGTAACATTTCATAATTCTTCCCCCTTAGATCATAATCATCTTTTAGGTCCATTGAAAAATCCTCTAATAGATTAAAATTCTATTCAGAGACTATGGGAAGCAAACTCTGCTTCTTGTGCTTAGGATCAAAGTGTTTCCTAGAAGTATATAATCCTAACTTTAAATGAATTAATTCATCACAGATTTCCTTTGCTACAACATTGTGTGCACAACTATATTGTCCTAATTTCCAAAAAAAATTGTGGCAAGCTTATGCTTATTGGAAAACTTAAGATTAACTCCAATTCCTTGGTAAATGAACTCCATTAATACAATTCTATTGCTATAGCATCTAGGAAGCAAATGGGGGTGACCATCAAACTCAGCTAATATGAAGTATGTGAATTTGGGTTATTGGATGTACCACTACCTCCATTCCACAATGAATGCCATGGCATCCCTACTTAGCTTGTATCCTACATCCCTTGTCAACTAATTAATGATGACATACAAAAATGCATCATTAACTCTACTAAAGTGTAACTCAGAAGTCTGGAGGGTTAATTGGTCATAATGATCCCAAACTTTATTTTGTCTAGGGGCTTCTCCCAATACTCCAAGTACATTCAAACCAGGAAAAATGCCTCTACGTATTGTTGCATATTTCACATAATATGTCATGAAGAATGAATTAGTTTCCCTTAAATTGAGCATTTGATTGTGTAAGTAGTCTGATATAATCATAGGCTAGTCAAATTGTTGCTTGCCATCTAGAATGATTGATATGAATGTAAACATCCACTCCTTGAATTTTGAGGCACCCCTTTTCCCAAAGATTCTAAGAAACATCATAATTATGTCTCCAATCTCCTTAGTGAAATCTGATCTTTTACGTTTATCAAAAATCTTAAGTAGGGATTTCTTCTTCATCCTCATTCATTTTTTATTCATATGTGACCTCTCATTCTCCTTCATGTTACTATATAAAAACAATTCTTCTGAATCATTCAACTATTTAGGATTCTTTGGTATAGGTGCATTAAACATAAACCTTATCATTTGAGGAGTAAGGTTAATGATAATGTTTCCTTGTGAATCCACACATTGTCTAGTTGCTTGATTATATGCCCCTACTACAATTAGTATCAGTTTAGGACATTGAACTGACAAGGGAAAGACAACAACATGTGCTAAACTAGATTCCAAAATCCTTTGGGTTCTTCCTATTCCATTTTCTATAAAGGTCTCTTCAAGAAACTCTTAAAAGTTGAATGGGCCCAAATTGGTGTCTATAGTGTCCTCCCAATCTGAATCCACCTTGCTAGCAGTATGAGTTGGATTCTTATGTTTATACCTCAAAGTATATGGAAACTGTTCCACTTTAATCTTCTTAAGCTTGGTTCCCTACCTCTGTTGGAAAAGTATGCCTCAATCATCACAGGTTGAAACCTCCATTGGAGTCAAGTCGATGTAACAGCTCTTATGTTTGGCCGACTACTAGTTTGGAACATCATGTTTTGTACAGGTCACTATGACCTAGCTTTTGTCTCACCGAAAGGTTACACTTTGGAGCTATCGTTATGACAAGAAGCTGTCGGCATGACCGCTTACCACTTGTAGAGATCTTTGGCTAACAAGCCATTCAATCGTGAATTGGGGAGACTCATGATGACCACGGGCTTTGGGATAACCTATGTCGATTTCAGTGAGAAGTCTCAGCAAATATCCAATGTCTCACCAATAGTGTAGCACTTGGGTTCATCAGAGTAACATGTTTGTTTCATTATGATGTCTCGGCGATGATGTGCAAATTTCTCACCGACGGAGGTTAAAGTGTTGGTCATCGGAGTAACACAAAGGATCTCGGGAAAATCTCTTAGCAATAAACATTTGTCTTGCTGATTGTTGCTTGTTGCTTGATATGACTTAAAGTTTTCAGAGTAATGTCTTAGCAATAGCGGTAGAGTCCTGCCGACTACTAATTACTTCAGAGTAACTTTGAACCCTTAGTATGATGTCTCGACAAAAGCCGATTGGCTGGCCGATGAGAACTCTTAAGTCTATGTGACTTGCGGAGCTTTGATATAACATCTCACCGAAAGTGATGAGTTGGGGCGATAGCGATACATGTGGAGAACATCAGTGTGAGGTCCTAGAAACATAAGGAAGTCTTAGCGATAGTCTCCTGAACTTGGTGTAACACAAGAAGGCTCATTGGGATGTCTTGGCAAGAGCGATAGTCTTGTCGAAAGGAAAACTAAAGCTGATACATGTTGTTAGCTCAGTGAAACCTCTTGCTGATGGAAATGACTCTTGGTGACATCGATATGAAGATTTTGTGGCATTGGCGAGACATTGTTAGTGTCTCACTGGGATGCCAACAAAGTTTGTTTCTTTTGACCGAGCGATGACTATCTATGTGGCTGGTATTCGGCCAATCAGAGGAGCTGAATTGGAATTTTTGGGAGTCTATTCATTGTGTAGTTCTGTGAGGAAGCTCAATAGCCAAGAATGACATGAATATAGTTTGTAATCTCTGTAGTGATTCAGTTGGTTCAATCAATAGTTGTGTGTGAATAGTTTGAATTGTATTAAAGTGAATTCTATTTTGTGCTAACTGTAACTTGAAGGTTCTTGTACAAGATTGTTCATGGTGAATGTTGATGTAAACAGACATCAGAAAGATAAGTCTAAAACTTGTATGTAATCTTTATTACTATAATACAAAGTGACTTCTCTTGGTGTGGTGGGTTTTTCTCCCGTAAGGGTTTTCCCACATATATCTGGTGTTCATGTGTGATTGTAAAATACTCTGTTTCTGATATTTACTTCATAGTGCATCTTAATTAGACTGTAATTGTAAAATTTAAAAGTATATATGCATTCTTCCCTATGGTATTGACGTTAGGAGAGTTGTTTTCTGCATCTAGATTTCCTTACAAGTGGTATCAGAGCTTGGCCAGTTGTGTTATCCTTGTGGGTACATTGGGTTTTTTGGTCAATTATGTTTAGTGGGAGTCTTGTAGTGTTTGTTATTTGTAATTACAAATTAAGATGGCTAGTACATCTGGAAAGATTGAAATAGAGAAATTCAATGGCAGTAACTTTGAGTTGTGGAAACTGAAGATGGAGGATCTTTTAGTGGATCGTGATCTTTGGATTGTTGTGGCTGGAGTGAAACCTACAGGCATGAAGCAAGAAGATTGGGACCTTGCAGATAGGAAGTCTAAGGGGCTGATAAGGAGCTCTATTTCACAGACTTAGTTCTTCTGAATGTGCATGAGGAGAAGACAGCATCTTCTTTGTGGAAGAGACTGGCGTCTATTTATCAAGGGAAGTGCTTGGTGAATAAACTGTTCCTGAGGAAGAAGTTGTACTCATTGAGAATGCAGGAAGAAGGGTCTGTTTCTAATAATTTGAACACATTTAATATGTTGATTGCTCAATTGACATATGTTGGTGTGAAGACTGAAGAAGAGGATCATTGTATGCTATTGTTGTGTTCTTTACCAGACTCATGGGATCATTTGGTGATGGCTATTGGGAGTACAACATCGAATTTCAAGATGGAAGATGTTATTGCATCTTTGCTATCAGAAGAGATGAGAAGGAAATCTTCTGAGATGGTGAAGGAAGCTCTTGCTGTCAGAGGAAGGTCAAAAGAGAAAGGCAAGAAGAAGGACAAGAAATCTAAATCGAAATCAGAGGGGAGATCAAAGTCTCCTAGTAAGAATTCCAAGGTGAAATGTTGGAACTATGGGCAACCTGGTCATGTCTGAAAGGATTGCAAAGAGGAGAAAAAGAAGAAGAAGAAGGGATCTTCTGATAATGATTCTTCTCAGGCTGATTCAGACACCTTCATTGCTACCTTGGCTACACATGCATTAGATGATGTCTTGCTAATTGATTCTGGTGCATCTTTTCACATGACATCTCATAGAGATTGGTTCATGAATTATGAAGAATACGATGGTGGAAAGGTGTACTTAGCGAGTGATTCAACTTTGGAAATTGTTGGCCATGGAAGAGTCAAAATCCAATTCCCTGATGGAAGAGTGAAGGGAATTAATGATGTTATGCACATACCAGGTCTGGCTCAAAATTTGTTGTCTGTCAGTAAGCTAAATGATATTGGAGTGCAAGTCACATTCTCTAGAAATGGCTGTAAGATGACTAGAGGTTCAATGGTGCTGGCTAGATATGCTCAAATTGGTAACCTATACAAGCTGGATGCTTAGGCTATTCAATGCAACAGTGTCTCTGGAAAGTCACTAAAAGCTACTCATGGAGGTAAAGAGGGAAATATTCCTAATTATGTAAACTCAATGGAAGTAAAACTTCCAGTAGAGAAGACTATGCTCTTGCATCATAGGTTAGGCCACATAGGAGAAAAAGGTTAAAAAACCTTAAAGAATAAAAACCTGGTTGAGGGGCTTGAAGAATGTAATCTTGAATTTGAATTCTGTAAACACTATATATATGGAAAGCAGCACTGTGTTTCTTTTTATTCCAGTCCTCATAAATCTTCTAGTTTGCTAGATTATATTCATTCGGATGTGTTTGGTCTAGTGAATGTTCCTTCTTAGTCTAGATCAAGATACTATGTCTCATTTATTGATGATTATTCAAGAAGAGCATTTGGATATTTTTTGAAAAGTAAATCAAAAGTATTCAGTTGGTTTAAAGAATTTAAAAATCTTGTTGAAAATTAGACTGGTAGAAAGATAAAATTATTAAGGACTGATAATGGTAGTGAATTTTGTTTTGATGATTTTGAAAGATACTGTAAAGACCATGGGATTAAAAGACACAAGACTACACCTTATACTCCACAACAGAATGGAGTTGCAGAAAGGTTCAATAGGACAGTGATGAAGAGAGCATGAAGTATGCTTAGTAGTGCTGGCTTGGAGGAGAAGTTTTGGGCTGAAGTTGTATCTACTGCATGTTATCTAATTAATCATTCTCCAAATTTTTCTCTTGTTGAAAAAACACCTTTGGAAGTGTGGTTTAGTAAGAAGCCTTCTTTAAGACATATTCGAGTCTTTGGCTATGAGGCATATGCATATGTGTCGGATGTGAAAAGATCTAAGTTGGAGAACAAGGCTGTCAAATGAATTTTTATCGTCTATAGTGCTATCATAAAAGGATACAAGCTTTGGAATCATGATACAGAGAAGGTTCTGTATAGAAGAAGTGTAATCTTTCATGAGTTGAAACCTTCTACCTTGGATCTACAGTCAGAGACAAAGTCTAAAAATAATAAGGATGTAGTTGAAATTCCTCCTACACTTGAGAAAGAGGAATTGGAAATTCAAAATGTACCTGAAACTAAGGAGAGCTCGAGCATTTCTGAAAGTTCAGAAGAAGAACAACCTCAGCCTCAACCATTGAGGAGGTCAACTCATGAAAGAAAATAACTAGATAGGTATGGGTTCTCTTTGATTGATTCTACTTGTGCCTATGCTTTGATTTCTAGCATTGATGAGCTTAGGACTATAAAAGAGGCATTTAAAATGTCTAATTCAAACTCTTGGTTGGAAGCAATGAACGAAGAGATGGCATCTTTAGAGAAAAATGAAACTTGGAGTTTGGTGCCCTTTCCTGAAGGAAGAAAAGATGTGGGCTGCAAATGGGTATTTAAGAAAAAGGTTGGTCTGGATGGTAGTGTAGAAAAGTACAAGGCAAGATTGGTTGCAAAGGGTTATTCCCAGGTCAAGGGAATTGATTATGGGGAGATTTTTTCTCCTGTAGCAAAGCTAACATCTATCAGATTTCTTTTGTCACTTGCATTAGTATATGACTTAGAGGTAGAACAGATAGATGCGAAGACAAAATTTCTTCATGGTGATCTTGAAGAAGAAATATATATGTCCTAGCCTGAGCACTTTGTTGAAAAAGGTAAAGAAAAACTGGTATGCAAATTAAAGAAGTCACTATATGGGTTAAAATAGTCACCTAGAATGTGATACCAAAAATTTGATACTTTTGTATTGTCTTTGGGATTTGTGAGATCAAAATATGATCACTGTGTATATTATAAAGTTGAAAGTGATTGAATTCTTATTATTGCTCTCTATGTTGATGATATGTTGTTCATAGGCAATAGTAAGCTAATGATTTTTGATCTTAAGTCTCAATTGTCTACTAAGTTTGAAATGAAGGATCTTGGTGTAGCAAGGTATATTCTGGGGATGGAGATAACTAGGGACAGGAAGAATAGAAAACTATGGCTCAATTAGAGTAAGTATATCAGGACTGTTCTTGATGGATTTTGTATGAATGATTGCAAACAACTAGTGGTTCCAATCTTGCAGGGAACGAAGCTATCTATTGAGGATTGTCTAAAATCTCCTACTGAGATGGAGGACATGACTAGTGTACCCTATGCTAGTGCAGTTGGCAGTCTCATGTATGTGATGGTCTATACAAGGCCAGACATTGCCCAAGCAGTGGGAGTACTTAGCTGATTTATGGCTAATCAAGGAAGAACACATTGGGATGCTATGAAAAGAGTTTTCAAATATTTGAAGGGCACTTCAGATTTTTCTTTGTGTTACCATGGGAACTTGGTTGAATCACAGACGACTCTCAGTATTTGAGGCTATGTGGATTCTAATTGGGCAGGGGACATTGACAGCAGGAGGTTCACTAGTGGATACATTTTCATGATGAATGGTGGTGCAGTGAGCTGGATGAGAAAGCGGAAGGCTATAGTCACTTTGTCCACTACAGAGGTTGAATACATGGTAGCTACTCATGCTTGTAAAGAAGTAGTTTGGTTGAAACGTTTGTGTTCTAACATTGGTTTTGATGTAGGGGAAATAACTATTTTCTGTGACAGTCAGAGTGCAATTTGTCTGGCAAAGAACCCTACTTTCCATGCCAGGACAAAACATACAGATGTACAGTACCACTTTATATGAGATATGGTGGAGAATGGAAAGGTCAGTTTGGAAAAGGTTGATACTCTGGAGAATGTTGCAGATTCATTCACGAAGCCAGTGAGCACATACAATTTCAGGTGGTGTGCCAATTCTATGGGCCTTAGTGCCCATGATTTTCAGTAAGTTATGTTGTGCTCTAGAGGTGCCTGTGTGATCTTCGTCAAGTGGGAGATTGTTGGAAAAGTATGCCTCAATCATCACAGGTTGAAACCTCCATTGGATTCAAGTCAGTGTAACAACTCTTATGTCTAGCTGACTAGCAGTTTGGAACATCATGTTTTGTACAAGTCGTTGTGACCTATCTTTTGTCTCACCGAAAGGTTACACTTTGGAGCTATCGTTGTGACAAGAAGCTTTGGGCGTGACCTCTTACCGCTCATAGAGATCTTTTGCTGACAGGCCATTCAATCGTGAATTGGGGAGACTCATGATGACCACGGGCTTCGGGATAACCTATGTTGGTTCAGTGAGAAGTCTCAGCAAATAGTCAATGTCTCAAGATAGTGTAACACTTGGGTTCATTGGAGTAACATGTTTGTTACGTTATGATGTCTTGACAATGTGCAAATGTCTCAGCGACGAAGGTTAAAGTGTTGGTCATTGGAGTAACACAAAGGATCTCAGGAAGATCTCTTAGCGATAAACATTTGTCTTGCTGACTGTTGCTTGTTGGTTGATATGACTTAAAGTTTTTAGAGTAATGTCTTAGCGATAGTGGTAGAGTCCTATTGACTACTGATTACTTTGGAGTAACTTTGAACCCTCAGTATGATGTCTTGGCGAAAGTCGATTGTCTAGCCGATGAGAACACTTAAGTCTATGTGACTTGCGAAGCTTTGGTATAATGTCTCACCAAAAGCGATGAGTCTGGGCAATAGCAATACATGTGGAGAACATCGGTGTGAGGTCCTGGCGACATAAGAAAGTCTTAGCGATAGTCTCCTGAACTCGGTGTAGCACAAGAAGGCTCATTGGGATGTCTCGGCGAGAGTGATAGTCTTGCCAAAAGGAAAACTGAAGCCGATACATGTTGTTAGCTCGGTGAAACCTCTTTCCGATGGAAACGACTTTTGGTGACAACGATATGAATATTTTGTGGCATCGGTGAGACACTGTTAGTGTCTCACCAAGATTCCAACAAAGTTTGTTTCTTCTGACCAAGTGATGACTATCTACGTGGCTAGTATTTGACCAATTAGAGGAGCCAAACTAGAACCGTTGGGAGTCTGTTCATTGTGATAGTTCTATGTGGAAGCTCAATAGCCAAGAACAAAATGAATATATTTTGTAATCTCTATAGTGATTTGGTTGGTTCAATCAATAGTTGTGTGTGAATAGTTTGAATTGTATTAGTGTGAATTCTATTCTATTATGACTATAACTTGAAGGTTCATGTACAAGATTGTTCATGGTGAATGCTGCTATAAACAAACATCAGAAAGATAAGTTTGAAACTTTATGTAATCTTTATTACTGTAATACAAAGTGACTTCTCTTGGTGTGGTGGGTTTTTCTCCCGTAAGGGTTTTCCCAAGTATATCTGGTGTTCATGTGTGATTGTCAAATACTATGTTTCTGATATTTACTTCATAGTGCATCTTAATTGGACTATAATTATAAAATTTAAAAGTATATTTTCATTCTTCCCTATGGTATTGAGGTTAGGAGAGTTGTTTTCCACATCTAGCTTTAACTACAACCTCAAACTTTTTGCAGGTTGGTTCCCTTGTGAAGCTTCCTCTAAGGCTCCTAACATCTTCTATTCCTACAATACAACCCTAGATTAGATCATTAATATTATGGAAATCATTACACCATACATTACCTTTTATACCATTCTCCATCCCTTCCTTATACTTAGCCAAATCTCATATCAACTAGAGGCGGAGCCAGAGAAGAATCAAGAACAAGAAGACTTTAAACATTGGCAGGATCGGGACTAGAACCAGAATGAAACTGGAACCAAGATCATAACAAAAACCAAATAGAGAACAAACCAATAGCTCCAAGTTTAACTCCCACCCTGGTTCTTCTTTTGCCAAAGAATGAGAACATAGACCAATTCATCATCCATCGGAGGAAAGATCATTTTGAGATCTAAACTCTAAAGAAAACATTCTGGAACAAGTTCAAATTTGAATCTGGTTCTGCGAGTTTTAACATTCACACCAAGCAATTTAAACATGAGGTCATATGAATTTAAGACTTGAGTCGCATGAAATCATGGAAAACATTAAAAAAGGGGCTTAAACTTACCCACGATGGAATAAGACCATATTTAAACCTCAATAGTGTGATATTGTAATGGTCAAATACACAAACCCTATTTTGTATGATGTATCAATTTACAAAATTTAGGGCATCAAAACCCTATCATTAAACGATTAATCCAACATGATAAGAAGATAAGAAGGATCATAAAATTGATTTAACACTTTTAAAGCTCCAAAAGATCCCTCTATACCAAACCCTAGTTGAAAACTAGGGCACAGTAATATGGATGAAACCACCAAATGTGAAAATGACAACAGAACAAAGAAAACAAAAAGAAAAAGACAACAAACCAAACAAAAAACAAATGAAAAATAAAAAGAAACAACAAAACATAAGAAACCAACAAAAAAAAAACTAAGAACCAATGAATATTCATGAGTGAAAGTCTCATGAATGTGCAAAGAACACATGAACAATAGAGAAGAAACAACACAAACAAAATAGGAAAACAAAGCCAAATTCCTACCTCAAACGCACCAAGGAAAGATTTAATTTCAACAAGAAATCACTCCTCAACACGCGCCCCTGATTATATTATGCTCCTCTCAATTTTTTTGTAGCTCATATTCATAAAACGCTTCAAATAATAGTTATGAGCAATAATAAACTCGATTAAGGTTTAAAAAACCTATTTCGTGCATGTAAGAGGAACTGGCAGTAAATTCCATTAATGCAATTGGTCGGTGGTGGAGTCAAAGTCATGAATGCATATTGAAACAACACATGAATTCAAGGCAAGGAAAACACGAAAGCGGATCCAGAACAGAATATGAAACTTTAGACAAGTTTCATATCCTACTCCAACTCTGGTTCCGGTCTAGCAACGAAAAGACAAGACAACAAATGGAAATGAGGGTGGTGTCGGAACTAAAAAGAACAAGAAACTTTTACTAAGTTCCCATTTTGATCCCCATTCTGATTTCACTTCCACAACAAGTACAAACACCAAATGATAGAAAAAATAAAAGCAAATGGGTTTAGAACAAAAGCTGAACCCCAGGTAGAACACAATGGGAGCGAAGTCGAAACCAAAACTGGACTCATAACTTTCACAAAGTTTCAAGTCTAGTTTCCATCCTGGTCCCACTTTTGACAAAGAGAAAAAAAAAATGAAAAAGAAAACAAAAGAAAAAACTAAGGGAGGAAACCAACCCACAGGCCGAACACAAGCAAAACAATGCAGAAACAAAGGAAACAAGGAGCAGAGCCACAACCGGAACGAAAATTGGACTAAGAACTTTCACAAAGTTTCAATTTCAGTTTCATCCCACGTTCTATACCTTCCAAAGAAAAAGAAAGAAGGCCTTAGAAGGAAAAATAACAACTCCTAAGGGCCAAACCAAAACACTAAGGACAAACAAAAAAAAGGGGGACCCATTTTAACTAGAAATAAAAATGGGGTGGTAATGCAAGGCATAACAATTGGTGACTTGGTTGTGGAAAATGGTTTACCCATTTTCAAGATGCTGAACAATTTAGTCATCCAGAACCTCTAGTTTATGAACACTTACAATTCAAGTTAGATCAATTGTAATAAGCAAGGTTGAGCTAGAATCTCAAATGTAAATCAACACTCACCACTTTTGAATCTAACTATGTGCATATTTGGTGCATCTCCTTTTACAAAGTTTTCTTCACCTCTTAAATGTCTATATCTAAGATGTAAGCTACATGAGTTGAATCCCTTTGACTGTTGTACAATGATATCCTTGGAATTGCTCTATTGCCAATCAAGCGTCCATAGCTTTGACGAAGATACCTCTAGTTCTCTGAAAGCATTTTTTTACCACCAACCAGGTGTCCATAGCCCCAGTAGAGATACTTGAATCACCCATTTGATATTGATTTTTTCTTCTCTTGATGGTTCTCTTTACTATTCTTTTATATAGGCTTCACTTGTAAAAATTCTTTTATTCACTTTCCTCAATACTCCAGACATCAATAAATCTGAAGTTTGGGTTGAGAACTATTGTGGACCTCATAACGGTATTGGGGAATAAGATTTTTCACTTAAACCTTGAGATAGCCACCTTGAGATAAATATACCTTTATACAAGTGGATGTTTCAACTTATTCTTGTGAAATCTTCAATTATAGTTCATGAAAATTGCTTACAATACACCTTGTTCTTAATAACTTTTCAAAACCCTCATTTAGAAGGAACACAAAGCATAAGTTTAGAACAAAATATTTCAACAAAAAACCTAAAAATACCTAAACCAACTTCTCTCCTAGTATCCACAGTATACTTTAAATAACAACCCCTTCATCCATAAGTGGAGAAAATGAAGGTCCCCAAGCAAAAGGACAAAACAAAACAAAACAACAGGAAGAAAATAAAAAGGAAAGAACACAAACAACAAACCCAAAACAAACAACCAACTAATTACATATGTACAATTAATCAAAATACCAGACCTTTATGACCCAAAATAATGTTTAAGAAACTAACCATTAATAGGCAATGGGACAGATTCTCCTATTAAAGTACTTAGGCAGAAGGAATTCTCACCTAGGATCTCAGCAATCTAATAAAGACCTAACCAAAGTTTGTCAAAATTTTGGTGATCACCTTTCTTTTCATTAGCTTTATCCCATAGTAACACAAGATCTGATATCCTAAAAGCTTTAACCTTGGATCTTTTGTCAAATCAGCATTTGACGACAGCCTGATGTTTAAAGAACTACTGCAAAGCAGTATCTCTTTTCTCTTACAGTTTCAATAGACCAGCTAATCTTAGTTCAATCCTATCATCACTAGAATAGAATTCTTGCATAAATCTCAGGATGGGTATTTGCAAGTGAATAGGAAAAACTAGATCCTGACCATAGACTAGCTTAAAAGATGAAGCTTCTAGGGAAGCCTTAATCCTAGTTCTATCTGCCCATAGGGCAAACCTCAATTGGGTATGCCAATCTCTAGGATTACTCTCCATTAAATTCTTAATTACTTCCAGTAATTTTTTGTTGGTAGACTCTGGTACCCCATTCCCTTGCGAGTAGTAATTAGAGGAATACTTCAAAATGATTTTATGTTCATAATCCCATGAAATAAACTTGGCAGAAGAGAAGGCAGGTCCATTGTCACATACCAGGGTGAAAGGTACTCCAAACCTTGTGATGATGCATTCAGTGAGAAATTTAATAACTACCTCTATGGTATTATTTTTGCAGGGTTGAGCTTTTTTCCATCACATACAATAGTCAGTTGCTATCAGAATAAACTTGTACCCTACAAAAGAATTTGTGTTAAACACCCCTACAAAATCTAGTGCCCATTGGGAAAATGGCCTTACCTCATAAACTGGTTGTAGAGGCATGGTTGGATTGCATTCCCTTGATGTTGAGGTTTGACATGTATGGCATGTCCTTATGTGTTGGTGGGCATAACGAAACACATGTGGCCAGTAATATCCTAATCTAAGAATCTGATGTGCCAAAGAATCTGCAAAACCATGACCAATGCCATCCTTACCATCCAATAGCATGCTTCACTTGTTGCTAATCTAGGCAATGTAGGTAGACTCCCTCAAAAAATTTCCTATACAATGGTCCTCCCTTAAGCATATAATGAGAGCTTTTGAACCTCAGTGCTCTCCTTTGAGTTTTTTTCATCCCATCTAGGCACTTTTTATTGAGCAAAAAATAGATAAGATCTGCATACCATGCATAATTGGTGAATGACTGCACTGTGTACTATTGACAAGTAATATTCATGTCAACATTTTCCATTGGTTTAGACAAGCCCTATCCTCGAACAAGCTTCATGGGGTGTATCTCAAGGTCAAACTCCTATAAAATGGACATCCATTTTCCTCTTCTCTCTCCCAACTCACTTGGCATAAGTAGGGACTTTACAACAAGATTTGGAACTACAACAATGACTTGGTTGTGAAAGATATAGTGTCTAAAACTTTTAACTACTCGCACCAGTGCAAAGGATTTATTTTCAATAGGTGGGTACCTGACTTCAACATTTTTAAATGGGGAGCTCATGAAAGCAATAGGCCTTTCATCTCCTTCACCTTTTCGTTGTGTTAGGACAACTGCACATGAATGTTCACAAGCAAAAGAATAGATGTAAAAAGTTTTTAAATAATCAAGACTAGTGAGGACTAGTGCTTCTGAGATTGATTGCTTAATCTACAAAAATGTAGATTTGGCCTCATTGCTCCATTCTATTTTTGCATCCTTTTTCATCATGTCATTTAGAGGTTTGAAAATTTTTGCAAACCTTGTTATAAACTTTCTCACAAAGTTAATCTTTCCAAAGAAAGATCTCATTTCTTTTTTGCTTCTCAGAATTTTCAATTTCAAGATAGACTCAACTCTATCGAGATATATGGATATCCCCTTTTCTGATATTATATGTCCCAAGAATTTCCCTTCAAAAAATCTAAACACACACTTTTTGGGGTTAAGAGATACACCATAACTAATACACCTTTCAAGAAAAATGGCTAAATCTACAGCATGGTCCTCTCTTTTCTTACAAAAAACTGTCAAGTCATCCATATAAATAATTATACATTTACCTATCAGATCTTTGAATGCCACATCCATGACCTGCTGAAAGGTTGCTCCAGCATTAATTAAACCAAATGGCATCCTTTGATAGGAAAATTTCCCCCACTTAGTGGTGAAGGTTGTCTTCATTTTGTCCTTGTAATTGACAAGAACTTGATTATATCTAGAATAGCCATCTAAAAATAACATCATCTAGGATCTATTGACAATTTGTAATACCTCATCCAAAGAAGAGAGTGGGTAGTTATCCTTCTCTGAAGCTCTATGTAGATTTCTAAAATCCACACACAATCTGATCTCCCCATTCTTTTTGCGAACAGGAACCAAATTAGCAACCCAAGTGGAATGCCACACAAGAAAGTTATTCCTCATTGATAACAACTTTTGTACCTCATGAAAATAAAGGGTTCGATTAGAGCATTGATAGGGCATTTATTTTGTCAAAAAGGCTTTGCTTTAGGTTTCAAAGGTATGGTATGTGTAATCAAAGAAGTATCAAAAAAATTTAAATCTTCATACCCCCAAGCAATTGCAGCAATGTCTTGCTTCAACACTTTAAATATCTTATCTCTGATCTCTTTGGGGTAGGTTTTACCAATATACACATTTCATTCTAGACCTAAATCTACTAAGTTGACAGACTCATATTCCCCTCCATCACCTTCTATTGGCACCCTTTCATGAGCCATTGGGTCAGAATCAAAAATTATTTCTAATGCCACCATCCCTTTAGGAATGTTTTTGCTCTTCATATTAAGGACTCCTTCTGTATCACAACTTTCAAGATCCCAATCTCCCTGATCTCTATTGGATTCATCAATGATCTACCCCTCAAAGAGATCTAAGCTTTCCAAGAAGGTAATAATATGTTGATCATCATCAAAAACTTGAAATTTTTTGACATTGTTTGGGAGAGCTGGGATGGATACCAATTCAATTGAAAATATTTTTAATTTGGAGTCTTGCATAGGCTCCAAAGTGCTCGTAGCAACAACCAATGAGTTAGCAATCTAATTTTCTTCTCTAGGGATTGGTTTGATCCCAAAGGCATTGAAATATTCAATTAAATTACAAACTCTATTTATGTAGGAAGCCAATCTCTTGTTGTGACTTGAGTGTACTGACTGTGAACTTGTTTGACAATAACTTTAGAGTCCCCCATAACTATTAAGGTTGTAACCCTTTTATGATGTGCAAACATCAATCCTCTGGCCAGTGCTTCATATTCCACTACATTGTTGGTGCATCCAAATTGCAACCTATAAGAAGCAAAATACATTTTCCCTTTCGAGCTAGTTAACTCAATTCCAACCCCACTCCATGTTTTAGACTAAGACCCATCAAATTTAAGGGTCCATAATTGATTACAAGCTAAAATTGGTTTCTTTGAACTAACTATAGGTGTTTGGCTCAGGGAAATAGGTTTTAAACCCAATGGGTTTGTCATATCATAATTAGAAATTTTTTGTGTATGATGATTATTAGAGATATCATTTTGATCTGAATTTTGTACAGGTTGTGATTCCTACACATCCTTTTGAAATATATTCATAGTTTTGAAAATCCCCTTGGTAATCGGTAGACTAGCATGCACAGGGGCATAAAATAAACTCAAATATTGCTCATTATCATCTTGTTGGTTTGAAACCAAGATATGAAACTGTTCAATTTGAGGAAGGATTTCCTCATAAAAGGTATTAACCCTCGTTAGCATAGTAGCATTTCTAGCTTCAAATGAAAACTGATTTGGAATTATATCAAGTTGGTTTTGGCATGTTTCACCTTCTTGAAAAACATGATTCAATATATCGATACAAGATTGACACATCAGCTCAGAGTGACTTTGATAGTGAACTCTACACAAATTCAAAAGAAAAAGACTCCACAAGTCCACTTCCTCCCCCAAAACTAGTTGATCTTGTTGTAGTTTCATTATCGACACTTGTTGGTTAACAAAGATCATCAGATCAGGAAATTATTCTAGTGGCACATCATCAAAATTAAGCATCAAAAGAGTCATAATCTCCTCTCTTTTGTAAACTCCTATTTCAGTTTCAAAATATGCTACCTCATTGGGGCAATCATATTTTGTGATCATGTGCTTTAGGTGGGCTTCTCTCTCAATCCTAATTTGGGTAGGTACCCCTTTCCATGGTAACCACATATGTGAGAAATCAAGGGAAAGATATCCTCCAATACTCTTCATCAAATAACAACTTAGAAGTATACCATAGGTTTTAGGGATATCTGCCACCTAAATATCCATAAATGTTTGGATCCATGGATCCGACCCAACTTGTACATGTACATTTTTCAACTCCCCAACCACATTGACCTCTATTTTATCAAGTTGAATAACCTTTTTATTAGTTTGGAATGGGTTTAAACCTAACTTCTTGCATATGGAAAATGGCATGGCATTACCAGAACCTCCTAAATCCAAGAGACAATTATGCAAATTCTTTCCAAAAATCCTTAAACTTAAAAGGAATGGAGGAGTCCCTACCTTGTTTCTGTATAAAGCTACATTCATGTTTGCAACTGGTGTCACCTTGGTATTCCCTTTTGACTTGTTTGCTTCCTCCAAATCCCTCATCACAAAGTCACGTTGGGCAGGAAACCATCTCAGAATGTCAAAGAATGACAAGGAAGTTTTCTATTTCGACATCTTAGAAACAAAGTCAAATTCCATGTTGTTATTCACATTATACTTGGGGACAAAAGTTGTATTACCTTTATTCTGGAATTTTGATGGACCCTTTGGTGGTGGGGGATTATTATCATAATTCTAGTTTGTTGGAACCATGAGGTTAGGTGGAGCTGATGTAGTAAATGGAACC
This sequence comes from Sequoia sempervirens, assembly GCA_007258455.2. NCBI lineage: Eukaryota > Viridiplantae > Streptophyta > Pinopsida > Cupressales > Cupressaceae > Sequoia > Sequoia sempervirens. Next base: position 390,732,203 of record VDFB02047230.1, read on the forward strand.
TTATTCTGATTCCTCATAAAATGTCCCCCTTTCGTCTGAAAGGCCTGAGCATCATATACGTCCTCCTCTGGCCCATTTTCATCCTGCATTGGGAAAGAAAGTTCTTCATTGAAAAAATCATAAGCTATGGCTGTGTCATTGAGCCACCTCCCTTGTTAGAGTTCCCTTGAAATGTCTAAGCATCTACTTGTTCCATCTTAACAACTTTCTCCATCTCAGGACAATTAACTTCAAAATGGCCAGCAGTATCATGTAGTCTACAGCAGTTTGTCATAAAATTGAGGTCAACCGTGTTTGCAATATGTGGCTTGTCATCACTAGCCTGATAGTTTTTGGAAACTCCCCCATTCTTTGGCCTAGTATTCCATTGTCTATTATTGTTGGGCCTCTGATTGTACCCCCTTTTTTTTGGATAACCCTGATTAAGGAAATTCTAGCCCTGGAAGTTTCTTTGGTTGTGGTTATTATTCTAATTAGAATAATTACCCTGGTTAGAATAGTTGTGACCTTGGCTTAGAGAGGGATTGAGTTTAAGTTGATCCATATCATTAGTGACTTGTGACAAGGTCTTCTTTAGAGTTTCCACCTCACTAGTAAGTTGAACAATACATTCATTCTCAATACTCTTTACAATTGGTGGCTGACTAATGGGGTTTGACCCTCCAACTTAATTATGGTGACCTTGTGGTTGCTGAAAGGGATCAAGAGCTCCATTAGTGAAGAATGGAAGGTGAGATGGAGCTTGCAATTCATACATGGGATGGTAGTGGGAATGAGACATCCCTGGGACCATGTTAAACAAAGGGGTTGGATTGGGAATTTGATATCCAATGGGAGGGAAAACTCCTCCTAAGTTCCTTGATTGAGAGTTGATTTTTTGTTGCAACTTGATGGCTAAATGATAGACTTTTGACAAAGAATCAATATCTATTGGTTGGTAAGTAATTTTTAAAAACAAACCGATCAACAAGTCTATGGCCCTCAAACATGCTTGAATGGCACTATTCTTAGCAACCAAGTAGGGATGCTACAACCTTTGATACATTCTTTGAAACCTTGTATTAAACAAGGGTAGTGGTTCATGAGGTTTCTTTCTAATAGTATCAAATTGATAGAATAGAATAGTAAGGTCAACATAGACCTAAAATTGATTAATAAAGGAATTTTCCAAATCAGTCCAACTCGAAATGGACCCTTGTAGTAAATTCAAGTACCAATTATATGTTATGTCTCCTAAACAATAATGAAACAATCTACACACCACATCATGATGAGCAATCTAAGCTTGAGTACAGCATCTTTAAATGCCTGTATATGCTCTTAAACACTTCTTGACTCCCCATGGATGTACTTGGGATAGAACTTCTCGAGGTTCTTGGGCACGTCATGTATGCCTCCAGGAATAGTCCCCAAAGGAGAGGGGTTATTCACAAAAAATGCCATTGGTGGTGGTGGTGGAGGTGGTTAAGCTAGTTGTGGGATGGGTTGATTTGGTTGTTAAGGTAATGGAGGTGGATTTGGTGGTGGATTCAAGGGTACCAACTGAGGTACTAATGGGAATCTAGTTGGAGTGAGTGGGGCCAATAATGGCGATGAGATTGGAACTCTACAAGCCTTGGGTCTCATTGGGGTCTTGAGTTCAACTAAGGGTGTTGAATTCTCATTAGATCTAAGAACTCTATAAAACCTCTATGGTGAGAAAGAACCAATTCGATCTAGTTTTTTCCCTTGTCCCTCCTAGTTCTAGTTCTGTTGATATGCCAAATTGACACACAACATGTAGGTAAGATATAAACTAAATCTTATAAAGAAATCTAAAAATTGAGGAGTTCAAATAAACTGAAAAAGATAGATCAAGGCTTTAGAACAGTAAAAGATAAATGTAAACCTATTTAAATCTAGACATACATTCAAACAATGAGTGTATTCCTAATCCACCAAAACCATAACATGATGCAATCCATAGTATTAACTATGCCGTTACATATATCCATAGTGAAAATACCATAACCTTAATCATTCATGAACCTTATTTCAAAATCAAAAACACATTACCCACTCATCACTCAAATTAACAGATCAATAGACATAAACAAACCACACTTATAGACAATTCAATGAGATAGTTTGAAATTCAGATTCTCCTACTAATATTTGATCAAATAAGAACCATTTGTGCATAGAAAAATCCACTGGCACATGAATTACCATAGTTCATTGACATCATTTAACTACAAACTTCTAAAAATAAACTGAAATTGCATAAAACTGTAAGAAAAGGTATCAAAGTATCTTCCCTAAAACTTGAAAACTTAAACTATTAGCTATCACTATTTTCTTTCTCTCTAAGGTGGCTAATATGACTTCAATTATCTGACCTTTACAATATCTTACAAATTTTGTTTTATAGCCCTGAAGACCTAAACAACTAGATACTACTTAAGGATACAAAACACGAGATCCAAAATCTTAGGGAGGCGACCAAGCAAAGATAAGCACTTTCTCCATGATTTTCTACTTTTGACAGGGGCCATATTATTATCCAAAATATTCCTAAGGAAGAGGGATGAGCTACAAGGAATCTGAGGTTGAAGTTGTCTTTGACCTATTGAAGAATAGGGAAGATGGTTGCTCTGCTGACCAAGTTTTTAGGTGCCCAACTGGAAAGAAATTTATCATGCTGCCTCACCCCCCTCACATTTTTCTCTTGGAGGTACTCATCATAGGTAGTAAGCACTCATTGAAGCATGGTTGTATCAGGGCCATCTACCCAACTATCCTAAAAATTAATTATTTTTACCTCTACGGAGGCTATCTCATGCATGTCTCTTAGTTTCATTAATTCCCTTTGGGCAGCCCTTGCTTCATTTTTAATGTCCATGAGTCTATCTAATAGCAATTCCTTGTCATCATCTTCTTTTTACATTTCCTCTTGAAACCTATTGTTCCATTTCTCCTTTAATTTATCAAGGGGTAAACCTTCCTTCATAGGTATATCAACATTGGCCAAAATTGCAATAACCACCTCTAATTCATCGACCTATTCATTCAAATCCTTGCCAACCTATTGGATATCATCCCTATGTTGATAAATAAATGAAGACCTCAATTTTATTATGTTTGTCATCTTTTCAAGGAAGGCTTCATTATCTTCATAAAGGATGGACTATTCCAAGAGAGTTTCCTTGGGCAACCTACTAATATCTTTTAACTTTTTAATATACTCTCTATGTTCTTCTTCTTCTATTCTCAAGGCTTCAACATGTGAATCTATATCCTCTACCAACTCTAGTGCTCCTTCATGAACTTTAAAAAATTCAACAAGTAACTCATCAACTTCTTGATTCAACCTATCAACCCACCTATCAAGAATTTTGGCTTTGTTCCTCATTTGAACTAAATCATTTGCTTCCTTCTTGCTTAATAGGACTAGAGTTTCAGGGGCAGCAACTTTTTGGTTGACAAGAGTGGAAACATCTTTTAAAAACTTGTGCAATTGATCCAATTGGGCCTTAAGCTCATCCTTCTTCTACTTGTTCTTGATCATCCTTAACTTGGTGGATGATGCTACAATGTCAATCAAGTTAATTTGTTGATTTCTTTTTGGTCTTCCCAAATTGATAATCAACTAACTGAATATCTTTCCTATCCTTCTTAACCATGGGGACTACAAACTCAACAATGATCTCACCTGTATCTATGATTCTTGTGGAATGAAGCACCCTTTCCCTCTTCTTGGGTCTTTCCTTGTCAATTTCTTTTATCATTTCATTCCAATTCAATGGTTGTGGTTACACTACTTGCTTCTTTTCCAAATCTAGCTTTAGCCATGTGGGAGCAACAGGGGGAGTTACTACTTGTGTTGAGGAAGAGGTAACAGGAGAAAGAGTTTGAAAAACTATTGTTCTAGGTTGAGAGTCAACCTCTTGTTGCTTCTCTTTTTCTGCCTTTTCCTTGGCCAACCTCTCAGCCTCAGCTTTATCTTTTTCTTCCTACAATCTTTTAGCTTCTAACTCCTTCCATAATTGTTCTTCCTCAAGCCTCCTTTGTTCTAACAACTCTTCCATTTGTTTTAACATTTCTTCCATTTTTATTTCAAGTTGTTAAACTTTATCCCATGAATCTCTCATTGTTATCTAATTCTTTAGCCCCCTTTTCTTTTAATAGGCATTCTTCTTCAACTTTCTTCCTTTGTGCCTCTTCAATCATTTTAAATTTGACCTTAAGAGCCTCCCTTTCCCTCTTTTGTTGTGCCTTCTCCCCTTCAAGGTCTTGGATCTTTTGTACTAAGGAAATTTTATCATTTTCCATTTTCATCTTCAATTCTTGTTCTTTCCGCTATAGCAACAAATCTTCTTCCTCTTTTTGCTTCCTTTCCAATTCTTCAGCCTTAGCTTGAGCTTCAACTTCTTGTTCTTTTGCAAGTGCCTCAGCTTGGGCCTTGGCATCAATTGCTTTCTTGGCTTCCTCAAACTGGTTGTATTGATCTTCAAGAGTAAGAGCATGTTTAGTCCCCACATCCTCAGTCTCTTTATCAGTCACCAGAGCTTCTCTTTCAGAGTGGGTGGCTTATGAATCTGTGTCAATGTCATGAATTTCCACCTCTACCTCCTTTCCCTTCTATAATTTAGTCTCCTCTTGAAGGATTCCAACAGGTATTTCTTCACTTGGTTGCTCTATGATGGGAGGTCGTGCTAAAGTCTCACCCCCAGATGTTATTGTTACACTAGGATGAGATGCAACTTCTCCTCCAACATTAGTGGTATCCTCTTCTCCTTCTGCTTCTAGGATGTCTTGGGTAGGCAACGCTGGATGAAGCTTCTCTCCAAAATTAGGAGGGAAAAACTCTAACTACTCTTTTGGAGCTACTTTCCTTTTTGTTCTCTTGTATCCTTGAGTGTTTCCTACAACCTTCCTCTTCTTTGAGGTTTGATTCTGTGGCTGATCAATCCTCATAACAACCCACTGGATACTTCTATCCAGGACTAGCCTTGCAATATATTTGATATCAATTGTTTCCTCATCATCCCAATTCACTAGATCTAGATTTTTAGTCCCTATATTTTTAGCATCATATGCGAGATCCAAGGTTACACCATCATCTGACAATGTGTGAGGAATATCTTCCTTCACCCCATATTCAATCATCAATCGGATAGTTAACCTTTCATAATTCTTCCTCCTTATATCACAATCATCTTGTAGGTCCATCCAAAAATCCTCCAATAGATTAAAATGTTGTTCAAATACTATGGGAAGAAAACTCTGCATCTTGTGCTTAGGATCAAAGTGTTTCCTAGAAGTATATTTAATCCTAAACTTAAATGAATTAATTCATCACAAATTACCTTTGCTGCCACATTGTGTGCACAACTATATTCTCCTAATGTCCAAACAAATTTGCGGCAACCTGGCTTATGCTTATTGGGAAACTTAAGATTAACTCCAATTTCTTGGTAAATGAACTCCATTAATACAATTCTATTACTACAACATCTAGGTACTAGAGCAAATGGGGGTGACCATCAAACCCAACTAATTTGAAGTACGTGAATTTGGGGTATTGGATGTATCACCACCCCCATTCTGCAATGAATGTCATGGAACCCCTAGGTATGTGTAGGGTCATGATGGGACAAAAAGTGGCAATATGATGGGTATGTGGTTGACAACTTTTTTTTAACCCAGAATTGATTAAATGAAAAGGGTTTTTAAAGGAAATTCTTAGCTTTCCACCAATATAAATTATTCTTTACTTTGAATTTAATAAATAATTATTATTCATTTTCTATTTTAATTACAATTAAAGTCCCAATTGATAGGCTGATTGAAAAACATCTATAGCTTTCAAGCGGTATCACATTTTTGAATCAAAACATGCATCACATTCTATGCTTCACATACTATAGGATTAAAAAGGAAAAATTGAATTTCATGAATTTTGACCAAGTTAAGGTGGTAGACATACACTTTTTATATTTTTAAAAGTTTTAATAAAAGTTCATAATTAATTATTTACATGGAAAAAATTACAAAAAAATATGCATCACATCCGAACATGAGTCATCTACTATATCTAAAATCTTATAAAAAATATTCTAATTTTATTGTGGTTAGGGTGGTTAGCGGACACCTACTTCTTATTTTTCCCTAAAATTTAAGTACTCCATTGAAATTTCAAATTTTCACCAAATAGATTTTTCTTAAAAAATAAACCTAGTAGTTTAGAAACTACATTCAATTTTCTACAAATTCTATTCTTACATATTTTTGAAATAATATAGATATCTTATTCAAATTTTACTTCAAGTTTCCTAACTCTAATTTTTCTAAATTTTTTGCCACTTAAGGGATTTTTTTTCCATGATGATCCTACACATACCCCCCTACTCAACCTATCCTACATCCTTTGTTAATTGATTAATGATGACATATAAAAATGCATCATTAACTCTACTAAAGTGTAACTCAGAAGTCCACAGGGTTAACCGGTCATAATGATCCCAGACTTTATTCTATCTAGGGGCTTCTCCCAATACTCCAACTACATTCAAACTAGGGAAAATGCCTCTTATTTCTGCTACATAGATCACATAAGAAGTCATGAAGAATTACTTATTTTCCCTTACTTTGAGAATTTGATTGTGTAAGTAGTCTGATATAATCATAGGCCAGTCAAATTGTTGCTTGTCATCTAGAATGATTGATATGAATGGAAACATCAATTCCTTGAATTGTGAGGCATCCCTTTTCCTAAAGACTCTAGACAACATCATAATTATGTCTCCAATATCCTTAGTGAAATCTAATCTTTTAGCTTGATCAAGGAGATTAAGTAGGTATTTCTTCTCCACTTTCATCCATTTTTTATTCATATGTGATTGGTTATTCTCCTTCTTGTTACTATATAACAACAATGCTTCTGAATCATTCAAATTTTTAGGATTTTGTGGTATAGTTACATTAAACATAAACCTTATCATTTGAGGAGTAAGGTCAATGATAATGTTTCCCTGTGAATCCACACATTGTCTAGTTGCTTGATTATATGCCCCTGCTGCAGTTAGTATCAATTCGAGACATTGAACTAAAAAGGGAAAGACAACAACCTGTGCTAAACCAGATTGAAAAATCCTTTGAGTTCTTCCTATTGTGTCTTCTATAAAGGTCTCTTCAAGCAACACTTCAAAGTTGAATGGGCCCAAATTGGTTTTTGTAATGTCCGCCCAATCTAAATCCACCTTGCTAGTAGTAAGAGTTGGATTCTTATTTTTATACCTCAAAGTATATGCAAACTATTCCACTTTAATCTTCTTAGGCTTGTTCCATGCCTCAAACTTTCTATAGGTTGCTCCTTTGTGAAGCTTCCTTTGCAGCTCCTAACATCTTCTATCGCTAAAAAACAACCCTAGATTAGATCATTAACAGTATGTAAATTATTACACCATACATTATCCTTTATACCATTCTCCATCCCTTCTTTATACTTAGCCAAATCTCATATCAACTGGAGGTGGAGCCAGGGAAGAATCAGGAACAAGAAGAGTTTAAACGCTAGTGGGATCGAGACTGAAACTAGAATGAAACCAGAATTGGGATCGAAATGGAAATGAAAAAGAGAACCAATCAATAGTTCCAAGTTTAATTCCCACCTTAGTTCCGCTTCCACCAAAGAATGAGAACATAGACCAATTCAACATCCAAAAAAGGTGGGATCATTTTGAGATCTAAACTCTTAAGCAAAGATTTTGGAATGAGTTTAGATTGAGATCCGGTTCCGCTAGTTTTAACATTCACATCAAGAAATTTGAACATGAGGTCATATGAATTTAAGACTTGAGCCACATGAAATCATGGAAAACATTAAACAAGGGGCTTAAACTTACCCACGACAGAATAAGACCAGATTTAAACCTCAAAAGCACAATATTGTAACGGTCAAATACACAAACCCTAGTTTGTATGACCTAACGATTTACAAAATTTAGGGCATCAAAACCCTATCATTAAACCATTAATTTGACATGAGAAGAAGATAATAAGGATTGTAAAATTGATTTAACACTTTGAAAGCTTCAAAATATCCCTCTAGACCAAACCCTAGTTGAAAACTAGGGCACAATAGTACAGACGAAACCACCAAACGGGAAAATGACAACAAAACAAAGAAAACAAAAACAAAAAGACAACAAACCAAACAAAAAACAAATGAAAAACAAAAATAAACAACAAAAAACAAGAAATCAACACAAAGGAAACCAAGAACCAACAAAGATTCATGAGAGAAAGTATCACAAACACACAAAGAACACATGAAGAAAAGAGAAGAAACAACACAAATGAAACAAGAAAAGAACTTAGCCAAACACCCACCTCAAACACACCAAGGAAAGGTTGAATTTTGACAAGAAATCTCTCCTCAACACGCACTTGTGATCAAATTATTCTCCTCTCAATTTTTCTATAGCTCAAAGTCATTAAATGCTTCACATAATAGTTATGAGCAATAATAAACTCGATTAAGGTATAAAAAACCTATTTCGTGCATGTGAGAGGAAGTGGCAATAAATGCCATTAATGCAGTTGGTTAGGGACGAAGTCAAAGTCATGAATGCATATTCAACCAACACGTGAATTCAAGGCAGGACAGACGCAGAAGCAAATCCGAAGCAGAACATGAAACTTTAGACAAGTTTCATATCCTACTCCAACTCTGGTTTCAATCTTGCAACAAAAAGAAAAGACAACAAAGGGAAACGAGGGCAGAGTCAGAACTAAAATGAAACCTAAAACTTTTACTAAGTTCCCAGTTTGATCCCCATTCCGATTCTACTTCCACAACAAGCACCAACACCAAACAAAAAAAACACAAATGCAAACGAGATCAGAATGAAAACTGAACCTTGGGCGGAACAAAATGGGAGCGAGGTCAGAACCAAAATCGGAATCATAACTTTCACAAAGTTTCAAGTCTAGTTTCCATCCCAGTCTCTCTTCCGAAAAAGAAAAAAATAAAGGAAAAAAGAAAACAAAATAAAATCTGAGGGAGGAAACCAACCCAAAGGCCGAACACAAGCAAAACAATGCAAAAACAAAGACAAGAAGGAGCAGAGCCAGAACCAAAATGAAAAATGGACTAAGAACTTTCACAAAGTTTCAAGTTCAATTCCATCGCATGTTTTGAACCCACCAAAGCAAAATAAAAGACCTTAGAAGGAAAAATAACAACTCCTAAGGCCCAAACCAAAACACCAAGGACAAACAAAAACAAGGGGGATCCATCTTAACCATAAATAAAAATGGGGTGGTTATGCAAGGCATAACACTTCCATGCTCTCATAGTACAAGGATAACTATCCTTGAGAATATGGTTTGCAAGGTTTCTATCAAATTCCTAATATGGTTACTATAGGAATTTATGTTAGGATGATTATTAATACTATTGATTTCTATCTCTTGTGGATAATAGTTGTCCTCATGGATTATGTTGGAAGCTAACATTGTTGCATGACCTAAACCAGGATTTATATCTTATAAAGGGCATTCCAATTGGAAAATTTATAATATTAAATGTTTTACATTTCTTATTTTGATTGAAATTGTGGTTTTAGGGAAAAATCTAGGAATATCCCAAATAGGGAACATTACAATTAGTACCAAAGCATTAATTATGCTAACCTGCACAACAAACCTACTTTAACCACTAGTAAATTAGGATTAACTATTAAACCCTCTTCTTAAGTAAATCAAAGGGAAAGTATAAAGTTGTGTCACACTTTTATAAAGGAAATGACCAATGTTGATCCAAATTTTAAACTTGAATCACTAAAAAGTGGCATACACGCTTTGAATTTTGAAATGATGTAAACTAATAAAATGTGTATTTTTTATTATATTTTATGTTTGTATTTTTTTGAAAAAATTAAAAAATTGTTTGAATATAGTATTTCATAAATTGACACTATAATTTAAGTGTTGATAAAATGTTGAAAAATGAAGTTACATGAGACATCAATATTTATATAGTAAATTTTTTTTTTCCTTCAATTTTTTTGTGTATTTATAACTTGGAACTTTAGTGCATGGATATATTTTTTCAAATTTTTATAAATATATATTTTTAAATAAATATTAAAATATGTGTCTATTAAAACATAGTTGTTTCCATTTGATATCAACTTTTATATTAACTATTTATCTAAAATAGAAAAAATTGCACCATCTTAATATAGATTCTTTTATCTAGTGCACAATATTTTTTTCAATTTTTTTTAATAAGTTTTAGTATTTTTCTTGACATGGTAATCAATCTAATATTATTATGTTGATAACCTAATTTTAGTAAAAATAAAAAATAAAATATAAATAATAATTAAACTATTAAAAATATTATTTTTGAAAACTACACCTATAGGTCTACAAAAGGGTATTTTTACATTTAAAAAAATGTTATTTACATGCGTAGAAGTTGTTGAAACATCAAGTTTTTCAAATTATTTCATTTTTTTGGTAAATTGGTCTCAAAGTGATGCTACATTCACATTTAGCCAATTATTTTAGGTGGAAAAGTTGTGGACACATCTAACTTATGAGTATGTGTAGGACAATCATGGAAAAAACAGGCCCTTAAGTGACAAAAAATTCAGAAAAATCAGAGTTGGGCAACTTGACGTAAAAATTTGAATAAGTTATCTATATTATTTCAAAAATATGTAAGAATAAAATCTATAGAAAATTGAATGTAGTTTCTAAACTACTAGGTTTATTTTTTATTTTTTAAATCTATTTGGTGAAAATTTGAAATTTCAATGCAGTAGTACTTAAATTTCAGGGGGAAAATAAGAGATAGGTGTTTGTCTGACCACCCTAACAACAATAAAATGATAATATTCTTTTATAATATTTTAGACATAGGTAGAAGACTCATGTCCAGATGTGATGCATATTTTTTTGTAATTTTTTTCTAAGTAAATAATTAATTATGATTTTTTTATTACAACTTTTAAAAAATATAAAATATCGTATGTCTAACCACCTTAACTTGGTCAAAACTTCATGAAATTCAATTTTTCTTTTTTAAATCCTATAGTATGCGAAGCATAGAATGTGATGCATGTTTTAGATTCCAAAAATGTGATACCATTTGAAAGCTATAGATGTTTTTCAATCAGCCTATCAATTAGGACTTTAGTCGTAATTCAAATAGAAAATGAATTATTATTATTTATTAAATTCAAAGTAAATCATAATTTATATTGGTGGAAATCTGAGAATCTCCTTTAAAAACCCTTTTCATTTCATCAATTTTGGGTTAAAAAAAGTTGTCAGCCACATACCTTACAAATACCCATCATATTGCCACTTTTTGGCCCATCATGATCCTACACATCTAAAATGAATCTTATTAGATCATATGTTTGACAAAAAATGATTTTTAGTTAGAAATACTAAAATTCACTCATGCTAATTTAGTTGGTTAAAAGTGTGACAACTTTGTACTTTTACCCCAAGAAATAAAATCAAGTAGGCCAACACTGCATGTATACATGTGTGTTCCTTTCACATGTATGCTTCATGTCTTACATGTATTTATGTGTATCCTTCGTGTCTTATGTGTATTTTTGTGTGCATGCTTCATGTCTTACGTGTATTTATGTGTACGCTTTGTGTCTTACATATATTTATGTGTTTGATTCATGCATGATATTTTTTCAATAGGTGTGTTTATGATTACTTTATGCTTAGCAATTATGAAAATGGAAAATCCATTATAGAATACTACTATAAAATTTGTCAAATGCTTCTTGGGCTAAGAAATTTATTTTGGTGTATTTTTTCCATAATAAATGAAACAAAATTAGATAGCACATGAGGACAAAGTATCACAAGCCTAACATTCTAAAATGTGTGGGAAAATGGATCTAAATATTTTTTGTCTAAATAAAAGAGAATCTATTCAAATGATGAATATGCAGATTGGTGGTAGTTAGGAGAGATATTTTTGAACTTTAGATAGATCCCCTTATGGAACCTTGTGTAAATATCATCCCTCACAAAAAACCTATTGTAGATAATGGATATCAACCTTAGAAAATGATTTTTTCTTGATGCATTTCCTAAAAGAATAGTATGAATCCAAGAGTAGGTAGTTCATAAAAGAGAAATTGGAGACATACCGCATTTCATCCAAATTCCAACAAGGATCAGAGAAGAAAGGTATTTGCTGGAAGTTTCAATTACAAGTTGGGAAGTGTTTCCATGGGTTAATTCTTCATGGCATATGAACCTTATTAATGTTAGAAAGTCCTACAATAGTATTGAGTGACCCTCCATTGAACTAATTTGAAGGTATTTGGTTTTGACGAAAAATTTATTAGGTTGGTATCAAATGTTGATTGGATAAGGTTACTTTCTTGCCTCATCCTTATTTTTTATTGTAGTGGAGGAATTTCATTACTTGTTACTTAACACTCCTCCCTTGCAGCCCTTCTAGTTAAACAATTGAGTTTTCAAAATAAAGAAAACCTTACTTAAATCCAATTAATTGTTCAAACTATGATTTCCTTGTGTGGGATGAAGGTAACCTATGTAATTTAATCATAATTTTCATGTGTACTAGTATGCCATAGCATTTAGACAAAATTAATAGATTTCATAATTTTGGACAGCTTGACCTCCATGGGATAGGATCAGACATGATACAAATTCCAATTTCCTTCAATAATATGTTATAATAAACATAATAATGAACAAAAATTTCAATACAAAGAATCCATCAACTAAGTATTACCTTAGGAAGATACCAAATCAAGGAGGACTTCTATTTGGTAAACATGGGTGATTCTGAAGTGGTGTTAGGTATCCAATGGTTGCACTCCTTAGGGATATATTAACAAAACTTCTAAAAGATGGAGGTTTGCTTTCAACACAACAACCAAGAGGTGATCTTACAAGGTCTATCTCGTAAGATTCCCAAGGAAGGAACAATCAATCATAATAACTATCAACATAGTTAATGATGAAATCTAACCATATAACTTGATTTTCAAATAGAAATCCGCTAGTTTCCATCTCTAGTTTCCATAGAAACTTAGGCATAACTAAGATACAAAGATGGATTTATATTATCTTACTTTCAAACTTCAATCTATATAAGTGCACCGAGATATCATCTTGACCTAATATTTCCAGTCTCTTACAAGCTAGACAATAACATTAAAGTCCACAAGAATATTCCAAAGAAATCTACAATGATTTATCTAGAATATTGGTCTTACCCATAACACCCAGTTTGAAACATCATAGAGTGAATTACTAAGAATGTAATTAGGAACATACAATTTTTTTCTTTAATTAAATAACATATTTTGACTCTTAGAGAGATCTTAAGAGAAATTTTGGAAAGAAACATTGGCACTATAATTTGAGGTTTTGATATTTATTGTAGGATATATTCATCAAGCTTCATTGAGGCAAGAACACAATTATTCTAATAAAGAGTAATTTGTTCTATTAATTTTGAAAAAGATAAAATCTACAATCAAGTCCATACCACATATGATCTATCCCACATTCATTGAAACAATGGCGATACAATCAAGTCCATATCACATATGATAGATACCTTGTAACCTACAAAATATTTCTAGTGAACTTTGTCTTGTGGACCAAACTTGCTTCTATATGTAATATCTAGAGTAAATCATTTCATCCAAGGGTCTTCTTCTCCTAAGTATTTTTTCTTGATTAGAGTAGCTCTACATTTATGATTAAAGATCAAGGAAATCAATATTAGGAATATAGGTAACCTTAGATAAACTTGATACAAATCAAGCTACACCAAATTTATTACATAAGCCTATGCAAAGTTGCATTGTCATCCCATAACCACAAATCCCAGGTTATTCTCACCTCTCAAACTTTGGGAAAAATTGTCATTGTTTAAATGAACCAAGTGAAATAAAATAATACTTTCCCAAGATATGAAATAATCTTATTATCAAACATGGGGATATGTCAAATTTTACAAGACGAATGACAACCTCCAATTGATTTGAAATACTTGACAAGAATTGGATATTAGTGTAAACTATAAATTTAAGTCCTATTGTTTTCTATGAATACTAAACTTTTGTACATCTTTCCTTTTATTGGACTTAATCAATCCAATAATTTTGTACTTAAGTGTTATCTAGGAAATATATACTTAGAAGGTTATAACATGTCATTAATTACCTATTAGTCTATGACAAGGTGACATATGTTGAATGATGTTCAACTATGTTAAGTGTTGCAAGCACCTATGAGCTATTTTATATTACACCCTCATTAGAATTGAACTTACCTCAAACCTTGTTTGAATGATATGTGAAATAAAATATACTTTATTTAAGGGAAATTGTACTTACCCCCTTTTGATTATGTAGGAAAAGAGGGTATGTACAAGTTGTAGTAAAGGACACCTAGATCCTTAAATTGCTCAAATGTAAATTTGGCTTTGCACAAAGGAGTGGGATCTTGATATTCACAACACTCCCATAATCCATCATGATAAAGGATGCACCATTTTTTAGAATTCAAAAAGGTTAATGAAGAATTTTCATCATTTCCTAGGATCTTTGTGGTAATGAAATGAGAGAAAACTTGTCTTAAGTAATAGGTATTGCCAATTTCCAACTCTTGGTTTTTTTGTTGAGAGTTATTGGGGAATAGTAGTACATGATTCAAAAGAATATTGGACAATAAATTGTCCTCATACTTTAGAGGATGGTAAATTAACCTTATTGGTAGTCAAGTTGAGGCAAGTATACTAACAACTACTAGGGAAATAGAGTCAGACATAACCAAGACATTTGTCGCTAGGTACAGTAGAGTTTCCAATTCTTAATTATATCAAAGTATCACAATCAAAGCTAATTACATCACAAGAAAGAGAAGTGTCTAAGAATTAAAAATCTACAAGGTTGAATATGGTTCTTCGTAACTTTAGGAGCACCTTAGCTGGTGATTGCTTGAGGACAAGCAATATTGGGAAGGGTGGATTGTCAGTCTAGGAGATCACAACATCTAAATAGTCTAGAAAAGAAAAAAAAGATTAGATCACTACTTATATTCTATTCTAAGGAACTAAATTAATAAAAAGGTCGATTATTATTTGAAAAAATAATTTCAAGGGCGGTGACTCTAAAAAACCATAGAATTAACAAAAAAAAGGTTTTTAGGCAATGTGTGGTTATGAAGGGATGTGTCCCTTACTAAGGTAAGGATCATGTGAATGAAGAAATGTGACCTTTCCCCCCTCCACCATTGAAGATATATAAGAGAGGTAAAAGGGTATGTGTAGGATCATCATGGAAAAAATAGGCCCTTAAGTGGCAAAAAATTTAGAAAAATCAGAGTTAGGAAACTTGACATAAAAATTTGAATAAGTTATTTATATTATTTCAAAAATATGTAAGAATAGAATTTGTAGAAAATTGAATTTAGTTTCTAAAACACTAGGTTTATTTTTTTTTAAACAAAATCTATTTGGTGAAAATTTTAAATTTCAATGATGTAGTACTTAAATTTTAGGGAAAAAATAAGAAGTAGGTGTTTGTCTAACCACCCTAACCACAATAAAATGATAATATTTTTTTATAAGATTTTAGATATTAGTAGAGGACTCATGTCCCAATGTGATGCATATTTTTTTGTAATTTTTTTCCAAGTAAATAATTAATTATGATTTTTTTATTACAACTTTTAAAAAATATAAAAACTCATACGTCTAACCACCTTAACTTGGTCAAAACTTCATGAAATTCAATTTTTTTTTAATCCTATAGTCTACAAAGCATAGAATGTGACAGATGTTTCAGATTCAAAAAATGTGATACCATTTGAAAGCTATATATGTTTTTCAATCAGCCTATCAATCAAAACTTTAGTCGTAATTCAAATAGAAAATGAATAATAATTATTTATTAAATTCAAAATAAAGCATAATTTATATTGGTAGAAAGCTGAGAATCTCCTTTAAAAACCCTTTTCATTTTATTAATTTTGGGTTTAAAAAAAGTCCTTAGCCACATACCCTACAAATACCCATCATATTGCCACTTTTTGGCCCATCATGATCATGCACATACCCAAAATCATTTGAAGAAGGATCAATGGGGATCATTTGGATCAAACAAGAAGATTGGAAAAAGAGAAATAAGAATTGAAAGGATTAGGAAACCTATTGGAATAAATATTATTTCTAGCAAGAAAATTATTGTAAGTTTTAAATTTAATTAAATATATATATATGATCATACAATAATGGTGCTTTCATCAATTATTGATCCTTATATGTAATCATGATTCTTCCTTTAATATGAATATGGATAATAGATTCATATAATTAACCAATTCTCAATTAAGTATAAATGATTGCAAAACAAGAAGGCTAATCAACCTTTCAAGTTCATGAGAGGTGAAGGCTGGAAAAACCCACCATCAATTATGCCACCAATAGGGGGTTAAGCCTCGTGGGCCAGGAGGCATATATGTGCTCCTAGGATTTGTGGAAGGGAGGCAGTCTTTATGCTCTTATCAAGCACACCACCCATACGGGGGTCAGGCCTCATGGGTTGGGAGGTTTAGTAGTGCTCTTAGGCTTGATCAAGGAGGATGACCAACCTCCAAGGTGGATTGAGGGATGGAAGGGCTGCCCAACTTCCATGCTCTCCTAGTACAAGGATAACTATCCTTGAGATTGTGGTTTGCAAGGTTTCTATTAAATTCCTAATATGGTTACTATATGAATATGTTAGGATGATTATTAATACTATTGATTTCTAACTCTTATGGATAATAGTTTTCTCATGGATTATGTTGGAAACTAACATTGTTGCAGGACCTAAACTAAGATTTATATCTTATAAAGGGCATTTCAATTGATAAATTTATAATCTTAATTGTATTACATTTCTTATTTTGATTGAAATTATGGTTTTAGGGAAAAATCTAGGAATATCTCAAATAGGGGACATTACATATCTACTCAATAGTTTGCATTCACATAAAAGGAGACAATCTAATGGTGAAAATTACATAACCATGTCCTTTCCCCTTATTATTTGGGACCTATTCAATTAGAGTGTACTTATTATAATGAATAGTCTACCAGTGGCATATTCTTGCATCAATTCAACTCATTACATACCACATTCCAACCCCATCATAGCTCATCCTCAAAGAGTACTCCCAATCCCCATCTATCCTTTATGCATCAATTTAGATCAAATCAATAGGTGCAAACTTGACCCAAGTCATTTCCCTAGTCATGAACCTAAACACTAAACCTTTAAAATTCTAATTTAAAGTTTATACCTCACTAGCCTTTTTACTAAACATTATGAGCCAACCTAACACAATTTTTTTTATATTTGCATTGTTTCATTTAAACACATCCATTCATTCATTTGAAAATCATCCAACACAACCTAGTAATCATTGAAAGGAATTTATGATACAACATGTATGAGAGCATTATAGTAGTAGTACCAAAGCATTGCATTAGAGCATGTTATCCTTGGTCCATTGCATGCTTGTTTATTCTCCTTGATCCTTGTTTTGAAGTCCTTAAATTGGTCCAACAATGCAATTCACTAAGAATGTGACCCTCAAAATTAAGTACATTTAGACAAATCTTTACAAAGATGTAGACATCCAAAATTAAGTTGAGTGAATTCTAATAGTTAATTTCTATTAGATTGATCCTATGACTTACAATTTACATTCACATATATAGTTTTAGTCCACATTGATGAAGATCAATCCTACACTCATATAGGCGAACAAAGAAGAGTTTAATTAATTTGAAGATCTTGAGACATTCATCTAAACAAACCCCAAAACTTTAGAACTATAGTAAACCAATTCCTAACATCTTCAACATCACTTTTTCATCTTTTAAAACTAATTAAATATTAAAATTTAATTTGTTTACTAAACAATTATTTAAATTGTTTGATATCAATTTGAACTTATTTATCGTAATCAAATTTATTTATTATAATAATTTAATTAATTGTCCCAAAATATTTATGTAAATTGTATTTTCATTTTTTACAATTGCTTAAACCTCTCTTAGGAAAGATGCCAAACAAATATGTGTTATCACCCATAAAAAGATACCTACCCTGAGTATTTACATTTTAATATATACGCATTTTTTTAATGATTAACAAAGGATATGACCGGTTCAATCCATGTGTTTAATAGAGAAGTTGCAACGTAACAGGTTTCTTTCAGTTTTTTTTTTTTAATTGGAATAAGATAAAAACGGTTTCTTCCAGTTGCTTTCAAGCGAAACTACCTGATGCCCACCAATTTTCCTAATGTTGAGAGGTGGAACTTAGTGAAGGAGTCATCTTCGTGGGCATAGAAAACAGACAAACATATATACGTTGAAACACTTTGCTCAGCAATGACGAGCATTCTTTATTTAAAAAACCAGGGATATAATCACAAGTCACTCCAGGGTGGAACGAGTCCAGATGCTTAAGTTTATTCTCTCCATTACAATAGCTAACTTCACTCTTCCTATATATGGTATCATCCTTTGGCATTTCACTACATAGATCTCACACTTTTAAGAACAAAATAACTTATAGAGTGCGTGGATAATGGCTTGCTATTGTCAAGTTCGCTATCCCTCTGGTTTTGGCACTTCCATGCTGTTGCACTCAGCTCCGAGAAATCTAGGGAGAAAGAAGAGAACATAGAGCTTCAATTCCAGGCTTGTATTCTTGTCATCTTCTTCTGCCCATGAAAATGCTTTCAGTGGAATGGAACCTCAGGGCACAAGGGAAAAATCTCCATCATCTCCTAGAATGTTTGATGTATTCATCAACCACCGGGGACCTGATGTGAAAAAAGTTTTGGCTCTCCCAATTTACAACTCTCTTCGAGATATAGGAGTTCTGGCTTTTCTTGATTCTCAGGAGATGGAACTGGGAGACTTGTTTCCTTCGACCATTCGGAACGCTATCAACTCTGCTTCCGTTCAAATTGCCATATTTTCAAAAGGATATGCAAATTCTCCTTGGTGTTTAGCTGAGCTTTCTCTAATGTCACAAACCAAGTCTATGTTTATACCAGTGTTTTATGATGTGGTTCCTTCTGATCTCCGTCATATACAAAAGGGAGTTTATGCAAATGCATTTTCTGAATATGAAAAGAAGGGCAGGCACCTTGACAAGCTTCAAGAGTGGAAGGAATCCCTTCACTTTGTCTCATTCATCACTGGATATGAATTCAGCAAAATGATCAGTAAGACTTTATTTATGTGTTTTCCATGAAGAGCTGCCTTTTTCTTATCAAAAATTTAATTGATTTTAGTCAAAGTATAATATTTCAATTTAAATAGCACACTCTAAGTTTCAATATGTTTAGATGGCTCATCTCAAATCAAAATTATAGGTGGGTCTTATTGGAAAAGCTAACGTGATTTCAAATGAACCTCCTAAGCAAGTCAAAGCTTGGGCTGGGGTCTCATGGGAGCGTGTCATGTCCCTTTTTACAAACAGACAGTTGCAGTGTGGAATCCAAGAATTCTACCACATTTCTTCACAAAACACTCTTCCAACTTGCAGTTTGGAACATAGCATCTGTAATAATGCTCGTGCATCATATCCAAAGCTTAGGAAAAAAGGATCATATACTGGAAAGATATGGCCATCAGAAGATCACCAATGTAGCCTCACTGTAAGTCCTATGCAGGGACTCTCCTAGACGGCTAGGACGTCAAAATGGAGTTTTAAAACCGTTGTTTTTGATTTTTTTCTTCATTTCACCCCCTTTTTAAAACCTCTATTTGAAACTATGAGAATGAATGATGAAATTTCAATTATTGAGTGTCTCATGATCATATGACATGTGTAATCTTTGAATTATGACAAATTAAGAAGAAAACTAGGCTCTTATGTTCTCTAAATGCATTAATTTCTTTTTTTTAAACTATGTTGTTTTTTTTTTTTGCCAAGTTCTAGCCTTGAGTTTTTTCCCGATTCCATGTCGAGTCTCGAGTCTGAGTCCTATTTTGAGCTTTCGGGTTTGTATCGAGTCTGAGCTTTCCAACTTTGGGATCAAGTATTGGAAAGATATTGCTATCATAAGATGACTATGCTAGGAAAATGGCACCTACTTCAGAGGCTTAAAGGATGAGACACCTCTGGATCATGCTATTGCAATTGCAAAGTCTCAGAAAGTAGGAAGCAGCCAGGGAAGCATGTGGATAGGTCTATAGGGTGGCACACTAATTCCAAAACAAATCTACTTTGACTTTAGGACCGACCTTGTGTAGCATATTGAAATTCTAATTTTTGGTTTTTGTACCATTTTTAGTCAAAGGTGACCTACTCCTTGAGGGAAATCGTAAGCATATAAATATAGGGAATCCGTTCTTGTAATGGGCGTCAAATTATTATGTCATTCTTCTACATTTTTCAACACTTGTGTTTTAATTCCTTTTATGGATGAAAACCTATAGGAGTTTGTGTTCATTGGATGAAAAGCCAATGTTCATAAGGATCAACTTAGGAAAAAACTCCTTTGGTTCTTGAGGGCATTCTCATTCAAGGATTGCATATGAACTTCAAAGATTCTGTAAGGAATTTAATAATATTGTTGTTTATCTTTGGTAACCTTGTATATCATTATGGACCATTGTTGTGAGTTGTAATTGATATATCATTCATGTGAATGAGATTTTGAAATTATTAATATATTGGAGTATTATCTTTGTGTTTATATGTTGATCTATAAATTAGTGTTTATGTTAAAGTTTTATGTTAGGAAAATTCTAGAGGGAATTAGGATCTATTTTCGAGTAGATCCCATGAAGAAAAAAATATCTTTATGTTACAAGATTTATTGGAATCTTTTCCTAAATAACAGAAGCCCCTACTTTTTAAGGTTGTAGATTTGAATCGATGAAATTGGGGTGGAGCTGGAAATTATCTCATCAAGTTAATATTAAGTTGTAGATTCCCAACAAAAAAGAATGAAGGAAAAATATCTTTTATTTATTTATTTTTATCTTTTTATTTATAGTTCATTCCACCGTCATACTTAAATATAGGGCTTAAATTTTTAAGATGACCTACACTCCTAAATTCATGACCCCAGATCAACTTTGAAATATTTTTAAAAATCCTAACAACAACCACTCAAATTGTTTAGGAAGCCTCATCTATAAGACCCCAACATTAGAGTGTGTTGTTTAAGCTTACCTGAACATGTAGTGTCTATTGTGCTAAAAGAGGTAAAAAGAAAAAATCCTTAGATGTAGAAAAATACCATGTGGAGCTTGAAGACTAAACAAAGAGCAACTCCATGAAAATTGAATGTTCTTGAACATAGGCTCAGAGATTATATTTATATATAAATGCACAATAAATTCAATACATATTGTAGCATATAGTGTCAACTAAAATATTTATGAGGATAGGTGAGAGGATGCAACGTGAACAACATGGAAGTTGTGGGTCAGTTATTGGTCAGCTTGGATGGCTACAATCGTGGTCTATGCCAAAAGACTTGACACATAATTAATTTACTTCTTCCACCACCCCCCTATAAATTAATTATACTAATCATTTTAAATATCATCCCACAATCTAGAAAAGATGGGTCTTGGCCTAAAGCCTTGTTAGGTACCCATTTGCAATCACTTCTTCACAAATACAATGAGTCATCAAATATTCAAATTCTATCTTTGAATATTCTTCTTTGCAAATTCCTTGCTTTCCAATCGATCTTCTAATCTTATATCTTCAAATTCACTTTCTTCATTTCTGGAAGGTAATCTTCCTCAAGCTACTACACTTAATTGCAAAATTTTTAATTCCATCATGTTGTTGATTATGACAATTGAACTTGGGGTCATCATGCACCTTCACCTCCAACTAATCTTAAGATCACTTGAAATTTATATGTACCCTTTTTTGCAAACTTATTAACAATTTTCATTATGTCTTTCAAAACAATGATTTAATTTGAATCAAATTATTTGTCACCTTTCTCAAACATTGAAACCTTTCTTGATTACTATAATTTTTCATGTATGAATATTTATACCTATACCATCTCTTAAACATACTTGTGATTTTTTTCCAACTTGGTCCATAATCCATTTTAATGCAATCTATCATATAAACCTTCCATATTTTATCCCATTGTATGTCTTTTCATAATGGCTCCTCAGACCACAGATGCTACATAGATGTAGATCCCAACACATTTCTTGCCTATGTCCTTCACTATTACAATGTGAACAATACATACATTGCATTCCTTGATCTTATTGTCTTGAACCTATGATATTTGTAACATAATTTTTATTTTTACTTGTAATATATCCAATGCCTTCATACTTTGGCCTCAATATTGTCTCAATAGGCTCTTTAATTCCTTTCCGATACTTTCCTAATCCTTTACCTTTATAACCCAATTTCTTCATGATATTCAAACCAACATTTTGAAAACAAATTTTGTTAATCTCATTGTTATCACTTGAAGTTGCACCCTATTGAACCTGATGTCCAACGCCTCAGTGTAACATGGGAAGACCTCTTAAGATGCGGGTTTCTTGTAAGCAGAGGTCAACCTCTAGAGAAGCCCAGCTTCCTTTGGGTATCACGTAAACTATCAATTTTGTAAAGGGAAAAGGGAGAAGGAGTACATGTAAATAAAACTAACTATGGTGATACACTGAACTGATAAGAACAATGAGATACTCGGGTTACACTTGAGTACTGATGATGGACATAAGCTTACACATCAAATTCTGTAAGCCTTGCACTAACATTTCACAAACAAGTTAGATTCACACACTTTTTCCATAGAGGAAAGAAAAATGTTCACAGACTAGAATCCCTATGTGACTAAGTGAACACAATTTTCAATTTGTATAATGATACTTTTGTAAAGGAAGGCATGAAAGACAAGATAAAGTTTTGAAGGAATGAAAGAAATTCACAAAATTAACTTGATCATGAACCTGAAATGCACAACACTTTGCAAGAACAAGATGGAAATCTGAATATCAATAGTGATCAAGGTAAACTTTATATAACATGTTCCAAAAATGAGTTATAGAATTCTAATAATCCGAGAGAGGACTGTAAAAGTTACAAACTTCATAAAAGCATCTAGGAGAACCCCTTTACAAAGAGGCAAAAATGCCTTATATACAAAAGTGATGTCAGCCCCTCTAGGCTTACAAAATATCTGGCCTCAGAAAAGATCTATTCCTAGATCTTTTGCCATAGTTAATGTTGTGTTCAGTTGGATCCCTATTGTCTATGTCGGTGTGAAGAGTCGCCTCGAGGAGTGGTCCTCCTTAGATCTTTCTGCAACCACCGCATTTACTCCCTGGTGTCGTGTCTACCTTGAACATCCTCAATTGAGCTGCCTTCAATGCCTCTGACTCTAGAGCAGGATCACATCATCTTTTTTTTCTGTTGATCTTCTTCATCCTGGTCAGACCACCATGGCTCACCTTGTAGCTTTCTCTGATTGGTTGAGCATACTCCACGTAGATTCTTTGGGTAGTCAAAAGCTCCTCTTGTAGAATCACATGTCGGTGAGACACTAGAAGTGTCTCACTGATGCAATTATGCCCCTTGAAGCTATCGACACAACATGTGATAGTCGGCAAGATGTCTTAGCGAGCTTTAGAAGTCATGTCGATATCGCCCACAACATTGGCAAGACAATCAACGTCGGTCTGAATTCATAGCGAGCACCACTGAGTCACACTGATCCCCTTTTCATTTGGTAAATCCATCACTGTCGGAAAGAGATCATGTGTTCAGGAAGACCTCATAGCAAACCTTTCCTGTCGGGGCGAGCACATCAATGTCGGCAAGACCCTACCGGGTCAATGAGACCTTTCAGCGAGCTCATTTTAGTCACCCTGAGCTCTGCATTTCTTTCGATGAGACACTTACTTGGTCACTGGGACCTCATGGCGGAACCATCATATTACACCGAAAACATTCATTTTGTCAAGTCCTTTTGATTCAACGAGACCACAAGCAGTCGGTGAGACCACATGCTGAAGGCACTTTGCTTTGGCAAGAGCTCATTTTTTCTGTTGAGGAGACTTCGTTATATTGACAAGACCTTATGCTAATGTCAAACTTTCTCAGCGAGCTCTTTTGTTGTTGGTGAGTCCCCCTTTCTTCACCCAGACCTCTCACCGAGGTCCTCTCTTTCACCGAATTGTTCACTAGTTGGCAGGACATCTTCGGGTCACCGAGACTTTACGGTGATTCCTCCATCCTTCGCCGAAACCATCATCTCCTATCGAGGCCTCTTCATCTATCGGCAAGAGTCTATTAGTGTCTCCCTGAATGCACTCCACTTTACCGAGCTCTGCATTCCTTTTGTTGAGACATCATCAAGTCGGGGAGACTTCATAGCGAGGCTCATTCCTCACATCGATATCCGCTTCTGTCGCTAAGACTACACCGTGTCGGCAGGACCTTTCTGCAATGGCTAGGAGCTATACTGGTATCAAATATTTCAGGGAGACCTTTCTTTGGTGAGACACTTTGTGGTCGGGGAGACCTTTTGCTGACATTGTCATCCATCGCCAAGACCATTCTGCTTCACCCAGACATCTTAGCGAAATCCTCTTTTCGGCGAGGGCCTATGCCGAAATCACTTTATCCTCGTCGGGCTCACTTTGTTTTGGCAAGACATTCTGGAGTCGCTCAGACACCACACTGAATCTATTTAGTCTCCCCGAAGGCGTATCTTATCGGTGAGACATAAAGATCTTGTCGAGACTTTATGGCGATGGAATCACTTTCTATTGAGGCCTTCACTTCATGTCGGCGAGACAGTCCCACATTGGGGAGACCTTTGGTCGAGCCCCTCATGTTATATCGAAGACTGACCCTTTGGCAGGACTTTTTTCGTTTTAGCCAGACCTCCTGCCGAAGGCAAAAAATATCGCCGAACTGAAACTTTGGTGGGGCCTTCTTCATTTGGGGAGACCCCTAGCGATATCTCTTTTGTGTCTTATGTGTCGCCGAGACTCTAGCACGTCGGCTAGACTTTATTTCCTCACGCTGATGTGTATCTCCACGTTTCATATGCATCGCTATAACATCATCTTGTCAGGGAGACATCCTATAGATACCCTACGTCTCACCGAAACCTTCATATGTTTACTTTTGGTCACCGTGACAATCTCATTATCCCCCCAATGAAGCAACATGTCGGCGTGACTATCACTGGTCCATGAGACATTATAGTGAAGGGGGAACCCTTCAGCGAAACCTCTAACAGTCGAGGAGACCTTTCCTCGAAACAAATCCATCTCGCCAAACTCATCCTCATATCAGTGAGACCATTGAGCTTCGGCCAGACATCTCAGCGATAAAACTTGCTTTGTCGATGCCACTTCATTCATTGAGACTCTAATGGATCGACAAGACTTATGTCAATATTACCTTTTTGCTTCGTCGGCAAGACATAAATATCTCACCGAGACCTTTCTCCGAAGGAGATCCCCATGCCGATGGGGAAACTCCTAGTCGCCGGGACAATGATTTTGTCTCGCCGATAGGAATCTGTAGGTGAAGCATTCAGACTTGATGGAACCCTTGCTAGTCAGCAAGACATCTAGAAGGTCTTGCCAACTTTCTCCTTAACGGAAAATTATTTCAAACTTGATTGAGGTGACCTTTCACCGAACTCCTTCAAACTAGCGGGGCGGGGTCAAGACGAAACTGGAACCGGAACCGGAACCAAAACCAGACCTAAAACTTACCTGAAGTTTCAAGTTTGGATTTCATTCTGATCCTGCTCCCGACAAAAGCAAGGAAGAGAGGAAAAAGGACAAGGAGGAAAAGAAATGGAAATAATACCCCATGATCAAAATGCAAGGTCAAAGAAGAGAACGAGATGCACACGAGCGCAAAACTAGAACCAGAACGAAAAAAGAAACTGGAACTTCGGGAAAAGTTCCAAGTTTGGTTTTGGTATGACTCTGCCTCCGACAAAAACAAAGAAAAAGGGGCCCGATAAGGAAAGAAACAATGGAAACAGAGTCAGAACCGGATCAAAAAGGGGAACCGGAACCTTGGAAAAGTTCCAAGTTCGGATCCCAACCCGGTTCTACCCCCGGCAGAACAAGGAAAAGGCAAGAAGAAAGCAAATAGGAAAGAGGGAAAGACAAGGCAAAAAATAAAAAATGAAAACCCCACCCCTAAACTTAAGACCTCCACACTAGGCTCAACCCTCTTGGGAGCCATATTTAATCCATGTGCCGAATTAAAACATCATTTTCCCCCCACATCTGCACAAGAAGCAAACAAGTTAGAAAAATGTGATCCTGATGCAAGTGTTCCTCCATTTGGTCTACGAGAACCTCTGTAAACATGGGTTACCCTGCCTGATTGAGCCCATAGGTGAAAAATAGGTAACACTCATCACATCTAACAAGAATCTTATCAAATTATAATCATCATCCTTAGATTCTTTATCACAAACTACTTCAGCTTTATCACACAAACCAACTGATTTATCAACAAAACAACACAAGTCTTTTGTACCACATGAAACATCACATAGCAATGACTTAGACTTTAGAATTTCATGCTCTTCTTTCAATTTTATTATTTTGTTCTTTTGTACAGTATTTTCCTCTTCCATCATTTTTATCTTTTCTTTCATCTCATCAAATAAATTTAATATTTCTTCTAAATTTTTATTTATCTGTTTAACTTTCTCTAATTCTTTTTCAAGATTATCCTTTTCACACAAATATTTGCATTTCTCCTTTGTTAACTCCTTTATTCTTTTTATAAATTTGAAATTATAATGTTTAGATTCCATAAGTTCTTCTTGCAAATTTGATTTTCTTTTTTAACACATTTACCAACTTTCCCATTGAAACCAATGATTTAAACTCACCTTATTTGTTTACAATGATTTCCCTTTTCTTCAACAAATACACGTGCCTTCAACCTTTCTCTTGAAATTTGAATCTTTTCTTCTATAGTCCTCTTAAAAATGATGAACACTAATTAAAAGAACAACACAATCTCAATTTACCTTCTTCAAAAACTTCATCAAATTTGTTGCTTCAATCTCCTCTTTAATAGCTTTGATCTCCTTTTCAAATCACCCTGTTCAATCCTTGATATCTAGGCATTACAAACCACATCTACTATGCCCTCTTTTAATAATGCACACCATTTAAACACCACAATTTTAATTTAACTTACAATGTGGTAGTGTGGCTTTTGTAATAGTCTCCAACAAAAAATAGTGGCATCATTTAACTTTGCATCGACTTTAGACTTTCCTAACAGTACTTGCAATCCACCTTTTATTTAATCCTTGTCATCTCTTTTTTTGTTGTTACTTTAGTGTCTTTATTTCTTGTGATGATCCTCTTACCTATCAGCGACCTTATTTCTTCAAATCCTTGACACTCTCTTTAAACTTTGTTGCACTTTTGTTGTAAAATAAGGTGAAGAAAGATTGCAATATGAACTTTAATTAATAGTAATTTAAAATATGAATCCAAATATTAACCCTTAATAAGAATGTGATTGCAAAATCAAAACAAGAAAAGAAAACCATAACACATGAAACTAGATTTATGTGGAGAAACCCATAAGGGAGAAAATTCCACCATGGAAAGAGAGAGGAAAGTTTATTACTAATCCAAGAGATATTACAACAACAATACACTTCTCTATAAAACTATGTAGGATCCAAAAGCACCATGTTACGTGCAAAAAAAAAAGAATAACTCTAGCTCAAGGCCCCAATTTATAGAAACCTGTGGGGATGTCACGTCTTAGACTTTGATGCTATTTTGTCCATGGCTTTGTGTGGATTTATTATATGAATGATGGTGTGTGTTAGAGTAATATGATATAATACAATGCTTTGGTGTGTGGAAATGTGAAAAATATTTACTTTTGAAATTGTGAACGCATTTTATTTTGAAAATATGCAAGATAGAACAAAATAGAAGTATTGATTTAATTATTGTTTTGATTTATATCTCTATATCGGTTACTAATACAATTTCGTTGTTGCATACCTGAGTGCACTTGAGTTGCAGGTGGTCGAAGACCAAGAGTGTGATTGAGGAAAGAAGGCTAGCTTCCCGATAGGGTAAAAGAGGAAGAACTCTCTGTCACACATACAGCACCTAAATATCATATAGTTGCATTTAGGCAAGGTCTTTTTTAATTTGATTGTTTTGAGTTACTTACAAAATAAGTAATAAATGGTTTGAATAAATAAATAATAAAATAATAACATAAATATAAATTAATTATTAATTGTAGTTTTAAAAGGTTTGTGATTTTTAAATCTATCTTAATTAACAAGCCAAATGGAATATGTGTTTATGGAGTAAGTATTTTTGAATTATCTATCCAACTTTTTGTGCAAATAATAGAAAATATTTTATTATATTTTATTTATTTATGAAATTGAAATAAAATTGAAATATTTTAATTGCATTTGTCTTAATTTCTAATTCCAAGATTAGGAGAGAGGAAACTAATATTAAATAGAAAAAGACATTCCCGAGAAAAATGGGTTCTGGAAATTCTTCTTAAAACAAACAATATTCTCAGCAAATGGGTATCTCTTTTATTTTTGCATGTAAATGTCTGCCAAGAAGTATTTCCATCTGTCAATTTGGAAGAGTTTGCATGACTCTCGGTAGATGGGATAAGGATTTAATGTGGAGAGAAGATGGGAGAAGAAAATAATAAATATAAGCTTATTCAGAGAAGAACCCGGGGGCAGGAGAAACAGACGGAAGGAAATTTTGGGCATCTTCAACTGGGAGCTTTTAATCAGGTTTTTCTTTTCGTTCTATTAATCTAGTTTTGATTTTTGGCAACAGTGGGAGAGCTTGTATGCAAAAATTATGATTTTGTCTGCAAATTTATATTTTTAAACCTACAGAAAACTATCTCTTTTAATTAGTTTACAATGTGAGAAAATTCCCATTTTCTTCCTTTCAAAATGGGGTTTATTCTTTTGAAATCTGTTTATTCTTTTGAAATCTGGGTTTTGTAACTCTGGTATTTTATTTATACAACTCTGTATAGAAAACCAAAGAGTAATTATAATTATACATATGTATTTATAAATATGTTTTTAGCAATCCTATTTTGATTTCAAAATTCTTCATGAATAAATATGTACTGTTGGGCGTATCTTTTTTTTTTGTGTTTGTTAAGGCTG
This sequence comes from Sequoia sempervirens, assembly GCA_007258455.2. NCBI lineage: Eukaryota > Viridiplantae > Streptophyta > Pinopsida > Cupressales > Cupressaceae > Sequoia > Sequoia sempervirens. The sequence continues at coordinate 390,761,471 of VDFB02047230.1, forward strand.
ATTTTTTGAGGGGGGGGAAGGGAATTAACCCCGTACCGCCCCAAGCGGGAAGGGATCGGGTGGGGAGGCTCAAGGCCTTCATGTGCCGCGGTTCGCGGGAGGAGGCATGGCTCCTCCTCACGTACCGCACCTCCCTATGGGAGAGAAGCAGTGTTCCCCAAAGACCCTTTGGGGTGCTTATGATCTATTTTGAACCTCGAATGCTCTTTCTCGGTAAAAGGGCTGTAAACGCGGAGGATGAAAATAACAACACCCTTTGAAAATCTTATATTTATATATATATATATACACGTACTATGTAAATATATGTATATATATATAAACATAAATATATAAATAACTAAATGTTAATTCACCAAGCAAGCCCTCGAAATTGATTTATATAACCCTCAGATAACAATGAAAACTTCGTATATGTGTGATGTCGGGAATGCATCAATGAAGCATTTGTGCCGCAAATCTGAAATCTTTCATTTGGAAAATACATGTAAACATTCTCACAGTTGTTGACATTCAGACTAAATTCATACTGTATAAGAATTTTCAGTAAAACACACAGATGTCAAATGCAAACCTTTTTCGTGATGTATATCTCATCGAGTTATTGTTTAACTAGAATTTTAGGTGTATTGATATTTTTGTCTTTCAACATGACTGAGTTCATAACATGAATGAGTGGATGTATATTTATGGCGTAAATATATACAAACTAAATGGAGTCTTATGTATATATGCATAAATATAAATCAAAGATCAAAGGATATTGGAAATATGTACAAGGACAATACAAGAAAATGACATGATAATCGGGCCTGTTTTACAAATGAAAACTGATTTGGAATATAGAACAATACTCAAGAGTGTAGCATGAATCGAAAACACCTTTTATCAAATAGAGGAATACATGTTGACTTTTGCGATTTTGCTGAGAAAGAGAACATATTTTACTTAAATTCTGAAACTTTAAATCTATTTATTTGGGTTAAACATTTAGAGATTGAACTCATGAAATACTTGAAAACTCTCTTTACACTTTTAAAGATAGATGAATTTCATTGCAAATGAATGGAAATCAGTTTGATAAACATTTTATGAATATGGATAAATGAAGGAAATTCTTTTTAGAATCAATGAAATGCATGAAGCATATAAGGAAAATGCATAATTTTCTATTTTTGCACTTTTTATTGTACTTTGGTAACTTCTGGGATAGGATGCCGAAGGTGGATCCACAAAGACGGTAGTTTTACCTTTTCTGAAACTACCACTTGTTTTCATTTATTCTTGGCCAAGCACTTGTACCATTGAAATAGATGGATTTGTTTTTAAAAGCCTAGAAATATATGTATTTGAGTCTCTACCACCTCCTGTTGCAAGAAATATGTTTTCTCATGTTAGAAATGCATATAGGCAATTGCATCCATCGAAAGAGCTACTCTCCTATTTTATCAGGTCGCTGTTAGGCTCTTAGGTAGGGCCTGTGATTTCTTCGAAGTTAGAAGGAACCCGGAAGTCATGTACTTCGTGGTTGGGTAGAAAAGGCGCTTTAATCACACTCTTGGCCCCAGCTCGCAAGAAGACCGATGGTGACACGGAAGTTGGAGGATCAGAGTTTTTATTTTACTATTGATGTACTTGAGTATCCTACTGGAATGGCTTGTGAAGCCGATTGTAAATGTAATTGTATTTGGCATTTGTTACAGCAACATTGAAATAGTTGTGCTTTATAAGATTTTGATGTAACATTGATACAAATGTATTTATTGAAGTTATTGGTCTCACACAAATGTGAATATTTATTGGTTTATAGATCTCTTTTGAGTATGGGTGAATATATGTGAAAATGCATTGATATACTTGGCCATGTGCATAATCATGATGAAATGAAAATGTTATATTTTATATACAGGATATGCAAATTTTTTTTAATTCTTTTACATTGAGTTTACTTTGGAAACTCTTATTAACGGCATAATTTTTAAGTAAACTTTTGAAACGGATTGAACAATTTAAAATGCCTTTGCTTATCTCCCAAGCGTTACATTTTGGTATCAGAGCAGCAAGGTTCAACTCTAGGACCTATGCCTAACTAAGTATGACGTTGTGCCTTAATCAGGGTAACCTTAAATGGAGAATAGAGTGTACCAGCGGACTAGAGGATCTCGTGGAGATCCCAATGATAAACTAGACCAAATTTTGGCCTTGCTGCGAAGTCAGGGGGCTAGAATTGAGGAAGTAGAACAGGAGAGGCGAGTTGGCCGTCAAGGGTTAAACACAAATGAAACTGGTGGAGAAACAAATTTTGAACCACCTGGAAATGAAGGAAATCTAAATAGGATGGCTAAGGAGTTGGGAAATGACCTAAAGAAGGTCGCTCCTCCGAAATTTGATGGGAAAACCTTTGGAGATGGAGCATAAGCTTGGGTTATAGAGATGGAGAAGTATTTTTCCCTATGCAATCTATCTGATGAAACAAAGGCTGAGTGGGGTTCTTATCAGCTCACCGGTGAGGCTGCTACTTGGTGGGAAAATGAAAGGGCAGATAAGAAATTTATGCATGGGAAGGTAACTTGGGATAAGTTTCTACAGTTATTTAGGAAGAGGTGGTTACCACAATCTTACTTTGATAAGAAAATGATAGAATTCCAGGTACTCATACAGGGTGGCATGACAGTGACTTAGTATTGGGAGAAATTCTCTCACTTGCTCAAGTATGCACCCCAGTACCAGCATGATGAGAGGTTTCAAGTTCAGAAATTTATTTTGGGGCTTAGACCTCAAATTGGAAATGAAATAGATCTGCATAATCCGGCCACCATGGATGAAGTTTTTGATTTGGCAGTTAAACAGGAGCACAAGCTATAGCAAGTTGCTAACTATAAGAAGAGTAGGGAAACCAAGTATGGCAATAAGAAGTTTCAGGGAAATCGTCAAGGTAACAACAATCAGGGTGGTCAGAGCAAATAGGACAATCAAGGGAATGATAACAAGCAAATTAGAAATCTGAAGAGGGATGGTAGTCCTCAGGACCGCAATGATGGAAATAGGAACAATAACAACAAGAGGGGCAATTTCAATAAAAGGAATGATAATAACAAGAGAGATTTTTTTGACAAGCCCAAAGCACCTCATGGAGGTTGTTATACTTGTGGAGGCGAGCATTACACCAGTGTGTGCCCTCAAAGGAGTAACAAATAGAATAATAGGAATCAGCATCATATTCATGCAGTGGTTGACAATCGCCAAGCAAATTATCAGGCCATTCCTATCCAGCTATTGGGTAAATTATTTGGATGCCCTATTTCTATTTTGATTGATACTGGTGCTACTAATAGTTTTGTAGATCCTCATGTTCTAACTAAGTTATCAGTTAGACCGAGTTATATGGCAAAATCATGGAAAGTTCAGTATGGAAACCTGGTAGAGAGGAAGGTAGAGCAATGCATGTATTTCAGTAAACTTGAACTCCCTAACCTTCAAACACAAGTGAATTTGTATGTTGCACCATTGGGGTCTTACGATGTAATTTTAGGAATAAATTGGCTCTCTGAACATAAGGCCCTTGTTGATTGTGAAGAGAATTCAATAAAGTGTCTTGATGATAGGGGAAATCATGTGGAGCTTTGTGGCGTTAAAAAGCCCTTGGAGCTTAGGCAAGTCTCTGCCATGTAGTTGAAAAAGGCAAGTCGAAAGGGATGCTCTATCTTTGCAATAAAGGTCAAGGACCTTGATGAGAAAGAATCCTCAATTAATGATCATTCCATTTTGAAATAATTTGAGGATGTTTTTCTTGTAGAGCTAACCGAGCTACCACCTAGGCGTGTGTTTGATTTTTCTATTGATTTATTACCAGGAGTAGAACCTCAGTCTAAATCTCCTTACAGGATGAACACGATAGAATTATTTGAGCTTAAGGCCCAACTGGAAGAATTGTTGAAGCAGGGATTTATTAGACCAAGCGTGTTGCCTTGGGGAGCTCTAGTTATTTTTGTGAAAAAGGATGGGACCTTGAGGTTATGCATTGACTATAAGATGCTTAACAAGGTCACTATCAAGAACAAATACATGCTCCCACGCATTGATGACTTGTTCGACCAGCTGATAGAAGCCAAGGTATTCTCGAAAATTGATTTAAGATCGGGATACCACCAGTTGAGATTGAAGGAAGAAGATATTCACAAAACTGCCTTCAGAACAAGGTATGGGCACTCTGAGTTTACGGTGCTACCATTTGGGCTAAGTAATGCCCCTACAGCTTTCATGAACCTGATGAATAGTGTCTTCTGAGATTGTTTAGATAACTTTGTCCTAATCTTTCTTGACGATATCTTGATCTATTCTAAGTCAGAGGAAGAACATGAGAAGCATTTGAGAATTGTGTTGCAGCGATTGAGGGAACATAAGCTGTATGGAAAGATGTCTAAATGCACTTTCTTCCAATCTAAGGTGCACTATTTGGGACACGTTATTTCAGCAGAAGGGGTAGCGGTGGACCCAGAAAAGATTAAGGCAATTATGGATTGGCCAGCGCCGCAGAATGTCTCTGAAGTTTGAAGTTTCATGGGTCTTGTAGGTTATTATAGGAGATTCGTTCAGGGGTTCTCGACAATTGCAACACCCATCACTGCACTGCAAAAGAAAGAAAAGAAATTTGAATGGAGTGATAAGTGTGAGAGAGCTTTTCAGCTGCTTAAGGCGAAACTCACTACTGCACCCATCCTGGTTGTGCCCGATCCGAATGGCCATTTTATAGTTATTACTAATGCATCAGGGGAAGGGGTAGGAGAAGTTCTTATGCAAGAAGGGCAAGTAGTAGCATATGAATCGAGGAAATTAAAGCAACATGAATTAAACTATGCACCACATGACTTGGAGTTGGCAGCCATAGTCCATGCTTTACAGATGTGGAGGTATTATCTCTTGGGAAATCCTTTTGAACTAAAGACAGACCATGCAAGATTAAGATATATCTTCACTCAACCCAATCTTAATGCCCGACAAAGGCGATGGCTGGAATTCTTGAGTGAATATGACTTTGGAATTGAATATATTAAGGGTAAGGAAAATAGGGTGGTTGATGCCTTGAGTAGAAGGAGGCACCTTGCAGCCATGGTTACCATAAAATCAGATTTCACGTAGCAGGTAGTTCAATCCTCACTTGGGGATGAACATTATGAAAGGGTGAAACAAGCCCTAGGGGTGAATTCCTCAGATCATCGATATGAGGGTTATGTATTTGAATTAGATGGGCTCTTGAGATTCTAGGGGTGGATGTACATTCCTAGTTCTGCAAACTTGAGAGAGTTGGTGCTAGAGGAGTTCCATAATGCACCATACTTAGGACATCCTGGTATTACAAAGATGATGGAACGACTTAGGCCACTGTACTTCTGGCCAAGACTTAAAAGGGATATTACTTCATATGTAGCCCGATGCTTGGAATGCCAGCAAGTCAAGGCTGAGCATGTGCACCCGGCAGGACTCTTATATCCTCATAGGGTGCCAGAGGATAAATGGTAGGTTATCACTATGGATTTTATTCAGGGGTTTCCAATGTCTAGGAACTGACATGATACCATCTTGGTTATGGTGGATAAGTTGACAAAGGTTACTCATTTCATTCCTAGAAATCTCAAGGACGGTTCAATGGTTTTAGCAAGAAATTTTGTTTAGGAAATCTTCCGTTTGCATGGAGTGCCAGAAACGATCATTTCAGATCGAGACACTCGGATGACTTCCAGGTTTTGGATCACATTGAACTCTTCCCTAGGAACTAAATTGAATTTCAGTTCCGCATATCATCCTCAGACCGATGGTCAGACAGAGAGGGTGAATCAGGTAGTAGAAGATATTCTCTGCATGTATTGTATGGAGCAGCAACATAAGTGGGAGGAGTATTTTCCTTTGGTGGAGTTCGCTTACAACAACTTCTACCATGCTTCTTTGGGTATGGCACCTTTTGAAGCTCTTTATGGACGTAAATGTCGGACACCCATTAGTTGGGACAGGGTGGAAGACAGAGTTGTGATTGGCCCTGAGATGCTCAAAGAAATGGAAGACCAAATGAAGATCATTAAGGAAAAATTGAAACAAGCTACGGATAGATAGAAAAGTCTAGTAGACAAGAACCGAAGCTTCAGGCAGTTCTCTATAGGAGATAAGGTCTTTTTGAGGGTTTGGTTGCATAAGAGTTCAATCTCTTTCGGAAAGAACTCTAAGTTGGCCCCTAGGTTTGTTGGGCCCTTTGATGTTTTGGAGGTGGTGAATCTAGTTGCTTATAGGCTTGCTCTGCCACCAGCTCTATCCTAGATACATAATGTATTTCATGTCTCAGTACTTAAGCCCTACCATCCAGATATTGCTCACATCCTTGATTGGCGTGCATTGTAGCAGGACCCAGGGGTGATTTAGGTGGAGCCCGCCAAGATTCTGGAAGAGCGGAACGTTAAGTTGCGGAACAGGGACATTATGTAGTACAGGGTTGAGTGGGACCAGTATTCGGTGGATAATGCCACCTGGGAGAATGCTGAGGATATAGATAGAGTCTTTCCTCATTTGAGATCTTAGCATACTCTTATTTTCTTTCATGAAGAGACTTATGATATACTGGTATCTCAATTTTTTTGTGTAACTTGCTTTTAGACATCGAGAAGATGTCTCTTCCAAGTGGGGAAGGATGTCATGTCTTAGACTTTGATGTTGTTTTGTCCATGGCTTTGTGTGGATTTATTATATGAATGATGGTGTGTGTTAGAGTAATATGATATAATACAATGCTTTGGTGTGTGGAAATGTGAAAAATATTTACTTTTGAAATTGTGAACGCATTTTATTTTGAAAATATGCAAGATGGAACAAAATAGAAGTATTGATTTATTGTTTTGATTTATATCTCTATATCGGTTACTAATACAATTTCGTTGTTGCATGCCTGAGTGCACTTGAGTTGCAGGTGGTCGAAGACCAAGAGTGTGATTGAGGAAAGAAGACTAGCTTCCCGATAGGGTAAAAGAGGAAGAACTCTCGGTCACACACATAGCACCTAAAAATCATATAGTTGCATTTAGGCAATGTCTGTTTTAATTTGATTGTTTTGAGTTACTTACAAAATAAGTAATAAATGGTTTGAATAAATAAATAATAAAATAATAACATAAATATAAATTAATTATTAATTGTATTTTTAGAAGGTTTATGATTTTTAAATCTATCTTAATTAACAAGCCAAATGGAATATGTGTTTATGGAGTAAGTATTTTTGAATTATCTATCCAACTTTTTGTGCAAATAATAGAAAATATTTTATTATATTTTATTTATTTATGAAATTGAAATAAAATTGAAATATTTTAATTGCATTTGTCTTAATTTCTAATTCCAAGATTAGGAGAGAGGAAACTAATATTAAATAGAAAAAGACATTCCCGAGAAAAATGGGTTCTGGAAATTCTTCTTAAAACAAACAATATTCTCGGCAAATGGGTATCTCTTTTATTTTTGCATGTAAATGTCTGCCAAGAAGTATTTCCATCTATCAATTTGGAAGAGTTTGCATGACTCTCGGTAGACAGGATAAGGATTTAAGGTGGAGAGAAGACAGGAGAGGAAAATAATAAATATAAGCTTATTTAGAGAAGAACCCGGGGGCAGGAGAAATAGACGGAAGGAAATTTTGGGCATCTTCAACTGGGAGCTTTTAATCAGGTTTTTCTTTTCCTTCTATTAATCTAGTTTTGAATTTTGGCAACAGTGGGAGAGCTTGTATGCAAAAATTGTGATTTTGTCTGCAAATTTGTATTTTTAAACCTGCGGAAAACTATCTCTTTTAATTAGTTTACACTATGAGAAAATTCCCATTTTCTTCCTTTCAAAATGGGGTTTATTCTTTTGAAATCTGTTTATTCTTTTGAAATCTGGGTTTTGTGACTCTGGCATTTTATTTATACAACTCTATACAGAAAACCAGAGAGTAATTATAATTATACATATGTATTTATAAATATGTTTTCAGCAATCCTGTTTTGATTTCGAAATTCTTCATGAATAAATCTATAGTGCTGGGCGTATCTTTTTTTTTGTGTTTGTTAAGGCTGAGTTTTTGAGGGGGGGAAGGGAATTAACCCCAGCCTCGTCCCAAGGGAAGGGACGGCGCTGTGGGGAGGCCTGCGCCCTCCACAGGCCACGACCTGTGGAGGAGGCACGGCCTCCTCACAGCCCGTGCCCTCCCTGTGGGAGAGGCAAGGCCTCCCAGCACCCTTTGGGGTGCTTATGATCTATTTTGAACCCTGTAAAATGCTCTTTTCTGGTGCGCGGCTATAAAACGTGAGGATGAAAATAACTTTGAAAATTTGTATTTATATATATATATACACAGTTGTGTAAATATATGTATATATCTATAAACATAAATATATAAATAAGTAAATGTTATTTAGTCAAGAAGGCCCTCAAAAACTGATTTATATAACCCTGTATAACAATGAAAACTTCATAAGTATGTGTGATGCTGGGAACGCATCAATGAAGTATTTGTGTCATGCAAATCTGAAATCTTTCATTTGGAAAATATATGTAAACATTCTCACAATTGTTGACATTCAGACTAAATTAATACTGTATAAGAATTTTCAGTAAAACACACAGATGTCAAATGAAAACCTCTATTTTTTGCATGTATTATCCTATTGAGTTATTGTTTTAACCAGAAATTTTGTAGGTGTATTGATATTTTTGTCTTTCAAATCTGACTGAGTCTATAACATGAATGAGTGGATGTATATTTATATGTAAATATACACATATTCAAATGAGTCCATGTATATATGCATAAATATGTAAATCAAAGATCAACGTTTTATATTGGAAACATTATTTCTGTCAGTGACAATACACAAGAAAATGACATGATAATCAGTCTTGTTTACAAATGAAAACTAATTTAGAACATAGAACACTCAAGAGTGTAGCATGAACTGAAAACAAATCTTTTATCAAATAGAGGAAAACATGTTGACTTTGTGACTTTCCTGAGAAAGAGAACATATTTTTTTTATTTAAATTTTGAAACTTTAAATCTATTTATTTGGTTTAAACATTTAGAAATTGAACTCATGAAATACTTGAAACTCTCTCTTTTACACTTTAAAGATAGATGAATTCTCATTGCAAATGTGAAGAGAAACCAGTTTGATAAACATTTTATGAATATGGGAATATGAAGAATTCTTTTTAGAATCAATGAAATGCATGAAGCATATAAGGAAAAATGCATAATATTCTATTTTTGCACTTTTTACTGTATTCTGGTAACTTCCAAGACAGGATGCCAAAGGTGGATCCACAGAGACGGTAGTTTTACCTTTTCTGAAACTATCAATTGTTTTTTATTTATGCTTGGACAAGCACTCGTACCATTGAAATAGATGGATTTGTTTTTAAAAGCCTAGAAATATATGTATTTGAGTCTCTGCCACCTCCTATCACAATAAATATGTTTTCTCATGTTAGAAATGCATATAGGCACCAGGCATGCATCGAGAGTTCTTTCCTATTTTACTGTGTTAGGTTGCTAGGCTCCTTATGCAGGGTCGGGAATTTCTTCGAGTTAGGAAGGAACCCGGGGAAGTCATGTACTTCATGGTTTGGCGGAAAAGGTGCCTTAATCACACTCTTGGCCCCAGCTAGCAAGAAGACCGATGGTGACACGGTGGTTGGAGGATCAGAGTTTTTATTTTACTATTGATGTACTTGAGTATCCTACTGGAATGGCTTGTGAAGCCCATTGTAAATGTAATTGTATTTGGAATTTGTTACTGCAACATTGAAATAGTTGTGATTTATAAGATTTTGATGTAACATTGATACAAATGTATTTATTGAAGTTATTGGTCTCACACAAATGTGAATATTTATTGGTTTATTGATCTCTTTTGAGTATGGGTGAATATATGTGAAAGTGCATTGATATACTTGGCCATGTGCATAATCATGATGAAATGCAAATGTTATATTTTATATACAGGAAATGCAAATTTGTTTTAATTCTTTTACATTGAGTTTACTTTGGAAACTCTTATTAATGGCATAATTTTTAAGTAAAATTTTGTAACGAATTAAACAATTTAAAATGCTTTTGCTTATCTCCCAAGTGTTACAGGGGATGAATACCACCATGGTATCACCAAACAACATGTAGCAAAACCACATGGAAAAACCCATGCCTAACTCCTTGATAACCACCAAATCCACCCAAAATAGCAACTTACATATGCTCTACAATTGTCATAATGCATCTATCATTAATGGGCACCTAGGGAAGGAATAAATGCATAAATACAATCATGGTGTCATAGTTATCATAGTATCTTATGAAATTTGTCATATTGTCATAGATACTCTTACTACTTATGACAAATGTCATAATCCTCCAAAAATGGGAGATTCTAAATGGGACACCTAGTTATTTTGTCCTTTTCCAAAAAGACAAACATTAATTTTGTAACTTCATATTTACATAAGTTCTTTCACCACCATGTTGGTTAAATAGCTTCACCTCTTATGGGTAATTTATAAAATACATTAAGAAAATAACTAATTAAAGGATTTATAGGGTTGATGTCATCTGAATCCTAATATTTTCCCACTTGACATTATACATTGTAAATTGCACCCATAGAGATACACCAACATGAATTTAAGTACAATGATCAAGGCCCATGGTATTTCTACACTAGATCAAACTTATCTATGGTTACCAGCTTTGTGAGAGAATCTGCAACATTATCCAAAGTGTCAAATTTTTCAATTAGGACCTATCCATTCTCAACCATTTCTCACACAAAGTGATACTGAACATCAACATGCTTAGTATGAGCATGATACATAGGATTCTTAGCCAAACATATGACACTCTGGTTATGACATTCAATCCTCACTATCCTGCAATCAAAACCAATACCACTATCAAGTCTTTGCAACCAAACAACCTCCTTAGAAGCATTAGTAGTAGTCAAATACTCTACTTAAGTGGTGGAAAATGCAACTATAGGTTGTCTTTTACTCATCCAACTCACTGCACCTCCAAACAAGGTGAACACATAGCCACTAGTGGAAATTCAACTACCCAACTCACCTTCCTAATCTGCATCAACAAAATCATGTATGTCTAATGACATCCACATTATCAATACCATGATAAACCAAACAATAATCATAAGTACCTCACAAGTACCTAAACACCCTTTTAACAAAAGTCCAATGCTCTTTACCAAGGTTAGACACAAACCTGCTTAGAAATCCCACTACTTGGGCTATATCTGGTCTAGTATATAAACCATTACATACATTAAACTACCAATGACACTAGCATAATGAACATTAGACATTTCTTCAATATCATCATCAAAATTAGGACACATGTCTAAACTCGACTTAAAGTAAGCCTCTATAAAATAGTATCAACATACTTACTTTGAATTAACCAAATCTTTTTGTGTACCCAATCTCTATTGATTTCCATCTAAATAATAGATCTATCATCCCCCAAATCATTCATATCAAATGTTCCAGAAATTTTTCTTAAGTTCTCTAATCATCACCTTGCTATTACCCATAAACAACATGTCATTAACATACAAGACAATATTTAGTATATGATCATCAATAACCTTAATATAAACACAATGATCCTCCGCACTTCTAACAAAACCCAATTTCAATGCAAATGCATCAAACTTCAGGTATCACATCCTGGGTGACTATTTCAAACCATACAATGATCATTTTAACCTACAAACCAGGTGTTATTTTCCTTTCACGAAAAAATTGCTAGGGTGTCAGATATAAATTTCTTCCTCAAGATCCCCATGCAAGAAAGTAGTTTTAACATCCATTTTCTCTATTTCAAAATCATAAGCAATAACAATAGATAATAGGAATCTATAGAAGTTATCTTAGCAATAGGAGAGAATATTTCACCAAAATCAACTCCCTCTCTCTAGGAGTAGCCCTTGGCCACCAATCTAACCTTATATTACTCTAACCGATCACCTACACCAAACTTATTCTTATATGTACCCACTTGCATCCAATGGGCTTCCTTCCATTGGGAAAAGTAACAAGATCCCTGGTATCACAACCATCCAAATCCATCATCTCCTCTTGCATTTCCTACATCCAAAACTCACTTTATTCAGAAGAGATAAACCCCCTATAAGATCTAGGTTCATCGTCAATACATAATAAAGAAAAATTACAATAGAAATATGGTGGGATATACCTATCAACAGGATTCCATTATCTTGTGGACCTTCTCGAAGGTGGAGTAAGAGGTTCTTCCTCAGTTCTTCATTATGATCAACTTCCTCAGTTATAACAAATTCCTCAGAACTTTCACTTGAACTCTCTTCTTCTTCTACATCTTCTAGTCCATCACTTTGTTCTTCCACATAAGTATCTTCCTTTTTTTTCTCAAATTGGATTGTCTTTTTCTTTACCTTTGGTTGTTCTTCTAAGTTAGCTCTAAATTCCTTAAAAATCACATCTCTAGAAAAGATAATTTTACAGGTTAGAGGATTCCAAAGCTTATAACCTTTTACATTCTCACCATATCCTACAAAGATGCATTTATGAGCTTTTGGATCCAATTTAGATTGCTTCTCTTGAGGCATGTGAACATATCCTCACAACCAAAGACCATTAAATGTGAAATTGAAGGATTTTTACCCAACCATATTTCATAAGGTTTTTTATCAATAAGAGCTTTATAAGGAGATATATTTATTAAATAAGTAGTATCAATAGCTTCTGCCCAAAATTATTTATCCAGCTAAGCACTACTTAGCATGCTCCTAGCTCTTACCATTAATGTACAATTCATTCTTTTTGCTACCCCATTTTGTTGGGGAGTATAAAGTGTAGTATTTTTCCTAAAAATTCCTACATGTTTACAAAACTCATCAAATTCCTCAAAGAGATATTCACCCCCATTGTTAGTTCTCAATATTTTTATCTTATGGGTATGTGCAGGATCATGATGAGCCAAAAAGTGGCGATATGATGGGTATGTGTAGGGTATGTGGCTGATGACTTTTATTTTACCCAAAAATGATGAAATGAAAAGGGTTTTTAAAGGAGATTCTCAACTTTATGCCAATATAAATTATGCTTTACTTTGACTTTAATAAATAATTATTATTCATTTTCTATTTGAATTATGACTAAAGTCTTTATTGATAGGTTGATTGAAAAAAATCTATAACTTTCAAAAGGTATCACATTTTTTGAATTTGAAACATGCGTCACATTCTATGATTTGCATACTATGGGATTAAAAAAAAATTAATTTCATGAAGTTTTGGCCAAGTTAAGGTGGTCAGACATACGAGTTTTTATATTTTTAAAAGTTGTAATAAAAACTTCATAATTAATTATTTACTTGGAAAAAAAATTTAAAAAGTATGCATCACATTGGGACATGAGTCCTCTACTTATATCTAAAATATTATAATTTTATTGTTGTTAGGGTGGTCAAACAGACACCTACTTATTTTTCCTTGAAATTTAAGTACTACTGCATTGAAATTTCAAATTTTCACCAATATATATATATAACTAGTAGTTTAGAAACTACATTCAATTTTCTATAGATTCTATTCTTACATATTTTTGAAATAATATAGATAACTTATTCAAATTTTTATGTCAAGTTGTCTAACTCTGATTTTTCTAAATTTTTCACCACTTAAGGGCCTATTTTTTCCATGATGATCCTGCGCATACCCTTATAATCTAATTAATCTTCAACCAGGGCTTTAAATTCCTTAAACTTAGTGAAAACTTTAGATTTTGAATGCATAAAATAAATTCAAGTATATCTTGAGAAATCATCAATGAAGGAAACATAATATCAAGATCTACTCAAAGAATCAACATCCACTAGACCACATACATCCAAATGAATAAGTTCTAAAAGACCCGTAGCTTTATTAACTCATTTAGAAAATGATGACCTATTTTGTTTACCAAACACAGAATGTTCATAGAACCTACTCTTGCTAATAGAATAATCAGAAATACCATCTACTAGTATCTCATCTAGTATGGTTTTAAGACCTTTTTCACCAATGTGACTGAATCTATTGTGCCACAACATACATGCATTTTCAGTCCTAGTTACAAAAGATAAATTACAAAGAGTTGAAGCATGTAGCTTAAATAAAGTCCCTATCTGAAATCTCTAAGAAATCACCAAAATCCCTCTTACCAACATGCAACTAGACTTATCAAATATCGCATGCATTCCATAACCAATCAACTTGGATGCTAAAAGTAAATTTATCACAAGTCCTAAAATATGTGCAATATTATCAAGGGTTTTAACCCTCCCATCACTGAAACACAACTCTACCTTTCCCTTACCAATAATCTTCTTTGTGTTTTTATCACCAAGGAAAACATCCCCTCCATCATATGTTGAATATGTAGAAAACTACTCCTTGTGAGGATTCATATGGAATGAGGCACTTGAATCAATAATCCAAGCATCATTACTAATAGAGATATCAAAAATAAACAAAGCATAAGAATCACCATCATTGGATGACTTATCCATGGAGGTTTCAATTCTTTTATTCTTATTTCTACACTCCTTCACATGCCCTCTCTTATAATAATTCCAACACTTTTACTCTACTTTTCCTAGGGGTTTTAGAACATCCTTGCCTGCATTCATAGAATTTCTCTTCATCTCTTCTAAAAGAAGTATAGCAATGAGACGACACATATTTTTTTTTGTACCACCACTACTTATGATAACAATTCTATTTTCCCAATATTTAGGTAAGGAACAAAGAATCAAAATGCATTTCTCTTCCTCTTCTAATTTAACATCTATAGATGCAAGATGACTTATATTCATATTAAAAGCATTTAAATCTGCAATAGAATCACCATCCTTCATTTTCAAAGAATAAAAATTTATTTTTAGATACAACTTATTAGTTAAAATTTTGGTTTGGTAGATATCACCTATCCTCTTCCACTTCTACAATCAAGAGGGTGGAATATGTAAGACACAACCAAATGGTTCATCATTCCTTCTTGTCCATTTTGTTCCAATCTTCATCAGACTTTTTTTTTGGTTTCTTTTCATTCAAAAATTCCAACCACTTATCTCCCTCTTTGAGGATATCCTCCATATTCAACTTCCACATCTCATAACCAATTCCTTTGAACTTCTCAATATCTAGACAAGAGGTAGAAGCCATAGGGTTACAATGTTTCACAAATCTACAAAAAATCCACTACAGGAAAAGCTCCCACTATAGCAAAAAACCTTCAACACTCAAGAGAAAAGCCTCCCTTTCTCAATAGAACTGTTAGATCTAATACCAAATTTTGTAAGAAAAGGTGAAGAAAGCTTGAAATATAAACTTTAATCAATATTAATTACAAAGTTGAATCCAAATATTAACCCTTAATAAGAATGTGATTGCAAAATCAAAACAAGAAAAGAAAACAATAACACATGAGACCAGATTTACATGGAGAAACCCCTAAGGGAAAAAATCCACCACAAAAAGAGAGAGGAAAGTATATTACTAAGCCAAGAGATATTACAACAGCAATACACTTCTCTATAAAACTATGTAGAATCTAGTAGCACCCTATTACCTGTAAAACTCAATGAATAACTCTAGCTCAAGGCCCCAATTTATAGAGACTTGTGGGAATGAATACCATCATGGTATCACCAAAAAACATGCAATAAAATCACATGGAAAAACCAATGCCTACCTCATTTCTAACCACTGAACCCACCCAAAATAGCAATTTACTAATGCTCTTGCAGTTGTCATAAGCCATCTCTCATGCATGGGCACCAGGGAAGAAAATTGTCATAAATATAATCATAAATGGTGTCATAATCATCATAGAATCTTAAGAAAATTGTCATACTATCATAGATACTCTTAAAAATTATGATGGATGTCATAACCCTTCAAAATTAGGAGATTCCAAATGGGATGCTTAACTATTTTGTCCTTTTCCCAGAAGAAAAACAGTAACTATAACTTTTTCTTTACATGAGTTCTTTCACCACCGTTGGTTAAACAATTTCACCTCTTATGGTTAATTTGCAAAGGACATTAAGAAAACAATTAATTACAGGATTTACAAGGTTTATGTCACCTAAATCCTAACAAATTTAACTCCTTTCAAAACATTGTGATCATCATGACAATAATATTTGTAAAATAAAATAGCGCTTATCTCTACACCTTATTTGACTAGCTCGTGAGCTTATTTCTCCTTCAAATATGCACCTCTTTTCCTATGATTTATACACCTTGCTTTGTTGATCTCCCTAACAATGATCTCCTTCAAAAATATTTTTGCATCTTAAAATCTTGAATAGAGAACTCATCTTGGCCTAATCAATTTATTTATTTGGCTACTTGCCTCCTTCAATGATGACTCGAACAAACACAATAATCTTACATCAATTTTGGCATTAAAACTTGATGATCTGTCTTACCTTTAATGGTTGCAAAAATCCTTTATCTTTTTGATAGAGCAATTGAATGAGATTTATTTTTTCACAATTCTTCACATGATCTTCTAATCTTCAACCTATTCATGGTCTACTCACTCTCTTTTGTCTTTTTGACAATGGTTTTTACTGAGTCTTTTCTCTTTCTTTGAGACCCACGATTTTCTACACCTGCACCTCAAATTTTAGATTCTATGATATTTTTACTAATCCAATGACTCATCCTTCGTAGGCTATGACTCCTTTTATGAGGCAACATCAGGCTCATATCATACTTCAGTTATGATTCATTGTCTTCAAAACAATTTTGTCTGACTTTCTACATCATAAACGATCTTCTTCAAATTCCTTTCAACACTTACGATCTCATTGTCATTCTCTCTTTCCAAGATTGCTTTCTTTACTACAAAAACACACAACCTTTTCAAAATATTGTCTTTGTCTTTAACTATGGCTCTTCTAGATTTTCTCAGACTTCAACTTTAGGATCTTTCTACTCTCTAGAGGCTTCTAGATCTAATACCAATTTGAATACTAAACATAGAGAAACTCAATGAAAATTGAGCATTGTTGAACATAGGCTTATGCATTATATTTATAGATAAATGCACAATAAATTTGATACATATTGTAGAATAGTGTTAGTTAGAATATTGATGAGGATAGGTGAGAGGATGTAGCGTGAACATGGAAGACATGGGTCGATGCTTGGTCGGATTTAGCTACTAGAGTCGGTTGGTTTATGCCAAAAAAATTGGCACATAATTAATTTACTTCTTCCAATAGAGCTAGATGAGATTGTAGAATATTTTGAATGGTATTTTAGGCAGGAGTAGATAAGATAATTGGCATCTTCATGTTGGAATTTAATCCTAGGTTAGAAGACTTATTTCTATGCCCTCATGTTAGTTTGGAGCTATTTGACCTACCAACAATAAATTTGGTAGGTAATTTTGAATTTGAAATGAAATGCTCATTTTCAAGAGCTTTTAATTCAAGAAAAAAGGAAGGAATGTTACCATGAGTTTTTTGGGATTGGAAGAACTTGTAGTAGTAGAAGAAGAATGTTCAACTGAGAACAAGAAGATAGCAGTAGAGACTAAAAGGAATGTTCAACAAAAATAGGGATGAACTCCAAGTAGCTACAACATTGCATTTTGCTTCAGTTTACATGTGTAAACAACACCATGTATTGGAAAATGGTCTAAATAAAATATCATATATTTTGTATTATAAAAGAAAAGCATGTACTCTATAGTTTTTGTAATTTTAAAAATATGGAATATATAAATCAATATTTTTCTATGTATCTACATTCTATGTTGTCTTTCTCTATTTTTCTTTTATGTCCATCATTCTATAATAGCAATGATTTTGTATTACTACCCCCTTCCTATCAACAAGTGGTATAAGAGCCCTATTTTTTTGGGCACTTAGTATTGTGTGGGTTTTTTAAAATATCCCAAGGTTATCTAGGAAATATTTAGTCTTCTCATCTAAGAACAATAGCAGATGGTGACAACAAAGGTTGGTAGTAGCCACAAAACTTTCATGGGTAGAATTATGACATTTGGGGTAAGAAGATGAAGACTATATTGGTTGCAAATGACCTATGGAGTTGGTCATTAATGGCTTCGCTAATATTATAGACCTAGTATCCTATACAGCCCTATCAAATGCTCAAAAGAATTAGTTGAAGGAAACCTAAATGAAAGATGCAAAATCCCTTAGTTTGATTGAGGCAATCTTGACAAGGATATTTTCCCACATATTGCAGTAGAAAACTATTCAAAACAAGCATGCAAATATTTCAAAATAGTTATAAGGGGAGTGATAAGGTGAGATTGGTAAAACTCTAGCTACTAAGGAGAGATTTTGAGACCCTATAACTGAAGGATGGTGAGTCAATTACAGAAATTCACACTAAGGTTTCTACCTTGATTAATCAACTAAGAATTAATGAAGAAACAACGAAAGAACAAAGGATTATTGAGAAAATCCTAAGTCTTCCCTCTAGGTTTGATCATATAGTCATTTCCATTGAAGAGGCTAAGGAACTATCCAAAATGACTATAGATGAGTTGATGGGTTCACTAAAAACCTAAGAGCAGCAGTTGAATAGATTTTCTCCTTCCGTAGTGAAATCCTTCAAGGATCATACCAATGCAAGAGGTTAGGGGAGAGGAAGAAATAGCAAAGGTAGAGGTTAAAGAGGTAGAGGAAGAAGCAATTCTAGAAGAGGAGATTCAAATAGTCAAGAGGAGCCAAGAAGCTCACAACCATCCTACAGAGACAAGAAGAACTATAACAACAATTCAACTTAGAGGTATGATAAAAGAAATGTTCAATTTTATTATTTTCATAAGTATGGTAATTATGCTAGTGAGTGTAGGAAGAAATAGTGTGACCAAGGTGGTCAAAATGCTAATGTAGTAAATGAGAGCAAGGCTAAAATGAAAAACAATCAATTTTTTTTATTGTTTGCAACCTTGTTGAGAATGTTAGTGATAAAGTATGGTACTTAGATAGTGCATGCATGCAGCCACATGAGTGGTAAAAAAAACTTTCTTCCTCCATAGATAGTAGCATAAAAACTGAAATCAAAATGGGAAACAATGAGAAAGTTCCTATCATGGGAAGAGGTATAGTCAACATCCAAACCAAGAATGGTGAAATGAGGAAGATCCAAGATGTTTATTATCCCTCTGGAATAAAAAATAACCTATTGAGCATTGGAAAAATGCTCCAAAATGGTTATAAAATCCTAATGGACAATGGAGAGTGCATGATATTTGACAAAGGAGTAGCACTTGAAAGTGATTGTTGTAAGGAAGCTAAGGTAGCAGAACAACTTCCTACAATAATCTTGAGAGGAGAATAATGCAAAACTTTATAGATCTTTTCAGTTATAGAAACTTAATAGAAATAAGCATAAATATTATGCATAACACAACATGATGATTTTCATGGGGAAACCCCTTTTGAGAGAAGAACCCCACACTCCAAAATTTTCCCAATATATTATTCAAAAATCACAAAGATTACAATATACATGCAAAGAAATATTCTCATAAGAGTGTCACCAACCATAGATCCAGAGGTAACAAAACTATTATCAAAATCTCAAAATTCATCATAGTACATAATTGTAATACAACACCCTCATAAAATAGGGTTTTCTTCTGGGGCAATTCAAGCCAAAAAATACCAACTGACAGGTCTAAGACCTAATGACGAATAGTCTAGATTTACAATAATAAAATACACATAAAATTTCACTTTCAAGGGCACTACCCCCAAACCCCCATCAAGGCGTGTAGCCTTACCAAGAGGGATGAGCCCCCCCAAACCCCCACAGAGGGTGTTACCCTCGCCCTGACATATCAATAGTACCTTATGTATTTTCAAGGTTGAGACACATTTTCCCAACAAATCTCCCACTTGTTGAACACCTTGCAAGAGCAATGAGAGGATGTGTAAATGTAATCTCTTAATTGCTAAGGGACAAGAGGCCCATATTCTTTGAACACCATCTGAAATTCTCTATGCTCATAGGCTTAGTTTAAGAATCAACAACATTAGTAAAATTCTCTACCTTATCCAGCTTCAGCCTACCATCTTTGACAACATCTCTAACAAAATGATACTATACATCAATGTGCTTGGTCTTGGCATGAAATGCTAAGTTGTTGGCTAGAATGTCGCACTCTTAACTATCACAACAAATTGTCATGACACCTTATTTTATTGTAATTTTTGAACATAGTCTCTTAATCCAAATGGCTTCTTTATAAGCATGAGTAGCTTCCATATACTCAACTTCAATAGTGGACAAAGCAACCACAACCTGTCGCTTACTCAAACAACTAATTGCACCACCAAATAAAGTAAACACATAAGTATTAGTGGATTGTCTAATATCAACATCACTTGCCTAGTTTAAATCCACATAACCATGAATATCAAGGGAAATCTCATCTTCAATCATATTACTATGATAATACAAGGAATAATTTGAGGTACCATGCAAATATCTTAAGACTCTTTTAACTACATCCTAATGAACTCTATCAGGATTAGACATATATCTGGAAAGAACTCCCACTTCTTGGGCAATGCCTAGTCTTGTAAAAACATAGCATACATCAAACTTCCAATTGCACTTTGGTAAGGAACTTTGTTCATGTCTTCCATCTCTAATGGGGATGTTGGACAATCTAAAATAAATAACCTTTTTTCTAGCTGAAATAGGAACACACAATGGTCTACAATCCTACATATCAAACCTCTGTAAAATTGAATTGACATAAGTTTACTTTGGCCAAGCCATAGTTTTTTGTTCACTCTATCTCTTATAATTTTCATCCCAAGAATGTGTTTAGTTGCACCAAGGTCTTTCATTTCAAATTTAGCAACAAGTTGAGATTTCAATTCTAAAATCATACCTTTCCCTTTACCAATGAATAACATATCATCAACATATAATGCAATAAATAGGAAATGATCACCATCAGCTGGAAAATAAACACAATTATCTGATTTAGAATGCTCAAATCCAAAAATCATGACATATGTATCAACTTTTTGGTGCCACATCCTAGGACCCTGTTTCAATTCATACAAATATTTCTTCAATTTGAAAACCAATTTACTTTTACCTTTCAACAAGTAGTGATCTAGTCGTGTCATATAAATTCCCCCTCCAAGTAACCATGAAAGTAAGCAGTTTTCACATCCATTTGTTCAACCTCTAAATCATACGCAGTATTAAGAGAAAGAAAAAATCTAATGGATCTCACTTTTGCAAAAGGATAAAATATCTCACCATAATCAATACTTGAGCAATTTAAGAGTAACCATATGCAACCAACCTTGCTTTGTATTTCTCAATACTTCCATTTGAACCAATATTTTTCTTGAATACCCATTTGCAACTGTATACATCCAAAATTGGTCTGGAGAATATTAATTAAAGATTGATTATTTAATTAATGAAATCTTTATTCCTCTACTATATAAATAAATTACCAAATTTATTTATATAGTTCCTATTTTCTTAATT
The DNA here is from genome assembly GCA_007258455.2 of Sequoia sempervirens. Classification (NCBI taxonomy): domain Eukaryota; kingdom Viridiplantae; phylum Streptophyta; class Pinopsida; order Cupressales; family Cupressaceae; genus Sequoia; species Sequoia sempervirens. The sequence continues at coordinate 390,783,085 of VDFB02047230.1, forward strand.
CCTCTTTTCTAATTCACCTTCTTCATGATTTAATTGAAATAAACAAATCTAAATAATTTGTTTTATTTTAATTGATTCCCTCTCATTAAATTTGAATTTTTCACACTTCTAAATATTCTTCTAACCTCCTTCCACCTCATCCCCCAACTCACCATGTGTCACATGAAAATAATTATTCTTATTTTCTAAAATGGATATTTGTTCTCAATGATTTTAACTCCTTTAATTGATTCTTTTCTACACTTGGAAGATCTTTTTACTAAAGGGAACAATTGCCTTATTTTCTCCATCCTTCTTATTTCTCACCATCAATTTCTCCAAATAGAATCCTAATCGTTCATTACTACCAACTCACCTGATGCTTTAGTGAACTCTATAAATTGAGACCCATTTATAGCTTTTTCATAAGGAGCATTTGCATAACTTTACTCTATAGGAATTCATTTAGCATTTTGAGAGCTTAGTTTGCATTTTCAATTTAGCATTTAGAATAGACTACAATTAGATTAAAATCATGGCTCCTTTAGATGTTTCTTAGTTTGTTTAAATTTAGCATTTAGAATCATATCATCTTCATTAGTTTAATCTTGCATTGTATCATTTTCATATCACTTTATATACAATAGCTCACTCATCATGTCATTTAATTATATCATCCAGCTGAATCATTTAATCATGTAGATGTAGACTTAGATTCTGCATTATAGTTAAATAGGCTACTTGTTTCTTAGGTGACATCCTAGTGAATTAGTGCACAATTAAGATCTAAGAGCACAATTACTAGGACATTTAAGAATAGAGGGAGATGGAATATTTTTAAAGGATCATGTTATTGAATTATTCTTTTGTTAATTTATATTTTCTTACTATAATACATTTCATCTAATTGTGTATTATTTGTTAGTATAACTCACATATTTTCTCACACACATAAATTGGCACCCATTGTGGGGCCTAGCCCCTATTATTTTGATATTTTCTGGAAAATATATTTTGCATGCTCGGACAAAGGTTTCTCTAGCACAACCGCAAAAATTCTTTAGTGCTTTTGAAAGATTGGCTGGCACATACATAGGCTATTTTAGTGCAACAAAGGATTTCTCTGGTGCATCCATGCCATTATGTGGCACATCAAGGAGTTTTTGTGACACTTTCCATTAATTCTATGGTGCTTTCCATTAATTTTGTAGTACTTTCCATTAATTCTATAGTTCTTTCCATTTATTTTGTGGCGCATTTACCTTTTCAACGCATCAGCTTACTATAATGGTGCTTTTGATTTTTTTTGTAAATTTCTCTCGAGTCTGAAAACTAATAGGTGTTTTTTTGTTGTGCAAGCTCCCTAAATGCTACCAGAGACTTTTTTTAAACTAAAGAATGCTTGTCGAAGAAAATATATGATAAACTACTGATAAATTTGATGCAGGGACTGGAATTGATGTATCTCCTTTCTTGCTTAAATTAGGAATCTAAAATAATTAACAAGGAAAGAACACCATGTGTGTTGTGTGTGAATGGTGGGCATATGCTCTCCCCTTAACTAGGTGACAAAAAATCCAGACCCATTCATTTTCATTATTTGTGGTTTGTTTTGAATAGTAGGCATATGCTCTCCCCTTAACTAGGTGACCAAAAATCTAGACCTATTCTTGTTAATATGTGAGTGTGAGTAGGGTATATAGCGTGGGTTTTCTCTTTATGCATACGAAATAAAGATTGATTAAACTATGGGTATATTCACTCTCTTTTGTTTATCCTAGAGGGCCTTCCTTGTGGGAAAAAGTACTCACCCAAGGGAACAACCCAACCGGTAACATGCTAAATCCAAGAGCATTTCCAGCTGGTATATAAATGTGGGTACTAGAACAAAGGCCAATATCATGAGGATAGTTTCAACGAGAAGGGAAAAAATGGTCTATTGCCACATGGATTATCACCCATGAATGGAAATTCCTTACTAAAACCCTTGTTGTAGTTTTGCCAAAACTTTTATCTATTCTTTTGGTGTAGCAACGGTCATTACAAAGGAATCCACATTCTTGCAATTTTTAGTAGAGATGATCAGCCTACCATAGGATTTTTATGGAGGCTGGAAGCTTGGTTAACTTGAGAAGTGAGTGCACTGTAAGGGGGAGCCCATGTGGCCAAGCTTTTGAATTCATCTGCTAAAAATAAGTGTGGTTGGTATAAAACCCATGTGGAATCCAAGAGAATATAGTCTTTCACAGCCCTAGGGAATGTACGTTGTGTTTGATTGTGTTTGTCATTTTTTTTAAACAAACTTCAAACAAAACCTCACACATTGGAAAAGTGAAAAACTATGATTTAGAACACATCATTTAGAACAAACCATTCTCTGACCAAAAAACTAGAAAAATCAAGTAAACTAGAGACAAATTGTTACATTCCATGTTCAGCGCATCCATTGCTTTATGTAGTGCATTCAATGATTTTTCCAGCACATCCACCTTCTATTATGGTGCATCCACATCATTTAAAAATGCATACCCTGAATTCTATGGCACATTTACTAATTCCTACAGCACATTGACCCAAAATTTTGGTGCATCTGAGCTATTATGTGGCGCATTTGCCTGATTATGTGGCACATCCCGGGAATTTTGTGGCACATCCAAGCATTTTGGTAGTGCATTTACCTTTCAGCGTATTCACTGACTGTAACAGTGTTTCCACCAAAATTCATAACCAGAGAATTAAAATTGACCTTTACCCAACATTTTGAAACCAGATTTAGAAAATTTTCCAATTCGGGATCATTCCTCATAAAATAAGGAGCCTAAACATGTCCTTTATCCAATGATTTCATGAAAGATTAAAATCAAGAAACTAAAATCCATAGCTCTTAGTCCAAAATCCCATTAGAAACGTCTTTCCATGCTCTACGAATTTAGAGATAGATTTCTCTTCAACTTTTACAGAAAAGCTTCAAAGAACAATCCTAGCTTGTATTTGTTTTATTATTTCCAAAATCCAAGACTCTTTCAAATATTTGAACATCTTGTCTAAAAAGGAAATTTTTCCCCATTTCATAATTGGAACCAAAATTGCAAATTCTTCTCAAGATCAAAACCATCCCTTAGGTTCCCTAGAGTCCAAAACTTTGTTAAAATTGACTTCCACAAGTAAAACCCCTTTTTATCTAAACTTTGATCACACATCCAAAAGTGCCCAATCATCAAAACCACAAAATTTGATCGTCAAGTTGAGTTTCCCCATCAAGATTCATCATCCTTCATCCTGAAACAATAAACTCTAAATCAAATTTTTATCACCTTGGCTACATCAATAGAATTGATTGTTCTATTCGACCTAGGTATCTCTTAGGCATTCCTAAACAAAGATCAAATCTTAGCAAACCTTCACCACTTATATGCCCATTTTAACAAGGTCCCAAAAACAAAAACTTAAGGGTAAAGAACTTGAACCTCCAAATACCATGGGTGAGCCAAAGGAAAACCCCTTTCATAAGTTTTCTCAAAATGAAACAGAAGAGATAACAGAGGACATCGAACAAGCAAATCAAGACCCAAAATTCCATAAATTCTTAGAAAGAGTCTTTGAAAAGGATGGGGAGAAATATCTCCTAATGTTGGAAAATCAAGGGTCCAAACTACCTAGTGACTTTGATGTTGAAAAATTGAAGGCCACCCCAAAGAAAACTAAGATTGAGACATCCCCTACTGATCAAATGGTTATTCTAACACATCATATGTAAAACCTTCAACAACAATTCCAAGATATGTAAGGAGGGACTCCAAAAAGATACATGCTACAAGATATTTGTCCCTATCCCTTTGATAGAAGGTTAAACATGATACCATTTCCCCCAAACTGTGACTTACCAAAATACGATAAATACAATGGGAAAACAGACCCCATAGACCATATACGAGAATTTCGGACCATGAGTCTTGAAATTGCTCATGAGGACACATATTTGATGAGACTCTTTCCTTGTAGTTTGGGAGGTCACTATATGGAATGGTTCTCAAAATTACAACCAGGCATAAAATCTTTCCAAGAATTTGTCAACCAATTCATCACATAATATTCATATAATATTGCACATGAGATAACCATGAAGGATCTTTGTAACACTAAACAAAATCAAGGGGAATCCTTTTTAGTATTCTTACAAAGGTGGAGAAGGTTATTTGCTCGATATGCTCATCCTATTCTTGAACGAGAAAAGATGGAAATATTCATTGATAACCTTAATAGTGAAATGAGCTATAGACTGCAATTACAATGTCCCCCTAGCTTTGAGAAGATGATAGAAAACGGTGTTAAAATTGAAGAAGCTTTAGTCAAAAGAGGAGTATTGAAAATTCACAATGAAGGATCAAACAATACTAGCTCCTCTAACCATCCTAACCATGAGAAACCAAAATTTTGGATAAGGAACAAGAACGCCAATGATGGTGCCATCGAAACACATAATGTGAAACTGGTCTTTACTCTGTCGGGAACCACCACCAAAATCGATAAAAACAACAATCAGGGCACCAACCAAAACATCAACCAATCTAACAATAAAAATAATCACAATCAAAGTAACACCGCATCCAAACCTCCACCGTATCAAACACAATCAAACCGCAGAAAATTCACACTTTTGGGTCAATCACACGAATTTGCATTAAGGGAACTTCTCGAAAATAACCTCATAATGTTACCCGACACTCGAGACTTTGAATCAAAAGTAAAATCATGGTAGAATGATGCCTATTAATATGAATTTCATTGATGTAAAGGTCATCAGACAAATAGTTGCATACAATTTAAACATAAAATAAAATACTTGATAAATAGCAAAATCATACGAATAGAGGGACTCCAAACAAATGCATATCATGGGGCATTCAAAAATCCATTACCGAATTATGAAAAAGGGGAATCCTCTACAACAAACAAGAAGAGAAAGAACATAAACTATGTCCATGATACTATCATAAATCATATCTCAGTAGCTAAAGATCAGATGAATACCATTGAAACCAATAACCGCCAAGGCATTACTCCAAAAAATGATCTAATTTATGACACTCCAATCAAACAAGAACATGACATCATCATCCTTGAAAATCAAATTAATGACACATAATCAAACATGACTGCAATGGATACCCAAATCAATGTCATTAAAATCAATGGGAAACAAGAGAGTATGCTAGTAAACACAACCATGAGGGCCCAAGCAAAATATGTTGTAATCTAATCAATACAACATAGTGGACCAATTACAAAAGATCCCTGCACAAATATCTCTATTGGAACTACTCAAAATTTCTCATGCTCACAAAGAGATTTTGGGGGGTAGTTTTTTCCCACTGGGTTTTTCTATCTTTACTCCACTTCTGAGAGATTTCATTGCATTTTTACATGGGCACCTAACAAGGCCTAGTAGTTGGGACCCATCTTGCATTGTTTTCTTTTGTGTACATTCTCCCTAAGTTGCACTTAAGGGGGGGTGTTGGTGTAATTAAATGTGTTGTACCTTGTCCTAGGTCATGATTACACCTTAGTTAAATTTACTTAGGCACCACATAGGAGGTTGTTGGAGATTTTCCACTTTTGATGGACTTGACATGTCATTACTTTATCACTTCCACCTTTTGTGGACACATCATGTGATTATCTCTCCACCTTTTGTGGGTGATCCACCTTTTGTGGTGATTATCACACTATCACTTTTCCACTTTAGGTGGAGTGATAGCTTTTCATAGTTGTCTCATGTCATAAGATTACAACACTTGTCATAATCTTATGCCCTTCTATGTTCTCACCTTGGCTATATAACCAAGAGGTCTCTCTCATTGTAAACAATCAATCATCTCGAATCATCTCATATCATTGACATTGAATATAGTTTATTCTTGTCATATTCTCTCTCTCTTTTTGTGCTTTCCATTTGGTCCATAGATCTTGGCATCCATAGCCAATTCTAACATGGTATCAAAGCAGATTGGCTGCCATTAGAGAGTCTTTTTCTAAAGAGAGATCTCAGATTTGGGGGTGTTCCATTTTTGGCTCTTTGTTGCAGGTTCATATTTGAGCTTGTTGGTGCAAATCTAAGCTCACCATTGCGTCCAGAAGGTTTGAGATAGTCAATTTTTCCTTTTGTTTTGTCCAAATCGAGCATTCAAGGCCAAATCTATGAGGGTTTGAAGCTGAAGAGTGGTTGCCAGATCTAGAAGGTAGCTACATTTTTGGAGCATTTTGGGTCAAATCTGACCTTGCCATTGCATCCAGAAGGGCCAAAAACCCTAAGATTGACTACCAATTTGTCCAAATCGGAGCAATTCATCTGGTGAGGCAAAAAAAAATTGCCCAAAGAGTCCTACAGCCCCCAAATCGTCATAAATACTATCGGTACGAATTCTTTTCAAAATTATTTTATTTGCTAAAAATTTTTGAAATTTTTTTATAAACAATCATTTTGTACCGGTCAAAATATTGTAAGAGTTTTTTTTTTAAATCAAAATTTGGGCGATTGAATTGTTTATTGTAATTTTTTTATTAAAAATAAAAAAATATATATATAGCAGTCTGGTACTACCTGTGTAGTACCTGTGCAGACAGTACGCAGACCCATACTCGCAGGTACCGTGGCCCCAATAGGTGCCACATGGTATCTACTGCGGGCCCCATCTTTCAAACACCCACAGCTGGAGTTCTCAAATTCCCCGGTGGCAAAAGCAAAAACCAGAAAGAAAAATCAGGCCATTCAAATTTCTAGCAAATACACTACCGATGGCATAAAGAATTTGGCAAGTAGGGTAAAGGAATATTCTAAGAGAATCTAGAAGATTTTGTGCAATTCCAAGCCAACCCATGACATCCAGATGGGCATCAAATTCAGGAAAATGGCATTTTTTGGCTTGACGGCCATTGGAACATCAAATTTAAGATTGTAACTTGCTGACATCATCCACGCATCAGCACTATGTCATCAATTTTCAAAAAAATCTACCCCCTCTCCATTGAGCTTCTTGATTTTGGAGGTGAACTTCAAATGGAAATATCTTGCTCATCTTGACTCCTTTTTTCAAGCATTTTTTTTTATTTGGGTTAATTTTCTGTGCTCTACACAGTGGTGCAATCAATTTTTGGTTTTGGTGCCTAGTTTTTTCAGAAATTGCAGATCTCACAGGTGTTGTTGCTTCATCCTCATTTTGGGAACTTCAAGAGCTCATATCTTGCTCCTACGGTAACATTTTTAGGTGCTATTTTTTTTTAAAGTGCATGATTTTTTGTGTACTTCTCAATGGTATGATCAAATTGATCTCATTTTGTACCAAAAATCATACTTGATACTGTGGCCTATTTTGGCATTTGTAAGCACTAAGATCAAGTCTAGTTTACTACTTTTGGAGTCTAGTTTGCTACTTTTGGCATCTAGCAACTGTAAACGCACTAAATATAAAGTGCCAAATCAAATATTGCTTGGGGGTTTCTTGATTGAGTGATTTAGGGGGGTCTCTTGGTGCATTGCTTTGATCTATTTGCTTTTGCTCTCTCATTTTCATGGATCATTCTAAGGTTCCTTTGCTCACATCATATAATTATTGAACATGGCATCAAAATGTATGGAATATTCTAATGACAAAAGGTCACTCTCTATATGTTGAAAATAAGGTGCCTGAACCTACAGATGCAGATAAAAAGTTAAAATGGATAATCAAACATGCCAAAGCTCTTGGGTGTCTTTATAGACTAGTTTCTCAAGATTTTTTGTTCCAAATTGAATCATGTAAAAATTCTCATGAATCTTAGGAAAATTTGAAAACATTGTATGGTACTATAGATGAAGAGGCTATCAAATTGATAATGATTTGATGAATCTTGATCCTAAGAACTTTGACAACATCCAAGACTACATCACTAAGGTTAATGATCTAAGAGAGCAATGTAAAGCATGTGGAATTGATAAGAAGGACATCCAGTTGGTGTACAATACAATGAACAAACTTGGTCCTGATTATGCTTCTTTTGTTTCTAGCTTTCATACTCATAGATTGACTATGGGGTCTGCATACACTACACCTTCATTTGCATCATTTTATGAGATGTTGATACATGAGCAACAAAAGCTTATCTCAATGGGTCTCATCAAGACTTCTAAATCTCAAGCATTGTTGGTTAGTCAGGTGAAAGAATCAGAATCAGATAAGAAATAGAAGAAAGCAAAGAATAATCAACATTCAGATCAAGTAAATCCACATTTAGATCAATCAAAGAAAAAATCTTCATCAAAAGGAGAAACATATAAGAAGGAGAGGCCTTTTTGTGCATATTGCAAGAAGGATGGACATGAAGAACATTAGTGTTATAAGAAGGATATTGATGAGTTGAATAATCTTCTCAAAAATAATCACATTGATTTTCCTTCTAGAATGTCTGAATCTTCTTCTCCTTCTACTTCAAAACATTCTAAAAATGACAAAGGACAAACATCAAGATATAAAGTTCAAGCTCTTTGTGCTCTTTCAGGTCCAAGATTAGGGAGATGGCTTCTAGATTCAGGAGCATCTCATCATATGGAATCTTCATAGACTATGTTCTCTTCATTTCAGCCTTGTTCTATGTCTCCTATCTTGATGGGAAATAATGCATACATGAGTGTAACATGGAAGGGATCTACTAGCATTGGGGAAAACACTTTTCAAGATGTTTTGTGTGTTCATCATTTGACTAACAATCTTCTTTCCATATATCAGATTACACATGGTGGAGATGGGAGAACTATGGAGTTCACACCTAATTCCGTCCTCATTCGAGACTTGGAGACTAGAGAGATTATTGCTACTGGGGTGGTTGATCATTCATATCAGTTGTACACCTTTGCATAGTTTGCTTATGATGGTGACAATGTTCCTTTGATTGTTGATCATATACACCATGATTCAGAGGAGAAATTTGGATTTTTGAACTTGGGCATACTCACATCAAATCTAGTCCTTGAGCCATGCATTTCATCTCCTCTATCTACTGTTGTACCTAATGATACTTGTGATTCAATAGTTTTGGCTCCTAGTGATTCAGTGCAACAGGATATACATTGTCTTCCAGATATGGCTACCTTGGATGGCTTCTTGACAAGTATTTTAGACTTGTTCATGCAGTCTCATCTTGTAGATTTGGAGGACACCATTGATGACATTCATCTTCTCTTTGATGAAGATGCACCTTCTTCAGTTGTTGTCAGGGAACACCTTGACCCTCTTGTTCATTCTCTACATGATCATTCTTCACAAATTGGTGTGAGTGTGGATTATTTTCGACAAAATTTGGAGGTTTCTTTGTCTTCAGAGGGGATATCATTGTCTTTGGATCATGTTCTACATTCATCTCTACTTGATGTTGGATTGTCCTCTTCAGCAGTGTGGCCTAGAATGCCTATTTGGAGTGTGTCAACTTTCGGCATTGACATGGAGACACTTGAGCATGCTTCAGAGACATCATCCATCATCCATCCTACATACATCCTTGTTTTTGTTTCTTCCTAAGGGGAGGAACGTTGTTCGGCAAGATTGGATCATCTTTAGCATTCAATTTCGAGCTTCTACCATCATTGCAGGAGACTCAACATTGAGAGGGGGGCTACCTTGTCTCTCTTCTACTTCTCTCTTATGGGGGGTCTTTTTCCTCACATGGGGTTTTTACCTTCTCATTCTTCATTGAGAGTATTTCATTTTTTGTATTTAATCTCTCTTTTGGTGGGATTTTTGTCCCATTGGGTTTTCTCCTTTTCCCCGTTTGTGAGAAATTTCTTTGTCATTGCATTTCATTGTATTGCATTTGTACATGGGTACCTAACATGGCCTAGTAGTCGGGGCCCATCTTGCATTGTTTGCATTTGTGCACATTCTCCCTAAGTTGCATTTAAGGGTGGGTGTTGGTGTAATTAAATGTGTTGTACCTTGTCCTAGGTCATAATTACACCTTAGTTAAGTTTACTTAGGGACCACATAGGAGGTTGTTGGAGAATTTCCACTTTTGGTGGACTTGACATGTCATTACTTTATCACTTCCACCTTTTGTGGACACATCATGTGATTATCTCTCCACCTTAGGTGGAGTGAAAGCTTTTCATAGTTGTCTCATGTCATAAGATTATGATACTTGTCATAATCTTATGCCCTTCTATGTTCTCACCTTGGCTATATAACCAGGGGGTCTCTCACATTGTAAACAATCAATCATCTCAAATCATCTCATATCATTGGCATTGAATATAGTTTATTCTTGTCATATTCTCTCTCTTTTTGTGCTTTCCATTTGGTCCATAGATCTTGGCATCCATAGCCAATTCTAACAAAGGCCCTAGTGGACACAACAGTACCAACAAATCTAGAAGTGTGTAAATTTGAAGCCATGTTGGGACATTTGACTGCACCACATTGCCTATCATTTTCCAAAAATGACAATGCCTCCATTTCTCATCCCCACAATGTTGCTCTTCATATTGAAGTCCTGATTCATAAACATCATGTCAAATGCATCTTAATATATGGAGGAGTTGGCTTGAATATATGTACTCCAAATATTTTTCTTGCATTAGGATTTTCTAAAAATTCCATTGATTCAAAGAAAAAGATTACAATAAAAGCATATGATGATGAGGAAATATCTTCATAGGGATTGATTGTCTTACCTATTCAAGCGGGGACAATTTATAAATATGCAATCTATCAAGTCCTAGATAAATATCTAACCTATAACATACTATTGGGTCGCCTGTGGATTCATGAAATGCAAGTTGTCCCATCAACCTACCACCAATGTTTGAAATTTTCTTGTGGTGGCCAAGAAATCACCATTTCTGCTAATTCAAATAGTCCTCAATATTGCAATACCTTGAAATATATCCAAGATGTTTTTGTACCTCATAACAGAGAAGCTTCCACTCCCACCCCTTCCAAAGATTAAAGCCAATCAAGTTCCTCATCCAAACCATTGGTCATCTCCTCTAATCAGGAAGGCCAATCCAGTTCCATGTCCAAACAATCTAAGAAGAAAGAAGAAGTTGCTCCAACCACCTCCACAAATCATGAAGCCCAGTTAAATGCTTTGACAAAGCAATTTGAAAAAAAGGTTCAAGTCAAATACAAAGGTGTTGGTGAATATTTCTTTGAACAATCTCTATGTCTTGCACAGTTTTCTTCCCCAAAATCCTATGGTCAACCATCAACCTCCACACAATAGACATCACAACCAGTTAGTAAATTTGATGGTTGGTTTATAAAAGCAAGCACTATGGTTGATGAAGCAGAAGATAAAGATGTTCTAAACTAGCTTTATAAAGATGAAGAAGAATCCCAAGCAACAAATTCCAATGTACAAATAGCCCAATATGGAAAAGGTTTCACTATCCTAGAAAAAATGGGATATGAAGGGAAAGGTCCCGTGGGAAAAAGAAAGGAAGGAATCGTAGAACCAATCCAACCCATCTTAATTAACCCAAAAAACAAGATTGGGCTGGGCTATAAAGAGGACACAAAAGAAAAGGTGGTTGAAAGAATCTTACAATTGCAAGCACGTAATGATCATGAGACTGATTCCAATGAATATGAATGGGATTCCTTGTCAGAAGAGTCATGTCATGACAAGGACATTGATGTAGTACACAAGTATGCACCCCTACTCGAAGAGGGACAATGGTCAGGTTCTAGACCATTTGAATTTGGATCGCAACACATTGATGATTCCAGTCAAGATGATTCAACTCAGACTGAACAAATAATTCAGAGGAGAGCTACCTTATAGACCTTGATTTTTCTATTGGAAATTTTGAAGACACCACTATCATAACTCTTACCATCTCCTACCTTAACCAGTCTAGTGACTACTTACCCTTAGTACATAGTGAACTCATAGATTGGGACCTAACTGAGCCATTTGACATCCCTACATTTTCAAATATTGATGCCACCATCAACTTCCTCTGTGCGAACAATCCCAAAATAGATTCCACCAATGAACATCGTAATAAGTCTTCCACACAAGGGGTATCAAATCTTCTAGCTGCAAAATGAATAATACAAGAAATAGATCTGATGTTCAAAACCATTCAATGGCAGTGTCAAATCCAAAATACTAAAAACAAAGAGTGTATCCAATGACAAAAACCTATCTGAGGTGTCAAAGGATGGAAGATTTGATACTCTGCTAGAACACTTTCAGGAAAAATCAAAGGTCTTGATTGAACCTACACATTCTATCAATATCGGCAATGAAGAGATAGTGAAGACTATCCATCTAGCAGCATCTTTGATGGACCAAGAAAAACCAAGCTTTCTCAATTTTTTCACAAAAAAACAAATCAATTTTGCTTGGTCATATGTTGACATGTCAGGGATCGATCCAGAACTCATTATGCATCACTTATCATTACCCCCACGAGTGAAACTAGTCAAGAAGAATTTGTTAGATGTAGGATTCATTAGACCCATTGATTATGCTGAGTGGATTTCCAATATAGTACCAGTTTCAAAGCCTAACAACAGCATTCGTATCTGCATAGATTTCTGAGATCTTAATAAAGCTTGTCCTAAGGATGATTTTCCTTTGCCAAATATAGATATCATAGTAGACTTAACGGTAGGACATGGCATGCTATCACTAATGGATGGCTTTTTTGGATATAACCAAATCAAAATAGCCCTAGAAGATCAAGATAAGATGGCCTTTACTTTTCCATGGGGAACCTTTTGTTGGAACATCATGTAGTTTAGATTGAAGAATGCAAAAGCTACCTACCAATGCACCATGACAACAATCTTTCAGTATATGATGCATACTTTCATGGAAGACTATGTGGATGATTTATTGGATAAATCATATACCAGGGAAGGACATCTGGAGATCCTAGATAAAATTTTCACTAGACTAGAAAAATTCAATGTGTGGCTAAATCCCAAGAAATGTGTGTTTGGGGTGACATCAACTAAACTCCTAGGGTACATAGTTATAAAAAGGGGATTAAATGGTCCATCAATTTCTAGCTAAATAAGAAATATTTTTAAATAAATCAGTCAAAATCAATCTCTAAAAATAAATTAATTAATTTTTATTTCACTTTCATTCATTTTATTTTGATTAAATAAATAAGAATATTTAATCATCTTTTCTATTCATTTCTTAATTAATTAAATAAACATTACGATTTATTTATATTAATATCAATAATCTTCATTTGAATATCTTATTCAAATAAAGATTAAAATATTATTCTTCTTCTAAATATCATTTACAATTAAATATTCCAAAATATTTAATCATTTCCTCTAATCCAAAAAAATTTCAGTAAAATATTTCAAACCCATACTAAAATTTTATAATAAATATTCCAAAATTTTATTAAAATAGAAATCTTCATATTCCTAAAATTAAATAATTAATTAATATTTGGTTATTAATTAAATTCATCCTCCTGGGAAGCAAACGGTTAAAACAGAAAATTTAATTTCTCTGTTTCTGTGCAGGCTTGTTCCCGTGGGTTGAAGACAGGAATCCATCCTTCTCTCCAACCTCTCAACCTCTCCCATTTTCTTCTCAACCTCTCCATCTCTCACCATTCAAACTTACCAGACAATCTCACAGTCGTAGATTCTTGCCAGTCGGGATTGAGCCTGCAAAAATCTATAAATACAGCTGCCGGGAGCTCCAAATCATATAGAAGTTTTTAGCAGAGAAACTATAGTCAAATAGCTCTTAAGCATCCATAGCATAAGCCTTTTTAGCATTCATTTTCATTTTATTTCATAGCATAGTAGCATATCATGATACATTTCATTCACAGCCCCTGTGCATAATCTACAGCCCCTGTTCATATCCGTTAACAATTTCACTCCACCAGCATATAGAATAGTAGTTTTCATTTGTATACTCATTCTACAGCAGCCATTTGGAGGAGCTTACATCAAATCTGAGAGCAGCAACTTCAAATTCCTGGAGATAGAGGAAAATGGGACGGCTCTGAAGAAAACTTTGTTTGATTTGAATTCATTTAGTTTTTCTTTAGATTAAGGTTTCATTTAGTGTTTTGTTTTCAATTAGATTAACAATAAATAAACAATACACATTTTTGGCGCCCACCGTGGGGCTCTTGCCCCCTTTTTAATGTTTTATTTGCAGTTTCTTTTGACAGGTTACAGGTAAAAACAGCGGAATAGCGCAGACAACACGTTTCGGGAATGTCATCTCCAGTTTAGCGCATCTGAAGTCTGTTGCAGTGCCCATAATCATTATTGCAGCGCCCGTGATCATCTTTGCAGCGCCCATAATCATCTTTGCAGTGCCCATAATACTTATTGCAGTGCCCATGATCAGTTTTGCAGCGCCCATAATCAGTTTTGCAGCACCCATAATCAGTTTTGTAGCGCCCATAATACTTATTGCAGCGCCCGTAATCATCTTTGCAGCACCTATAATGTCTGTTGCAGCGCAACTTTTTAAAGGCCGTATATTCTGTAATCTGTAACTGTAAATTAGCCTAACTGATTCCGACGCAGCCGCGGACAGTTAAAAATTTCTAAGGATAAAACGAACCAATCCTAGGGTAGTCATTTAAAATAAAAAATTAACCAATCTTAGGGTAGTCATTTAAAGCATAAAATGAACCAAATCTAGGGTAGTCATCTAAGGTAAAATGAAGCAATCCTAGGATAGACACTTCATCTTTTATTTTGGGCTTAAAATGAATTTTCTTTTTATGTGAAGCAAAATCTTCACTTAGTTTAGAAAATTTTCATTTGGTGCTTAAAAATTGAATCTTTGTTTGCTTTGTCTTCGGTGATAGGCCTATGATCTCCCCTTAACTGGGTGATCAAAATGCCAAACTCACCTATTTCCCTTTATGCATTTTACAGCTTTATTAAAACCTTGTAGAGAGCCTGCTCTTGTGGGAAAAAGTACTCACCCAAGAGGAACGACTCAAGTGGGTTCAAGCCAAAGCGAGGCTATTCCACCCCACTATAAAATTTAAAGCAAAATTGGGGAAACCCTCTTTTGACAGTAGTGTGCATTGATAACCATCCCCAAAGCCTTTGTTCTAAAGGTAGGGAGGTCTCTCGAGGGAGTCTATCATTTGCCGCACCGAACGGAAACCCTTACTACGAACCTAGTGTAGTATCTTACTGAGTCAGTTTCTGAACATCATTTCAATCACAGTGCAGGGGAGGGAAGAATCTACCCCCAAGATACTCACCATATAACTACCAAGGATTGTTTACTCAGGGGATCTAGTATCCACTTCCGTCACTCTGAGTACGCACCTGGAAAAGACAAAAACACGGGCGCCCTTTCGAGGGTGACATGGCTGTGTGAGTCGACGCAGTTCTAAGATGTGGGCTATTGATTGCTATGATGACCTACTTGAGAACTAAGAGTGAGTCTGTTTAAAGTGCTTGTCATGTGTAAAACCCGTTAAAACACTTTTTGAACAACATTTTGGTTATACACTTGATGTTTAGCATAGGACTTAAGACAACTATTTTACAACTTGTTTGATGTGTTTTCACTACATTAATTTAGATAAGATCATCCAAAACACTCATTATCATATTGATTAATCTCATGTTACGAGATTGGAAATCCACAAAGTTTGTAAAGAAATCCATTTCCAAAAGGATTAAGAAGCCAAAGAAACCCCTCAATCACAAGAAATTATTGAAGAAGCAACGATTCTTATATCAAAGTCAAAAAGTTTTACTCAAATATAGAACCTTTCTTCATAGGTATCATGATTGTGTTAGAGGTCTTTCAGATGATTATGCTATAGAGCCCTTGTATTCACAAGCTTACTTTCAAAGAAGAGCCCTTTCTCAAAGGCATAACCATAGTCAACGCATTCGTTTCAGTTATATTCCCCAACCCGCAATCGAATATTCTACTCGTCCAAATCAAATCTTACAATAGAGAACTTAGAATACATTAGGCATCTATCATAAAATCCATCATTTTACAAAGCCATGATCAAAATTTCATAAAGTGCAAAACCATCCTTTTCTTGATCTTTTGCTTACATTCCCGCTAAACAGGATTTTCATCCTTTCACTTAGGGAACAACACAAGCTATAAGATTAGAAATTTTGTGTAAGTCATAGAATCTTCATTCTATCCTGACTTTCATATATATCACATAAATTGCACTATTTCACTCTTTTGATCAAAAGTGAGTAGAATTTGGAGCAAAATCTATGCCTGTCTTCACGAGATCTCAAAAACAAATGGAAAAAGACGAGGGAGAAACCACTACCAGTAAAATGGGTGACCGTAATGAAAAAGAAGAGGAAACGTTTAATCTTGATGAGTTAACAGAAGAAAAGCTTCAAGAAGCAGAACAAGATCCCCAATTCCATACTCTTATGGAAAGAATTCTAGAACGTAACAAAGAAAAATATTTTCTTTCATTAGCTAATCAAGGAGCTAAGTTGCCTCACACTTTTGACATAGAAGGGATTAAACAAAATCCTGAAACTCCTCCTAATGACTTTAGTGCTCTTAACCAACAGATAAAAGAATTACAAGGGCAAATAAAGGAAATGCAAGGAGGTACAACAAAGAAATATGTTTTGGAAGACATATCTCCTTATCCATTTGATAGGAGTCTTCAAATGATCCCATTTCCAAAACATTGCGAAATTCCTAAGTATGATAGGTATAATGGAAAAACTGATCCCATTGACCATGTTAGGGATTTTCGAAACATGAGTCTTGAATTCGCCTATGAGGATACTTACTTGATGCGATTATTTCCACGAAGTCTAGGTGTACAATCCATGGAGTGGCTTTCAAAAATCACTCCACCTATCAAAACTTTTGAGGAGTTGATAAATCAGTTTATCTCACAATACTCCTACAACATTCAACATCAAATAACAATGCTTGATCTTTGTAAAGTGAAACAAAAAGTAGGAGAACCCTTTACTACATTTTTACAAAGGTGGAGAAGGTTATTTGCACGATATTCTCGTCCTATTCCTGAAAAGGAAAAGATGGATATCTTTATCAATAGCCTTGATCCAGAATTAAGCTATAGGCTTAACCTTCATTGTCCTCATAACTTTGAAAAATTGATTGAAAACGCAATCACCATTGAAGGGGCCTTGGTTAAAAGGGGAGTGATAAAACTTGATAATCCAAGTACATCAAATCAAAACAACAACGATAAAACAAGGTTTTGGAACAGAAACAAAAATGTTGTTAATGATGGTATAGTGGATGCAAATAATTTACGAACAAGACCATCTGTTTTCAATTTATCAAGTGCTCCACGAAACAATCCACAAGGAAATACAATTCAACAAGGAAACAACAATCAACAAGGACAAATTTCCAAGCAAGAGAACATGACCAATCAAAATACCAATCAAAATCGTGGTAATTTCAATAATAATCTTGGCAATGCACAAATAGTAAATCCATCTAGACCTTCATTCTTTTCAAACCGACGGACTTTTACTGCTTTGGGTCAATCTCTTGAGTCTTCTCTCAAGGATCTTCTTGATAATAAGGTTATCGCCTTACCACCACAAAGATATTATGAGCCACGAGTCAAACCACCATCATGGAATGACTTGTATTATTGTAATTATCATCGATGTAAGGGTCATAGAACAAACAATTGTCAAGCTTTGAAAAATCTAGTACAAGATTTAATTGACAATGGTACCATTACAATTGAGGGACATCATACCAATGATGATCATCAAGCATTCAAAGATCCTTTGCCAAACTACCAAAAGGGGGAAACATCGGATACCAAAGCCAAAAGCATACATAATGTTGAAGACAATATAATCCGTCACATTCACACAGATGATAATCGGATTAATGTTATCAAAATCAAAGGAAAACAAGAATATCAACAGGTTAATGTAACAACAAGAGGTCAAGCAAAGGTTGTTCTAAAAGGAAGTTCATCTAAAACAACTATTTCTTCTCCAAGTCAGTATAACCTAGTTGATCAATTGAGAAAAACATCAGCTCAAATATCCATTCTTGAACTTCTCAAAATATCCCCCATACACAAGAATATTTTAGAAGAAGCTCTTGTAAACACAACTGTTGATACTGATCTAGATGCAAATAAATTTCAAGCCATGGTGGGACATTTATCTTCCCCCACTTGTCTTTCATTTTCCGACAAAGATGATGCCTCTATGACACATCCACATAATTCCTCGCTCTATCTTGAAGTCATGATCCATAAACATCGAATTAGACGTGTCTTAATAGATGGAGGAGCTGGTTTGAATATTTGTACCTTAAAATTAATAAATGCCTTAGGAATATCAGAAAATGAAATTGACCCACGAAGGAAGATAACCATCAAGGCATATGATGATGAAGAAAGAGCTTCTAAAGGGTTAATATTGTTACCTATCAGAGTGGGACCTGTTGTGAAGAATACATTTTGTCAGGTTCTAGATCGAGATCTGTCTTATAACATACTCTTGGGTCGTCCGTGGATTCATGATATGCAAGCAGTACCATCAACATATCATCAATGTATCAAGTTTCCATATGATGGACAAGAAATAACTATACAAGCTGATTACAATAGTACCCAAACTTGTTCAAATCTTAGAGTAACTCAAGATGTATTTGTGCCACACAATAGGGAAGCTCTTGCTGTTTCTTCTTCCAATCTACAAGTCCAATTGCAAGAATTGACAAAAAATCTTGATACTAAGC
The DNA here is from genome assembly GCA_007258455.2 of Sequoia sempervirens. Lineage (NCBI taxonomy): Eukaryota > Viridiplantae > Streptophyta > Pinopsida > Cupressales > Cupressaceae > Sequoia > Sequoia sempervirens. Next base: position 390,801,808 of record VDFB02047230.1, read on the forward strand.
TGAAGTTTAAAGACAAAGGGGTAGGTGAATATTCACTATCTCTCTCTACTTTACCTCCTTCTCCAAGATCACATGGTTTGCCAACTTTATCAAATCAAAAGATTGCAACCGCTTCTACATCTCAAGCTTCCGTGCCAATCACAAAGTTTGATGGAAAATTCATTAGAGCTAATACCACTGAAGAAGAAGCTGAAGATAGGGACATCCTAAATTGGCTATACAAAGATGAAGATGAATCTCTCTTGCACATTAAGTTGCCTAAAGAACAATATGGTAAGGGGTACGCTATCATGCAAAAGATGGGCTATGAAGGGAATGGTCCTATAGGGAAACGAAGAGAAGGAATTGTGGAACCAATTCAACCTATTTCAAAGCATTCAAGTGATAAAACAGGACTTGGATATGGTAAAGATGAAGAAGAATCTACTTCACAACAGACATCATTAACTCATAAAGGAGGATCTGTGTCAGATAAATCTCATGAATCAGTTTTCCAATTGCAAAATAGTTCAGATACCGATTCTAATGAATATGAATGGGACACCATTTATAATGATGAATTTTGGAGGGATAAACAAGTTGATACTATACACAAATATGCACCTGTTCTTATACAAGGAGAAGGCTCAAGGCCTCCACTCGATTATGTTTTACAAAGTGATCATGACTCAAGTGAGGAAGAATCAGATTCTAACGAGATTGACAATCAACAGGAGAATACCATCATAGACCTTGTCTACCATGAGGATGATAACCATATCATGACTTTAACAATTCAAGACCTTACCCAACCTAATGATCCTATGCCCTTAGTTTATCCAGAACTTATAGATTGGGACATTGACGCACCTATCCATATTCCTACATTCAGTAATGATGAAGACATTATAAATTTCCTTTGTTCCTCAAATGAAGAAAACAATTGTTTCATTCAAGAATCTTATACTCATGATTTTGATAAGGAGGGTGTCAAGTCTCTTAGTTGCAAAATAAATGAAATAAAAGATGGATCTATTGGTGAAAACCGAAAAATGGCAGTGATAGATCAAAACAAGAGAAAAATAAAGAGCGAATCTAATAGTGAAAACCTTTCTAAGGCACTGAAGGATGAGAAACTTGACACTCTTCCCAAGTATCATCATGAAAGATCTTCTATTTTGATTGAACCAACAGAATCAATCAACATAAGTACAGCAGAGCAGCCAAAAGTTTTGCAAATTGCAGCATCATTAACAGTTGAAGAAGTCATGAAATTCATGGAATTCTTGAAGGAGAATCAAATTAACTTTGCTTGGTCATATGCTGAAATGCCAGGGTTAGATCCTAATTTGATAATGCATCACTTATCTATTAAACTAGGAGTAAAAACTGTAAAGAAAAAGCTTAGAAAAATGCATCCACATGTTGCATTATTGGTCAAAGAAGAATTAAAGAATCTTTTGGATGTTGGATTCATTCGAACTATTGACTATGCAGAATGGATTTCAAATATTGTACCTGTTTCAAAGCCAGATGGAAGGATCAAAGTTTGTACAGATTTCAGGGATTTAAATAAAGCTTGCCCCAAAGATGATTTTCCTTTGCCCAACATAGACATGATTGTTGACTTAACTGCTGGCCATGCAATGTATTCATTAATGGATGGATTTTCAAGATACAACCAGATAAAAATTGCACCAGAAGATCAAGATAAAACAACATTCACATGTCCTTGGGGTACCTATTGCTGGAATGTAATGCCATTCGGGTTAAAGAATGCTGGAGCTACTTATCAAAGAGCAATGACAACTATTTTTCATGACATGATGCATACATTCATGGAAGATTATGTTGATGATTTACTTGCCAAATCTCATACATGAGATGAACACCTGGAAATCTTGTCAAAAATCTTTATCAGAATGGAGAAGTTCAATGTTCGACTAAATCCAAAGAAATGTGTCTTCGGTATTACATCTGGAAAACTCCTAGGGTACATTGTTTCAGAAAAGGGTATAGAAGTTGATCCAGAAAAGGTACAAGCTATAATGGACATGCCTCCACCACGAAATATCAGTCAATTAAGATCATTGCAAGGAAGATTACAGTCCATTAGAAGGTTTATAGCTCAACTGGCAAACAAAAGCTTGCCATTTACACATTTATTGCATAAAAATATCCCATTTAAATGGGATGAAAAATGTGAAGCAAAGATTCAATCACTAGAGATACTGACCATTCTGAGAGACACACATATCACATATATTCTGAGACAGATAATTGGAGAAGACTCTACGTAAAAAGAAAGTGCTGGGCTATATATTATAATAAAGCGTAACCTTAACAAGACATGAGTTAAATTACAGTTTCATTGAAAAAGCTTGTCTTGGCAAAGAGTGTTTGCTTCAAAAGTGGCTTACATTATATGTTGGCTCACATGCTTGCTTAATAAATAAAGATAGATCCATTGAAATACCTATTGCTTCCAGCTACTTTAACAGAAGACTTGCAAATGGGTACGATCTTAAGTGAGTTTGATATTCACTATGTAGATCTAGTGCCATAAAGGACAAAAAGTCATTGCGTATCGCTTATCAAGCTCCTTTACAAGAAGAAAATCCAATGCACATTGAGTTTCGATGCAGATGTCTCTTTGTAGCAACACCCGTAGGACCGTGGGAATTATACTTTGATGGATCTTATACACAATATGGCTTGGGGCAGGGATTCTTTTTGTTACACCTGAAGGACATACCATCTCACGATCGTATCGGTTGATGTTTCCTTGCACAAATAACATAGTAGAGTATGAGGCATTACTCATAGGATTAAAGATAGCTTTGGAATGGCAGATTACAGAGCTGGAAGTTTATGGTGATTCACAACTTATCATTAATCAAATTAATGATGACTATCAAACCAAAGATGATAAGTTGCTACCATACAAAAACATGGTGGATGATTATAAGAAATATTTTGTGTCAATTAAGTTTTCACAAATATCAAGAATTGACAATAAAGCTGCAGATGCAATGGCTACCATTTCTTCTTTATTACAAATATCGGGAAGATCAAAACCAAGTATGAATTTTGCGGGAACAATTCGTTTTCCCCGCATATGATAATCCTGAAACCCAAGTTATATGTCATTTGATCGGTTCTGACTCACCTTTATATGGCAAGACTTATACTTACCTCAAAGATAACATCTTACCTTCAGATTTATCCTGCAACCAAAAACATAATTTTATTCGCCAATCATCCCGTTATACCTTAATTGCCAATATCCTTTATCGACGTGGTCTTGATGGTACACTCCTTAGATGTCTTGAACGTGATGAATCTAAAAAATCCTTACAAGAGGTTCACGGTGGTATTTGTGGAACTCATTCGAGTGGTTTGACCTTAGCCAAGAAACTTGTCAGAATGGGATACTATTGGCCTACCATGGAGAAAGATTCTTTTACTTTCATCAAGAAGTGTTCTAAATGCCAGATTCACAGAAATCTTATTCATGCACCTGCACAAGAGTTGCAACCTTTTGCTTCAACATGGCCTTTTTCTCATTGGGGATTAGATCTTGTTGGTAAAATACATCCTTCATCATCAAATGGTCATAAATTTATCATCACAGCTACGGAGTATTTTACAAAATGGATTGAAGCTGTTCCTCTAACAACAGTGACTGGTAAACAAATATCTTCATTTATCTTGAATTATATTATCTGTCGATATGGAATTCATAATTCTATCATTACTGATAATGGAAGACCTTTCAAGAATCAGGATGTTGATGAACTTTGTGAAAGATTTCACATCCAACACAGGTTCTCTACACCTTACTATCCATAGGGTAATGGTCAAGCAGAAGCTTCCAACAAAACTATTTTGAAGATATTGAAGAAGACAGTA
>VDFB02047230.1:390805798-390902402 GCA_007258455.2 Sequoia sempervirens
GGCATCCAAATAATTTACCCAATAGCTGGATAGGAATGGCCTGATAATTTGCTTGGCGATTGTCAACCACTGCATGAATATGATGCTGATTCCTATTATTCTATTTGTTACTCCTTTGAGGGCACACACTGGTGTAATGCTCGCCTCCACAAGTATAACAACCTCCATGAGGTGCTTTGGGCTTGTCAAAAAAATCTCTCTTGTTATTATCATTCCTTTTATTGAAATTGCCCCTCTTGTTGTTATTGTTCCTATTTCCATCATTGCGGTCCTGAGGACTACCATCCCTCTTCAGATTTCTAATTTGCTTGTTATCATTCCCTTGATTGTCCTATTTGCTCTGACCACCCTGATTGTTGTTACCTTGACGATTTCCCTGAAACTTCTTATTGCCATACTTGGTTTCCCTACTCTTCTTATAGTTAGCAACTTGCTATAGCTTGTGCTCCTGTTTAACTGCCAAATCAAAAACTTCATCCATGGTGGCCGGATTATGCAGATCTATTTCATTTCCAATTTGAGGTCTAAGCCCCAAAATAAATTTCTGAACTTGAAACCTCTCATCATGCTGGTACTGGGGTGCATACTTGAGCAAGTGAGAGAATTTCTCCCAATACTAAGTCACTGTCATGCCACCCTGTATGAGTACCTGGAATTCTATCATTTTCTTATCAAAGTAAGATTGTGGTAACCACCTCTTCCTAAATAACTGTAGAAACTTATCCCAAGTTACCTTCCCATGCATAAATTTCTTATCTGCCCTTTCATTTTCCCACCAAGTAGCAGCCTCACCGGTGAGCTGATAAGAACCCCACTCAGCCTTTGTTTCATCAGATAGATTGCATAGGGAAAAATACTTCTCCATCTCTATAACCCAAGCTTATGCTCCATCTCCAAAGGTTTTCCCATCAAATTTCGGAGGAGCGACCTTCTTTAGGTCATTTCCCAACTCCTTAGCCATCCTATTTAGATTTCCTTCATTTCCAGGTGGTTCAAAATTTGTTTCTCCACCAGTTTCATTTGTGTTTAACCCTTGACGGCCAACTCGCCTCTCCTGTTCTACTTCCTCAATTCTAGCCCCCTGACTTCGCAGCAAGGCCAAAATTTGGTCTAGTTTATCATTGGGATCTCCACGAGATCCTCTAGTCCGCTGGTACACTCTATTCTCCATTTAAGGTTACCCTGATTAAGGCACAACGTCATACTTAGTTAGGCATAGGTCCTAGAGTTGAACCTTGCTGCTCTGATACCAAAATGTAACGCTTGGGAGATAAGCAAAGGCATTTTAAATTGTTCAATCCGTTTCAAAAGTTTACTTAAAAATTATGCCGTTAATAAGAGTTTCCAAAGTAAACTCAATGTAAAAGAATTAAAAAAAATTTGCATATCCTGTATATAAAATATAACATTTTCATTTCATCATGATTATGCACATGGCCAAGTATATCAATGCATTTTCACATATATTCACCCATACTCAAAAGAGATCTATAAACCAATAAATATTCACATTTGTGTGAGACCAATAACTTCAATAAATACATTTGTATCAATGTTACATCAAAATCTTATAAAGCACAACTATTTCAATGTTGCTGTAACAAATGCCAAATACAATTACATTTACAATCGGCTTCACAAGCCATTCCAGTAGGATACTCAAGTACATCAATAGTAAAATAAAAACTCTGATCCTCCAACTTCCGTGTCACCATCGGTCTTCTTGCGAGCTGGGGCCAAGAGTGTGATTAAAGCGCCTTTTCTACCCAACCACGAAGTACATGACTTCCCCGGGTTCCTTCCTAACTCGAAGAAATCCCCGGCCCTACCTAAGGAGCCTAGCAACCTGACACAGTAAAATAGGAGGTAACTCTCGATGGATGCCTGGTGCCTATATGCATTTCTAACATGAGAAAACATATTTATTGCAACAAGAGGTGGCAAAGACTCAAATACATATATTTCTAGGCTTTTAAAAACAAATCCATCTATTTCAATGGCATGAGTGCTTGGCCAAGCATAAATAAAAAACAAGTGGTAGTTTCAGAAAAGGTAAAACTACCGTCTCTGTGGATCCACCTTCGGCATCCTGTCCCAGAAGTTACCAAAATATAGTAAAAAGTGCAAAAATAGAATATTATGCATTTTTCCTTATATACTTCATGCATTTCATTGATTCTAAAAAGAATTCTTCATATTCCCATATTCATAAAATGTTTATCAAACTAGTTTCCCTTCACATTTGCAATGAGAATTCATCTATCTTTAAAGTGTAAAAGAGAGAGTTTGAAGTATTTCATGAGTTCAATCTCTAAATGTTTAAACCAAATAAATAGATTTAAAGTTTCAAAATTTAAATAAAAAAAATATGTTCTCTTTCTCAGGAAAGTCACAAAGTCAACATGTTTTCCTCTATTTGATAAAAGATTTGTTTTCAGTTCATGCTACACTCTTGAGTGTTCTATGTTCCAAATCAGTTTTCATTTGTAAACAAGACTGATTATCATGTCATTTTCTTGTGTATTGTCACTGACAGAAATAATGTTTCCAATATAAAACGTTGATCTTTGATTTACATATTTATGCATATATACATGGACTCATTTGAATTTGTATATATTTACATATAAATATACATCCACTCATTCATGTTATAGACTCAGTCATATTTGAAAGACAAAAATATCAATACACCTACAAAATTTCTAGTTAAAACAATAACTCAGTAGGATAATACATGCAGAAAAAAGAGGTTTGCATTTGACATCTGTGTGTTTTACTGAAAATTCTTATACAATATGAATTTAGTCTGAATGTCAACAACTGTGAGAATGTTTACATATATTTTCCAAATGAAAGATTTCAGATTTGCATGACACAAATACTTCATTGATGCATTCCCAGCATCACACATACTTCTGAAGTTTTCATTGTTATACAGGGTTATATAAATCAATTTCTGAGGGCTTGCTTGACTGAATAACATTTAGTTATTTATATATTTATGTTTATATATATATACATATATTTACATAGCTGTGTATATATATATATAAATATAGATTTTCAAAGTTATTTTCATCCTCACGTTTTACAGCCGCACACCAGAAAAGAGCATTTTACAGGGTTCAAAATAGATCATAAGCACCCCAAAGGGTGCTGGGAGGCCTTGCTTCTCCCATAGGGAGGGTGCAGGCTGTGAGGAGGCCATGCCTCCTCCACAGGCCACAGCCTGTAGAGAGCGCGAGCCTCCCCACAGTGCTGTCCCTTCCCTTGGGACGAGGCTGGGGTTAATTCCCTTCCCCCCCCTCAAAAAATCAGCCTTAACAAACACAAAAAAAAAAGATACGCCCAACAGTACATATTTATTCATGAAGAATTTTGAAATCAAAATAGGATTGCTAAAAACATATTTATAAATACATATGTATAATTATAATTACTCTTTGGTTTTCTATACAGAGTTGTATAAATAAAATACCAGAGTTACAAAACCCAGATTTCAAAAGAATAAACAGATTTCAAAAGAATAAACCCCATTTTGAAAGGAAGAAAATGGGAATTTTCTCACATTGTAAACTAATTAAAAGAGATAGTTTTCTGTAGGTTTAAAAATATAAATTTGCAGACAAAATCATAATTTTTGCATACAAGCTCTCCCACTGTTGCCAAAAATCAAAACTAGATTAATAGAACGAAAAGAAAAACCTGATTAAAAGCTCCCAGTTGAAGATGCCCAAAATTTCCTTCCGTCTGTTTCTCCTGCCCCCGGGTTCTTCTCTGAATAAGCTTATATTTATTATTTTCTTCTCCCATCTTCTCTCCACATTAAATCCTTATCCCATCTACCGAGAGTCATGCAAACTCTTCCAAATTGACAGATGGAAATACTTCTTGGCAGACATTTACATGCAAAAATAAAAGAGATACCCATTTGCTGAGAATATTGTTTGTTTTAAGAAGAATTTCCAGAACCCATTTTTCTCGGGAATGTCTTTTTCTATTTAATATTAGTTTCCTCTCTCCTAATCTTGGAATTAGAAATTAAGACAAATGCAATTAAAATATTTCAATTTTATTTCAATTTCATAAATAAATAAAATATAATAAAATATTTTCTATTATTTGCACAAAAAGTTGGATAGATAATTCAAAAATACTTACTCCATAAACACATATTCCATTTGGCTTGTTAATTAAGATAGATTTAAAAATCACAAACCTTTTAAAACTACAATTAATAATTAATTTATATTTATGTTATTATTTTATTATTTATTTATTCAAACCATTTATTACTTATTTTGTAAGTAACTCAAAACAATCAAATTAAAAAAGACCTTGCCTAAATGCAACTATATGATATTTAGGTGCTGTATGTGTGACAGAGAGTTCTTCCTCTTTTACCCTATCGGGAAGCTAGCCTTCTTTCCTCAATCACACTCTTGGTCTTCGACCACCTGCAACTCAAGTGCACTCAGGTATGCAACAACGAAATTGTATTAGTAACCGATATAGAGATATAAATCAAAACAATAATTAAATCAATACTTCTATTTTGTTCTATCTTGCATATTTTCAAAATAAAATGCGTTCACAATTTCAAAAGTAAATATTTTTCACATTTCCACACACCAAAGCATTGTATTATATCATATTACTCTAACACACACCATCATTCATATAATAAATCCACACAAAGCCATGGACAAAATAGCATCAAAGTCTAAGACGTGACATCCCCACAGGTTTCTATAAATTGGGGCCTTGAGCTAGAGTTATTCTTTTTTTTTTGCACGTAACATGGTGCTTTTGGATCCTACATAGTTTTATAGAGAAGTGTATTGTTGTTGTAATATCTCTTGGATTAGTAATAAACTTTCCTCTCTCTTTCCATGGTGGAATTTTCTCCCTTATGGGTTTCTCCACATAAATCTAGTTTCATGTGTTATGGTTTTCTTTTCTTGTTTTGATTTTGCAATCACATTCTTATTAAGGGTTAATATTTGGATTCATATTTTAAATTACTATTAATTAAAGTTCATATTGCAATCTTTCTTCACCTTATTTTACAACAAAAGTGCAACAAAGTTTAAAGAGAGTGTCAAGGATTTGAAGAAATAAGGTCGCTGATAGGTAAGAGGATCATCACAAGAAATAAAGACACTAAAGTAACAACAAAAAAAGAGATGACAAGGATTAAATAAAAGGTGGATTGCAAGTACTGTTAGGAAAGTCTAAAGTCGATGCAAAGTTAAATGATGCCACTATTTTTTGTTGGAGACTATTACAAAAGCCACACTACCACATTGTAAGTTAAATTAAAATTGTGGTGTTTAAATGGTGTGCATTATTTTAAAAGAGGGCATACTAGATGTGGTTTCTAATGCCTAGATATCAAGGATTGAACAGGGTGATTTGAAAAGGAGATCAAAGCTATTAAAGAGGAGATTGAAGCAACAAATTTGATGAAGTTTTTGAAGAAGGTAAATTGAGATTGTGTTGTTCTTTTAATTGGTGTTCATCATTTTTAAGAGGACTATAGAAGAAAAGATTCAAATTGCAAGAGAAAGGTTGAAGGCACATGTATTTGTTGAAGAAAAGGGAAACCATTGTAAACAAATAAGGTGAGTTTAAATCATTGGTTTCAATGGGAAAAGTTGGTAAATGTGTTAAAAAAGAAAATCAAATTTGCAAGAAGAACTTATGGAATCTAAACATTATAATTTTAAATTTATAAAAAGAATAAAGAAGTTAACAAAGGAGAAATGCAAATATTTGTGTGAAAAGGATAATCTTGAAAAAGAATTAGAGAAAGTTAAAGAGATAAATAAAAATTTAGAAGAAATATTAAATTTATTTGATGAGATGAAAGAAAAGATAAAAATGATGGAAGAGGAAAATACTTTACAAAAGAACAAAATAATAAAATTGAAAGAAGAGCATGAAAGTCTAAAGTCTAAGTCATTGCTATGTGATGTTTCATGTGGTACAAAAGACTTGTGTTGTTTTGTTGATAAATCAATTGGTTTGTGTGATAAAGCTGAAGTAGTTTGTGATAAAGAATCTAAGGATGATGATTATAATGATAAGATTCTTGTTAGATGTGATGAGTGTTACCTATTTTTCACCAATGGGCTCAATTAGGTAGGGTAACCCATGTTTACAGAGGTTCTCGTAGACCAAATGGAGGAACACTTGCATCAGGATCACATTTTTCTAACTTGTTTGCTTCTTGTGCAGATGTGGGGGGAAAATGATGTTTTAATTTGGCACGTGGATTAAATATGGCTCCCAAGAGGGTTGAGCCTAGTGTGGAGGTCTTAAGTTTAGGGGTGGGGTTTTCATTTTTATTTTTTGCCTTGTCTTTCCCTCTTTCCTATTTGCTTTCTTCTTGCCTTTTCCTTGTTCTGCCAGGGGTAGAACCGGGTTGGGATCCGAACTTGGAACTTTTCCAAGGTTCCGATTCCCCTTTTTGATTCGGTTCCGACTCCATTTCCATTGTTTCTTTCCTTATCAGGCCCCTTTTTTTTTGTTTCCATCGGAGGCAGAGTCAGACCAAAACCAAACTTGGAACTTTTCCCGAAGTTCCAGTTTTCATTTTCGTTTCGGTTCTGGTTCCGGTTTTGCGCTCGTGTGCATCTCATTCTCTTCTTTGACCTTGCGTTTTGACCATGGGGTATTATTTCCATTTCTTTTCCTCCTTGTCCTTTTTCCTCTCTTCCTTGCTTTTGTCGAGAGCAGGATCAGAACGAAATCCAAACTTGAAACTTCGGGTAAGTTTTAGGTTTGGTTTTGGTTCCGGTTCCGGTTCCAATTTCGTCTTGACCCCGCCCCGCTAGTTTGAAGGAGTTCGGTTGAAAGGTCACCTCAATCAAGTTTGAAATAATTTTCCGTTAAGGAGAAAGTTGGCAAGACCTTCTAGATGTCTTGCTGACTAGCAAGGGTTCCATCAAGTCTGAATGCTTCACCTACAGATTCCTATCGGCGAGACAAAATCATTGTCCCGGCGACTAGGAGTTTCCCCATCGGCATGGGGATCTCCTTCGGAGAAAGGTCTCGGTGAGATATTTATGTCTTGCCGACGAAGCAAAAAGGTAATATTGACATAAGTCTTGTCGATCCATTAGAGTCTCAATGAATGAAGTGGCATCGACAAAGCAAGTTTTATCGCTGAGATGTCTGGCCGAAGCTCAATGGTCTCACTGATATGAGGATGAGTTTGGCGAGATGGATTTGTTTCGAGGAAAGGTCTCCTCGACTGTTAGAGGTTTCGCTGAAGGGTTCCCCCTTCACTATAATGTCTCATGGACCAGTGATAGTCACGCCGACATGTTGCTTCATTGGGGGGATAATGAGATTGTCACGGTGACCAAAAGTAAACATATGAAGGTTTCGGTGAGACGTAGGGTATCTATAGGATGTCTCCCTGACAAGATGATGTTATAGCGATGCATATGAAACGTGGAGATACACATCAGCGTGAGGAAATAAAGTCTAGCCGACGTGCTAGAGTCTCGGCGACACATAAGACACAAAAGAGATATCGCTAGGGGTCTCCCCAAATGAAGAAGGCCCCACCAAAGTTTCAGTTCGGCGATATTTTTTGCCTTCGGCAGGAGGTCTGGCTAAAACGAAAAAAGTCCTGCCAAAGGGTCAGTCTTCGATATAACATGAGGGGCTCGACCAAAGGTCTCCCCAATGTGGGACTGTCTCGCCGACATGAAGTGAAGGCCTCAATAGAAAGTGATTCCATCGCCATAAAGTCTCGACAAGATCTTTATGTCTCACCGATAAGATACGCCTTCGGGGAGACTAAATAGATTCAGTGTGGTGTCTGAGCGACTCCAGAATGTCTTGCAAAAACAAAGTGAGCCTGACGAGGATAAAGTGATTTCGGCATAGGCCCTCACTGAAAAGAGGATTTCGCTGAGATGTCTGGGTGAAGCAGAATGGTCTCGGTGATGGATGACAATGTCAGCAAAAGGTCTCCCCGACCACAAAGTGTCTCACCGAAGAAAGGTCTCCCCGACATATTTGATATCAGTATAGCTCCAAGCCGTTACGGAAATGTCCTGTCGACACGGTGTAGTCTTAGCGACGGAAGTGGATATCGATGTGACGATGAGCCTCGCTATGAAGTCTCCCCGACTTGATGATGTCTCAGCAAAAGGAATGTAGAGCTCGGTAAAGTGGAGTGCATTCAGGGAGACACTAATAGACTCTTGCCGATAGATGAAGAGGCCTCGACAGGAGATGATGGTTTTAGCGAAGGATGGAGGAATCACCGTAAAGTCTCGGCGACCTGAAGATGTCCTGCCGACTAGTGAACAATTCAGCGAAAGAGAGGACCTCGGTGAGAGGTCTGGGCGAAGAAAGGGGGACTCGCCAACAACAAAAGAGCTCGCTGAGAAAGTTTGACATCGGCATAAGGTCTTGTCAATATAACGAAGTCTCCTCAAAAGAAAAAATGAGCTTTTGCCAAAGCAAAGTGTCTTCAGCATGTGGTCTCACCGACTACTTGTGGTCTCGCTGAATCAAAAGGAGCTTGACAAAATGAATGTTGTCGGTGTAATATGATGGTTCCGTAATGAGGTCCCAACGACCAAGTAAGTGTCTCATTGAAAGAAATGCAGAGCTCGGGGTGACTAAAATGAGCTCGCTAAAAGGTCTCATTGACCCGGTAGGGTCTTGCCGACATGGATGTGCTCGCCTTGACAGGAAAGGTTCGCTATGAGGTCTTCCTGAACACATGATCTCTTGCTGACAGTGATGGATTTACCAAATGCAAAGGGGATCAACGTGACTTAGTGGTGCTCGCTATGAATTCAGACCGATGTTGATTGTCTTGCCAATGTTGTTGGCAATATCGACATGACTTCTAAAGCTCGCTAAGACATCTTGCCGACTGTCACATGTTGTGTCGATAGCTTCAAGGGGCATAATCGCATCGGTGAGACACTTCCAGTGTCTCACCGACATGTGATTCTACAAAAGGAGCTTTTGACTGCCCAAAGAATCTACATGGAGTATGCTCAACCAATCGGAGAAAGCTACAAGGTGAGCCATGGTGGTCTGACCAGGATGAAGAAGATCAACAGAAAACAAAGACGATGTTATCCTGCTCTAGAGTCAGAGGCATTAAAGACAACTCAATTGAGGATGTTCAAGGCAGACACAACACTAGGGAGTAAATGTGGTGGTTGCAGAAAGATCTAAGGAGGACCACTCCTCAAGGTGACTCTTCACACCGACACAGACAATAGGGATCCAACTGAACACAACATTAACTATGGCAAAATATCTAGGAATAGATCTTTTCTGAGGCCAGATATTTTGTAAGCCCAGAGGGGCTGACATCACTTTTGTATATAAGGCATTTTTGCCTCTATGTAAAGGGGTTCTCCTAGATGCTTTTCTGAAGTCTATAACTTTTACAGTCCTCTCTCGGATTAGTAGAATTCTATAACTCATTTTTGGAACATGTTATATAAAGTTTACCTTGATCACTATTGATATTCAGATTTCCATCTTGTTCTTGCAAAGTGTTGTGCATTTCAGGTTCAGATCAAGTTAATTTTGTGAATTTCTTTCATTCCTTCAGAACTTTATCTTGTCTTTCATGCCTTCCTTTACAAAAGTATCATTATACAAATTAAAAATTGTGTTCACTTAGTCACATAGGGATTCTAGTCTGTGAAAATTTTTCTTTCCTCTCTGGAAAAAGTGTGTGAATCTAACCTGTTTGTGAAATGTTAGTGCAAGGATTACATAATTTGATGTGTAAGCTTATGTCCATCATCAGTACTCAAGTGTAACCTGAGTATCTCATTGTTCTTATCAGTTCAGTGTATCACCATAGTTAGTTTTATTTACATATACTCCTTCTCCCTTTTCCCTTTACAAAATTGATAGTTTAGGTGATACCCAAAGGAAGCTGGGCTTCTCCAGAGGTTGACCTCTGCTTACAAGAAACCCGCATCTTAAGAGGTCTTCCCATGTTACACTGAGGCGTTGGACATTAGGTTCAATAGGGTGCAACTTCAGGTGATAACAATGAGATTAACAAAATTTGTTTTCAAAATGTTGGTTTGAATATCATGAAGAAATTGGGTTATAAAGGTAAAGGATTAGGAAAGTATCAGAAAGGAATTAAAGAGCCTATTGAGCCAATATTGAGGCCAAAGTATGAAGGCATTGGATATATTACAAGTAAAAATAAAAATTATGTTACAAATATCATAGGTTCAAGACAATAAGATCAAGGAATGCAATGTATGTATTGTTCACATTGTAATAGTGAAGGACATCGGCAAGAAATGTGTTGGGATCTACATCTATGTAGCATCTGTGGTCTGAGGAGCCATTATGAAAAGACATACAATGGGATAAAAGATGGAAGGTTTATATGATAGATTGCATTAAAATGGATTATGGATCAAGTTGGAAAAAAATCACAAGTATGTTTAAGAGATGGTATAGGTATAAATATTCATACGTGAAAAATTATAGTAATCAAGAAAGGTTTCAATGTTTGAGAAAGGTGACAAATAATTTGATTCAAATTAAATCATTGTTTTGAAAGACATAATGAAAATTGTTAATAAGTTTGCAAAAAAGGGTACATATAAATTTCAAGTGATCTTAAGATTATTTGGAGGTGAAGGTGCATGATGACCCCAAGTTCAATTGTCATAATCAACAACATGATGGAATTAAAAAAATTGCAATTAAGTGCAGTAGCTTGAGGAAGATTACCTTCCAGAAATGAAGAAAGTGAATTTGAAGATATAAGATTAGAAGATCGATTGGAAAGCAAGGAATTTGCAAAGAAGAATATTCAAAGATAGAATTTTAATATTTGATGACTCATTGTATTTGTGAAGAAGTGATTGTAAATGGGTACCTAACAAGGCTTTAGGCCAAGACCCATCTTTTCTAGATTGTGGGGTGATATTTAAAATGATTAGTATAATTAATTTATAGGGGGATGGTGGAAGAAGTAAATTAATTATGTGTCAAGTCTTTTGGCATAGACCACGATTGTAGCCATCCAAGCCGACCAATAATTGACCCACAACTTCCATGTTGTTCACGTTGCATCCTCTCACCTATCCTCATAAATATTTCAGTTGACACTATATGCTACAATATGTATTGAATTTATTGTACATTTATATATAAATATAATCTCTGAGCCTGTGTTCAAGAACATTTAATTTTCATGGAGTTGCTCTTTGTTTAGTCTTCAAGCTCCACATGGTATTTTTCTACATCTAAGGATTTTGTCTTTTTACCTCTTTTAGCACAATAGACACTACATGTTCAGGTAAGCTTAAACAACACACTCTTATGTTGGGGTCTTATAGATGAGGCTTCCTAAACAATTTGAGTGGTTGTTGTTAAGATTTTTAAAAATATTTCAAAGTTGATCTGGTGTCATGAATTGAGGAGTGTAGGTCATCTTAAAAATTTAAGCCCTATATTTAAGTATGACGGTGGAATGAACTATAAATAAAAAGATAAAAATAAATAAATAAAAGATATTTTTCCTTCATTCTTTTTTCTTGGGAATCTACAACTTAATATAAACTTGATGAGATAATTTCCAGCTCCACCCCAATTTCATCGATTCAAATCTACAACCTTAAAAAGTAGGGGCTTCTGTTATTTAGGAAAAGATTCCAATAAATCTTGTAACATAAAGATATTTTTTTCTTCATGGGATCTACTCGAAAATAGATCCTAATTCCCTCTAGAATTTTTCTAACATAAAACTTTAACATAAACACTAATTTATAGATCAACATATAAACACAAAGATAATACTTCAATATATTGATAATTTCAAAATCTCATTCACATGAATGATATATCAATTACAACTCACAACAATGATCCATAATGATATACAAGGTTACCAAAGATCAACAACAATATTATTAAATTCCTTACAGAATCTTTGAAGTTCATATGCAATCCTTGAATGAGAATGCCCTCAAGAACCAAAGGAGCTTTTTCCTAAGTTGATCCTTATGAACATTGGCTTTTCATCCAATGAACACAAACTCCTATAGGTTTTCATCCATAAAAGGAATTAAAACACAAGTGTTGAAAAATGTAGAAGAATGACATAATAATTTGATGCCCATTACAAGAACGGATTCCCTATATTTATATGCTTATGATTTCCCTCAAGGAGTAGGTCACCTTTGACTAAAAATGGTACAAAAACCAAAAATTAGAATTTCAATATGCTACAAAAGGTCGGTCCTAAAGTCAAAGTAGATTTGTTTTGGAATTAGTGTGCCACCCTATAGACCTATCCACATGCTTCCCTGGCTGCTTCCTACTTTCTGAGACTTTGCAATTGCAATAGCATGATCCAGAGGTGTCTCATCCTTTAAGCCTTTGAAGTAGGTGCCATTTTCCTAGCATAGTCATCTTATGATAGCAATATCTTTCCAATACTTGATCCCAAAGTTGGAAAGCTCGGACTCGATACAGACCCGAAAGCTCAAAATAGGACTCAGACTCGAGACTCGACATGGACTTGGGAAAAAACTTGGCTAGAACTTGGCAAAAAAAAAAAAACAGTTTAAAAAAAAGAAATTAATGCATTTAGAGAACATAAGAGCCTAGTTTTCTTCTTAATTTGTCATAATTCAAAGATTACACATGTCATATGATCATGAAACACTCAATAATTGAAATTTCATCATTCATTCTCATAGTTTCAAATAGAGGTTTTAAAAAGGGGGTGAAATGAAGAAAAAAATCAAAAACAACGGTTTTAAAACTTCATTTTGACGTCCTAGCCGTCTAGGAGAGTCCCTGCATAGGACTTACAGTGAGCCTACACTGGTGATCTTCTGATGGCCATATCTTTCCAGTATATGATCCTTTTTTCCTAAGCTTTGGATATGATGCACGAGCATTATTACAGATGCTATGTTCCAAACTGCAAGTTGGAAGAGTGTTTTGTGAAGAAATGTGGTAGAATTCTTGGATTCCACAGTGCAACTGTCTGTTTGTAAAAAGGGACATGACACGCTCCCATGAGACCCCAGCCCAAGCTTTGACTTGCTTAGGAGGTTCATTTGAAATCACGTTAGCTTTTCCAATAAGACCCACCTATAATTTTGATTTGAGATGAGCCATCTAAACATATTGAAACTTAGAGTGTGCTATTTAAATTGAAATATTATACTTTGACTAAAATCAATTAAATTTTTGATAAGAAAAAGGCAGCTCTTCATGGAAAACACATAAATAAAGTCTTACTGATCATTTTGCTGAATTCATATCCAGTGATGAATGAGACAAAGTGAAGGGATTCCTTCCACTCTTGAAGCTTGTCAAGGTGCCTGCCCTTCTTTTCATATTCAGAAAATGCATTTGCATAAACTCCCTTTTGTATATGACGGAGATCAGAAGGAGCCACATCATAAAACACTAGTATAAACATAGACTTGGTTTGTGACATTAGAGAAAGCTCAGCTAAACACCAAGGAGAATTTGCATATCCTTTTGAAAATATGGCAATTTGAACGGAAGCAGAGTTGATAGCGTTCCGCATGGTAGAAGGAAACAAGTCTCCCAGTTCCATCTCCCGAGAATCAAGAAAAGCCAAAACTCCCATATGTCGAAGAGAATTGTAAATTGGGAGAGCCAAAACTTTTTTCACATCAGGGCCCCGGTGGTTAATGAATACATCAAACATTCTAGGAGATGATGGAGTTTTTCCCTTCTGCCTTGAGGTTCCGTTTCACTGAAAGCATTTTCATGGGCAGAAGAAGATGACAAGAATACGAGCCTGGAATTGAAGCTCCATGTTCTCTTCTTTCTCCCTAGACTTCTCGGGGCTGAGTGCAACAGCATGGAAGTGCCAAAACCAGAGGGATAGCGAACTTGGCAATAGCAAGCCATCATCCACGCGCTCTATAAGTTATTTTGTTCTTAAAAGTGTGAGATCTATGTAGTGAAATGCCAAACAATGATACCATATATAGGAAGATTGAAGTTAGCTATTGTAATGGAGAGAATAAACTTAAGCATCTGGACTCGTTCCACGCTAGAGTGACTTGTGATTATATCTCTGGTTTTTTAAATAAAGAATGTTCGTCATTGCTGAGCAAAGTGTTTCAACGTATATATTTTTGTCTGTTTTCTATGCCCACGAAGATGAATTCTTCACTACCTTCCACCTCTCAACATTAGGAAAATTGGTGGGCATTAGGTAGTTTCGCTTGAAAGTAACTGGAAGAAACCGTTTTTATCTTATTCCAATTAAAAAAAACTGGAGGAAACCTGTTACGTTGCAACTTCCCTATTAAACACATGGATTGAACCGGTCATATCCTTTGTTAATCATATAAAAAAAGCGTATATATTAAAATGTAAATACTCAGGGTAGGTATCTTTTTATGGGTGATAACACATATTTGTTTGGCATCTTTCCTAAGAGAGGTTAAGCAATTGTAAAAAATGAAAATACAATTTACATAAATATTTTGGGACAAATAATTAAATTATTATAATAAATAAATTTGATTATGATAAATAAGTGCAAATTGATATCAAACAATTTAAATAATTGTTTAGTAAAAAAATTAAATTTTAATATTTAATTAGTTTTAAAAGATGAAAAAGTGATGTTGAAGATGTTAGGAATCGGTTTACTATAGTTCTAAAGTTTTGGGGTTTGTTTAGATGAATGTCTCAAGATCTTCAAATTAATTGAACTCTTCTTTGTTTACCTATATGAGTGTAGAATTGATCTTCATCAATGTGGACCGAAACTATATATGTGAATGTAAATTGTAAGTCATGGGATCAATCTAATAGAAATTAACTATTGGAATTCACTCAACTTAATTTTGGATGTCTACATCTTTGTAAAGATTGATCTAAATGTACTTAATTTTGAGGGTCACATTCTTAGTGAATTGCATTGTTGGACCAATTTAAAGACATAAAAACAAGGATCAAGGAGACTAAACAAGCATGCAATGGACCAAGGATAACGTGCTCTAATGCAATGCTTTGGTACTACTACTATAATGCTCTCATACATGTTGTATCATAAATTCCTTTCAATGATTACTAGGTTGTGTTGGATGATTTTCAAATGAATGAATGGATGTGTTTAAATGCAACAATGCAAATATAAATTTTTTTGTGTTAGGTTGGCTCATAATGTTTAGTAAAAAGGCTAATGAGGTATAAAATTTAAATTAGAATTTTAAAGGTTTAGTGTTTAGGTTCATGACCATGGAAATGAGTTGGGTCAAGTTTGCACCTATTGATTTGATCTAAATTGATGCATAAAGGATAGATGGGGATTGGGACTGCTCTTTGAGGATGAGTTATGATGGGTTTGGAATGTGGTATGTTATGAGTTGAATTCATGCAAGAATATGGCACTGGCAGACTATTCATTATAATAAGTACACTCTAATTGAATAGGTCCCAAATAATAAGGGGAAAGGATATGGTTATGCAATTTTCACCATTAGATTGTCTCCTTTTATGTGAATGCAAACTATTGAGTAGATATGTAATATCCCCTATTTCACATATTCCTAGATTTTTCCCTAAAACCATAATTTCAGTCAAAATAAGAAATGTAATACAATTAAGATTATAAATTTATCAATTGAAATTCCCTTTATAAGATATAAATCTTATTTTAGGTCCTGTAACAATGTTAGTTTCCAACATAATCCACGAGACAACTATTATCCATAAGAGTTAGAAATCGATAGTATTAATAATCATCCTAACATATTCCTATAGTAACCATATTAGGAATTTGATAGAAACCTTGCAAACCATAGTCTCAAGGATAATTATCCTTGTACTATGAGAGCAAGGAAGTTGGGCAACCCTTCCATCCCTCAATCCACCTTGGAGGCTGGTCATCCTCCTTGATCAAGCCCAAGAGCACTAATAAACCTCCCAACCCATGAGACTTGACCCCCCTATGGGTGGCATGCTTGATAAGAGCATGAAGACTACCTCCCTTCCACAAATCCTAGGAGCACATATATGCCTCCTGGCCCATGAGGCTTAACCCCCTATTGGTGGCATACTTGATGGTGGGTTTTTCAAGCCTTCACCTCTCATGAACTCGAAAGGTTGATTAGCTTTCCTGTTTTGCAATCATTTATACTTAATTGAGAATAGGTTAATTATATGAATCTATTATCCATTTTCATATTAAAGGAAGAATCATGATTACATATAAGGATCAATAATTGTTGAAAGCATCATTATTGTATGATCATATATATTTAATTAAATTTAAAACTTACAATAATTCTCTTGCTAGAAATAATATTTATTCCAATAGGTTTCCTAATCCTTTCAATTCTTATTTCTCTTTATCCAATCTAATTGTTTGATCCAATTGATCCCCATTGATCCTTCTTCAAATGATTTTACCGAGCTCTTATATATCTTCAATGGTGGAGGGGGGAAAGGTCACATCTCTTCATTCACATGACGCTTACCTTAGTAAGGGATACATCCCTTCATAACCACACACTGCCTAAAAACCTTTTTTATTGTTAATTCTATGGTTTTGTAGAGTCACTTCCCTTGACATTCTTTTTTCAAATAATAATCAATCTTTTTATTAGTTTAGTTCCTTAGAATAGAATATAAGTAGCGATCTAATATTTTTTTCTTTTCTAGACTATTTAGATGTTGTGATCTCCTAGACTTACATAGGCGGGGCATGACAATCTGCCCTTTCCAATATTGCTTGTCCTCAAGCAATCACTAGCTAAGGTGCTCCTAAAGTTACAAAGATCCCAATTTAACCTTGTAGATTTGTAATTCTTAGACATTTCTCTTTCTTGTGATGTAATTAACTTCGATTGTGATACTTTGATATAATTAAGAATTGGAAACTCTACTGTACCTAGTGACAAATGTCTTGGTTATGTCTGACTCTATTTCCCTATTAGTTGTTAGTATACTTGCCTCAACTTGACTACCAATAAGGTTAATTTACCATCCTATAAAGTATGAAGACAATTTATTGTCCAATATTCTTCTGAATCATGTACTACTATTCCCCAATAACTCTCAACAACAAACTAAGAGTTGGAAATTGGAAAGACCTATTACTTAAGACAAGTTTTCTCTCATTTCATTACCACAAAGATCCTAGGCAATGATGTAAATTCTTCATTACCCTTTTCGAATTTTAAAAAATGGTGCATCCTTTATCATGATGGATTATGGGAGTGTTGTGAATATCAAGATCCCACTCCTTTGTGCAAAGCCAAATTTACATTTGAGCAATTTAAGGATCTAGGTGTCCTTTACTACAACTTGTACATACCCTCTTTTCCTACATAATCAAATGGGAGTAAGTACAATTTCCCTTAAATAAAGTATATTTTATTTCACATATCATTCAAACAAGGTTTGAGGCAAGTTCAATTCTAATGAGGGTGTAATATAAAATAGCTCATAGGTGCTTGCAACACTTAACCTAGTTGAACATCGTTCAACATATATCACCTTGTCATAGACTCAGGTAATTAATGACATGTTATAACCTTCTAAGTATATATTTCCTAGATAATACTTAAGTACAAAATTATTGGATTGATCAAGTCCAATAAAATGAAAGATGTACAAAAGTTTAGTATTCATAGAAAACAATAGGACTTAAATTTATAGGTTTACACTAATATCCAATTCTTGTCAAGTATTTCAAATCAATTGGAGGTTGTCACTCGTCTTGTAAAATTTGACATATCCCCATGTTTGATAATAATATTATTTTCATATCTTGGGAAAGTATTATTTTATTTCACTTGATTCATTTAAACAATGCCAATTTTCCCCAAAGTTTGAGAGGTGATAATGACCTGGGATTTGTGGGTTATGGGCCGACAATGCAACTTAGCATAGGCTTATGTAATAAATTTGGTGTAACTTTATTTGTATCAAATTTATCTAAGGTTACATATATTCCTAATATTGATGTCCTTGATCTTTAATCATGAATGTAGAGCTACTCTAATCAAGAAAAAATACTTAGGAGAAGAAGAGCCTTGGATGAAATGATTTACTCTAGATATTACTTATAGAAGCAAATTTGGTCCACAAGACAAAGTTCACTAGAACAATTTTGTAGGTTACAAGGTATCTATCATATGTGGTATGGACTTGATTGTAGATTTGATCTTTTTCAAAATTAATAGAACAAATTACTCTTTATTAGAATAATTGTGTTCTTACCTCAATGAAGCTTGATGAATATATCCTACAATAAATCTCAAAACCTCAAATTATAGTGCCAATGTTTCTTTCCAAAGTTTCTCTTAAGATCTCTATAAGAGTCAAAATATGTTATTTAATTAAAGAAAAAAATTGTATGTTCCTAATTACATTCTTAGTAATTCACTCTATGATGTTTCAAACTGGGTGTTATGGGTAAGACAAATATTCTAGATAAATCATTGTAGATTACTTTGGAATATTCTTGTGGACTTTAATGCTATTATTTGGCTTGTAAGAGACTTAAAATCTTAGGTCAAGATGATATCTCGGTGCACTTATATCTTGAAGTTTGAAAGTAAGATAATCTAAATGTATCTTTGTATCTTAGTTATGCCTAAGTTTCTATGACAACTAGAGATGGAAAAATGTGAATTTCTATTTGAAAATCAAGTTATATGGTTAGATTTCATCATTAACTATGTTGCTAGTTATTATGATTGATTGTTCCTTCCTTGGGAATCTTACGAGATAGACCTTGTAAGATCACCTCTTAGTCATTGTGTTGAAAACAAAGCTCTATCTTTTGGAAGTCTTGGTAATATATCACGAAGGAATGCAACCATTGGATACCTAACACCACTTCGAAATCGCCCATGTTTACCACGTAGAAGCCCTCGTTGATTTGGTGTCTTCCTAAGGTAATACTTAGTTGATGGATTCTTTGTGTTGAAATTTTTGTTCATTATTATGTTTATTATAACATATTATTGAAGGATCTTGGAATTTGTATCATGTCCAATCCTATCCTAGGGAGGTCAAGCTGTCCAAAATTATGAAATCTATTAATTTTTGTCTGAATGTTATGGCATACTGGTACACATGAAATTTATGATTAAATTACATAGGTTACCTTCCTCCCACACAAGGAAATCATAGTTTGAACAAAAAATTGGATTTAAGTAAGGTTTTCTTTATTTTGAAAACTCAATTGTTTAACTAGAAGGGAAAGGGATGAGTGTCAAGTAACAAGTAATGAACTTCCTTTGCTATAATAAAAAATAAGGATGAGGTAAGAAAGTAACCCTATCCAATCAACATTTGATGCCAACCTAATAAACTTTTCGTCAAAACCAAATACCTTCAAATTAGTTCAATTGAGGGTCATTCAATCCTATTGTAGGCCTTTCTAATGTTAATAAGGATCATATGTCATGAAGAATTAACCCATGGAAACACTTCCCAACTTGTAATTGAAACTTCCAACAAATACCTTTCTTCTATGATCCTTGTTGGAATTTGGATGAAATGTGGTATGTCTCCAATTTCTCTTTTATGAACTACCTACTCTTAGATTCATACCATTCTTTTAGGAAATGCATCAAGAAAAAATCATTTTCTAAGGTTGATGTACATTATCTACAATAGGTTGTTTGTGAGGGATGATATGCACACAAGTTGCCATAAGGGGGTCTATCTAAAATTCAAAAATATCTCTCCTAACTACCACCAATCTGCATATTCATCATTTGAATATATTCTCTTTTATTTAGACAAAAATATTTAGATCCATTTTCCCACACATTTTAGAATGTTAGGCTTGCGCTACTTTGTCCTCATGTGTTGTCTAATTTTGTTTCATTTATTATGGCAAAAATACACCAAAATAGATTTCTTAGCCCAAGAAGCATTTGATAGATTTTATAGTAGTATTCTATAATGGATTTGTCATTTTCATAATTTCTAAGCATAAAGTAATCATAAACACACCTATTGAAAAAATATCATGCATGAATCAAACACATAAATATATGTAAGACACAAAGCATACACATAAATATATGTAAGACATGAAGCATGCACACATAAATACACATAAGACACGAAGCATATGCATAAATACATGTAAGACATGAAGCATACATGTGAAAGGAACACACATATATAAATGTAATGTTGGCCTACTTGATTTTATTTCTTGGTGTATAAGTACAAAGTTGAGTCACACTTTTAACCAACTTACCAGCATGAGTGAATTTTAGTATTTCTAACTAAAAATTATTTTTTGTCAAACATATGATCTAATAAGATTCATTCTAGATATATAAGTTAGATATGTCCACAACTTTTCCAACTAAAATCATTGGATAAATGTTAATGTAGCATCAATTTGAGACCAATTTACCAAAAAAATGAAATAATTTGGAAAACTTGATGTTTCAACAACTTCTACACATGTAAATAACATTTTTTTAAATGTAAAAATACCCTTTTGTAGACCTATAGGTGTAGTTTTCAAAAAATAATATTTTTTAATAGTTTAATTATTATTTATATTTTATATTTTATTTTTACTAAAAGTAGGTTATCAACATAAGAATATTAGGTTGATTACCATGTCAAGAAAAATACTAAAACTTATTAAAACAATTTGAAAAAAATATGGTGCACTAGATAAAAGAATCTATATCAAGATGGTGTAATTTTTTCTATTTTAGATAAATAGTTAATATAAAGTTGACGTTCAATGGAAACACCTATGTTTTAATACACAAATATTTTAATATTTATTTGAAAATATATATTTATAAATTTAAAAAAAAATATATCCATTCACTAAAGTTTCAAGTTATAAATACACAAAAAATTTGAAGGAAAAAAAATTACTATATAAATATTGATGTCTCAGGTAACTTCATTTTTCAACATTTTATCAACACTTAAATTATAGTGTCAATTTATAAAATACTATATTTAAACAATTTTTTATTTTTTTCAAAAAAATACAAACATAAAATATACTAAAAAATACACATTTTATTAGTTTACATCATTTCAAAATTCAAAGCATGTATGCTACTTTTTAGTGATTCAAGTTTAAAAGTTGGATCAGCGTTAGCCATTTCCTTTATAAAAGTGTGACACAACTTTATACTTTCCCTTTGATTTACTTAAGAAGAGGGCTGAATAGTTAATCCTAATTTACTAGCAGTTAAAGTAGGTTTGTCCTGCAAGCTGGCATAACTAATGCTCTGATACTAATTGTAATGTCCCCTATTTGGGATATTCCTAGACTTTTCCCTAAACCACAATTTCAATCAAATTAAGAAATGTAAGAAATTTATATTTATTATAAATTTACCAATTGAAATTCCCTTTATAAGATATAAATCATGGTTTAGGTCGTGCAACAATGTTAGCTTCCAACATAATCCATGAGGACAACTATTATCCACAAGAGTTAGAAATCTATAGTATTAATAATAATCCTAACATATTCCTATAGTAACCATATTAGGAATTTGATAGGAACCTTGCAAACCATATTCTCAGGGATAGTTATCCTTGTACTATGAGAGCATGGAAGTGTTATGCCTTGTATAACCACCCCATTTTTATTTATGGTTAAAATGGCCCCCCCTTGTTTTTGTTTGGGCCTTAGTAGTTGTTCTTTTTCCTTCTAAGGCCTTGTTTCTTTTGCTTTGGTGGGTTCAGAACACGGGATGAAACTGAACTTGAAACTTTATGAAAGTTCTTAGTCCAATTTTCTTTCTGGTTCTGACTTCACTCCTTGTTGTCTTTGTTTCTGCATTGTTTTGCTTGTGTTTGGCCTTTGGGTTGGTTTCCTCCCTCAGTTTTTTCTTTTCTTTTCTTTTTCCTTTGGTTTTTTTTTTCCTTTGTCAGAAGTGGGACTAGGATGGTAACTGGACTTGAAACTTTG
Source organism: Sequoia sempervirens (assembly GCA_007258455.2). Lineage (NCBI taxonomy): Eukaryota > Viridiplantae > Streptophyta > Pinopsida > Cupressales > Cupressaceae > Sequoia > Sequoia sempervirens. Next base: position 390,827,760 of record VDFB02047230.1, read on the forward strand.
TGAAAGTTATGAGTCCGATTTTGGTTCCGACCCCACTCCCATTGTGTTTTGCCCAGGGTTCAGTTTTCATTTTGATCCTGTTTGCATTTGTGTTTTCTATTGTTTGGTGGTGGTGCTTGTTGCGGAAGCAGAATTAGAATGGGGATCAAACTAGGAACTTAGTAAAAGTTTCAGGTTTTGTTTTAGTTCTGACTCTGCCCCCATTTCCCTTTGTTGTCTTGTCTTTTCATTGCAAGACCGAAACCGGAGTTGGAGTAGGATATGAAACTTGTCTAAAGTTTCATGTTTTGCTCTGGATCCACTTCCGTGTCCGCCCTGCCTTGAATTCACGTGTTGGCTAAATATGTATTCATGAATTTGACTCTGTCCCCGACCAACTACATTAATGGTATTTATTTCCACTTCCTCTCACATGCACGAAATAGGATTTTTAAACCTTAATCGAGTTTATTATTGCTCATAACTATTATTTGAAGCGTTTAATGACTTTGAGCTATAGAAAACTTTAGAGGAGCATAATTTGATCACAGACGTGTGTTGAGGAATGATTTCTTGTCAAAATTCAACCTTTCCTTGGTGTGTTTGAGGTAGGCATTTGACTTTCTTTTCCTATTTCATTTGTGTTGTTTCTTCTCTGTTTTTCGTGTGTTCTTTGCGCGTTCGTGAGACTTTCTCTCATGAATCTTCGCTGGTTCTTGGTTTCCGTTTTGTTGGTTTCTTGTTGTTTATTGTTTCTTTTTGTTTTTCATTTGTTTTTTGTTTGGTTGTCTTTTTCTTTTTGTTTTCTTTGTTCTGTTGTCATTTTCACATTCAGTCGTTTTGTTTGTACTATCGTGCCTTAGTTTTCAACTAGGGTTTGGTCTAGAAGGATCTTTTGGAGCTTTAAAAGTGTTAAATCAATTTTACGATCCTTCTTATCTTCTTCTCATGTCGTATTAATAGTTTAATGATAGGGTTTTGATGCCCTAAATTCTCTAAATCGATACGTCGTACAAACTAGAGTTTGTGTATTTGACCGTTACAATAACGTGCTTTTGAGGTTTAAATCTTGTCTTATTTTGTTGTGGGTAAGTTTAAGCTCCTTGTTTAATGTTTTCCATGATTTCATGTGACTCAAGTCTTAAATTCATATGACCTTGTGTTCAAATTGCTTGGTGTGAATGTTAAAACTTGCAGAACCATATCCCAATTTGAACTCATTCCAAAATGTTTGCTTAAGAGTTCAGATCTCAAAATGATCCTGCCTCTGCTAGATGTTGAATTGGTCTATGTTCTCATTCAGTGCTAGAAGTGGAACCGAGGTGGGAGTTAAACTTGGAAATATTGATTGGTTCTCTTTTTGGTTTCCATTCCAATCCTAGTTCCAGTTTCATTCTGGTTCCGGTCCTGATCCCGCCAGTGTTTAAAGTCTTCTTGTTCCTGATTCTTCCCTGGCTCTGCCTCCAGTTGATATGAGATTTGGCTAAGTATAAGGAAGGGATGGAGAATGGTATAAAATTTAATACATGGTGTAACTATTTCCATACTGTTAACAATCTAATCCAGGGTTGTATTGCAGGGATGGAAGATGTCAGGAGCCTCAGAGGAAGCTTCACAAAGGAGCCAACCTGCAGAAAGTTTGAGGCAGGGAACCAAGCCTAAGTAGATTAAAGTGGAACAATTTCCATATACTTTTAGGTATAAACATAAGAATCCAACTCTTACTGCTAGCAAGGTGGATTTAGATTGGGCAAACATTACAGACACCAATTTGGGCCCTTTCAACTTTGAAGAGTTGCTTGAAGAGACCTTTAAAGAAGATGCAACATGAAGAAATCAAAGGATTTTGCAATCTAGTTTAGCACAAGTTGTCTTTCCCTTGTTATTTCAATGTCCTAAATTGATAGTAACTGTAGCAGGGGCATATAATTGAGCAACTAGACAGTCTGTGGATTCACAGGGAAACATTATCATTGACCTTACTCCTCAAATGATAAGGTTTATGTTTAATGCACCTATACCACAGAATCCTAAATAGTTGAATGAGTCAGAAGCATTGTTGTTATATAGTAACAAGAAGGAGAATAACTGGTCACATATGAATAAAAAAATGGATGACAGTGGAGAAGAAATCCCTACTTAAGCTCCCTGATCAACCTAAGAGATTAGATTTCACTAAGGAGATTAGAGAAATAATTATGATGTTTTCTAGAGTCTTTAGGAAAAGGGATGCCTCAAAATTCAAGGAATGGATGTTTACATTCATATCAATCATTCTAGATGGCAAGCAACAATTTGATTAGCCTATGATTATATCAGAATGCTTACGCAATCAAATGCTCAAAGTAAGGGAAACTAAGTCATTCTTCGTGACTTCTTATGTGATCTATGCAACATAAAGAAGAGGCATTTTCCCTAGTTTGAATGCAATTGGAGTATTGGGAGAAGCCCCTGGATAGAATAAAGTCTGGGATCATTATGACTAGTTAACCCTGCAGACTTCTGAGTTACACTTTAGAAGAGTTAATGATGCATTTTTATATGTCATCATTAAATTAGTTGACAAAGGATGCATGATACAAGTTGAGTAGGGATGCCATGGAATTCATTGCAGAATGGGGGTAGTGATACATCCAATACCCCAAATTCACATACTTCAGATTAGTTGGGTTTGATGGTCACCACCATTTGCTGCCTAGATGCTGTAGCAATAGAATTCTATTATTGGAGTTCATTTACCAAGCAGTTGGACTTAATCTTAAGTTTTAGAATAAGCATAAGCTAGGTTGCCACAAATTTGCTTTGAAATTAGGACAATATAGTTGTGCACACAATGTGGAAGAAAAGGCAATCTATGATGAATTAATTCATTTAAAGTTAGGATAATATACTTCTAGGAAACACTTTGATCCTAAGCACAAGATGCAAAGTTTACTTCCCATATTCTTCAAACAAAATTTTAATCTATTGGAGGATTTTTGGATGGACCTACAAGATGATGATGATCTAAGGAGGAAGAGTTATGAAAGGTTACCTATCCCATTGATGATTGAATATGGGGTGATAGAAGATATTCCTAACACATTTTCAGATGATGGTGTAACCTTGGATCCCGCATATGATGCTGAAAACATAGGGACTAAAAATATATATCTAGTGAATTGGGATGAGGAGGAAACAATTGATATCAAATAGATTGCAAGGCCAGTCCTAGATAGAAGTATCTAGTGGGTTGTTATGAGGATTAATAAGATAGAGGCTCAAACCTCAAAGAAGAGGAAGGCTACAGGAACACTCAAGGCTACAAGAGAGCAGTTAGAGTTTTTCCCTCCTAATTCTGGAGAGGAGCTTCATCTAGCACTTCCTACCAAAGACATCCCAGAAGCACAAGGAGAAGAGGCTACCACTAGTGTTGGAGGAGAAGCTACATCTCAACCTAGTGTAACAATAACATCTAGAGTTGAGACTTTAGCACAACCTCCCATCATAGAGCAACCGAGTGAAGAGATACCTGTTGGAAGCCTTCAAGAGGAGACTAAATTATTGAAGGGAAAGGAGGTAGAGGTTAAGATTCATGACATTGACACAGATTCAAAAGCCACCCACTCTGACATAGAAGCTTTGGTGATTGATAAAGAGACTGAGGAGGTGGGGACTGAACATGCTCTTACTTTTGAAGATCAATACAATCTGTTTGAGGAATCCAATAAAGTAGTTGATGCCAAGGCCCAAGCTGAGGCAATTGCAAAACAACTGGAAGTTGAAGCTCAAGCTAAGGCTAAAGAATTGGCAAGGAAGCAAAAAAGAGAAAGAAGATTTTTTTCTATAGTGAAAAGAACAAGAATTGAAGATGAAAATGGAAAATGATAAAATTGCCTTAGTACAAAATATCCATGACCTTGAAGAGGAGAAATCCCAACAAAAGAGGGAAAGGGAGGCTCTTGAGGCCAAATTTAAAATTATTAAAGAGGCCAAAAGGAAGAAAGTTGAAGAAGAACGCCTATTAAAAGAAAAGGAGGCTGAAGAATTAGCTACGCATGAGAGATTATCCAAAGAAGTATGGGATAAAGTTGAAAAACTTGAAATACAAAACGAAGAAATGTTAAAACAAAGGGAAGAGTTGGTACAACAAAGGAGGCTTGAGGAAGAACAATTACAGAAGGAGCTAGAAGCTAAAAGATTGCAGGAAGAAAAGATAAAGCTAAGGGTGAGAGGTTGGCCAAGGAAAAGGTAGAAAAAGAGAAGCAACAAGAGGTTGACCTCAACCTAGAATAATAGTTTCACAACCTCTTTCTCCTGCTACCTCTTCTTGAACACAAGTAGTAACTCCCCCTGCTACTCCCACATGGTTAAAGTTGGATTTGGAAAGAAAATAGTGCAACCAAAACCATTGAATTGGAATGAAATGATGAAATAAATTGACAAGAAAAGACCCAAGAAGAGGGCAAGGGTACCTCATTCCACTAGACTCACAGATACAGGTGAGCTCATAGTTGAGTGTGTAGTCCCCATGGTTGAGAAGGATAGGTAGGATATGCAATTAGCTGATTATCAATTGGGAATTGTCAATTTAGGAAGACCAACAAGAAATCAGCAAATGAACCTGATTGACATTGTATCATCATCTAGGATGATCAAGGACAAGCAAAAGAAGGATGAGCTTAAGGCCCAATTGGATCAATTGCACAAGTTTCTAAAAGATGTCTCCACTCTTGTCAACCAACAAGTGGCTGCCCCTAAATCTCCAGTCCTATTAAGCAAAAAGGAAGCAAATGATTTTGTTCAAATGAGGAAAAAAGTCAAAATTCTTGATAGGTGGGTTGATAGGTTGAATCAAGAAGTTGATGAATTACTTGTTGAAAGTTTTAAAGTTCTTGAAGGAGCACTAGAGTTGGCAGAGGATATAGATTCACATGTTGAAGCCTGGAGGACAAAAGAAGAAGAATACAAAGAGTATATTAAAAAGTTAAAAGATATTAGTAAGTTTCCCAAGGAAACTCTCTTTGAATAGTCCATCTTTGATGAAGATAATGAAGGCTTCCTTGAAAAGACAACAAACATAATCAAATTTAGGTCTTCATTTATTTATCAAGATAGGGATGATATCCAATAGGTTGGCAAGGATTTGAATGAACAAGTTGATCAATTAGAGGCGGTTATTGCCAATTTGGCCAATGTTGATATACCTATGAAGGAAGGTTTAACCCTTGATAAATTAAAGGAGAAATGGAAAAATAGGTTTTAGGAGGTAATGTAAACTGAAGATGATAATGAGGAATTTCTATTAAATAGACTCATGGACATTAAAAATGAATCAAGGGCTGCCCGAAGGGAATTAATCAAACTAAGAGACATGCATGAGATAGCCTCTGCAGAGGTAAAAAGAATTAAGTTTTAGGATAGTTGGGTAGATGGACCTAATACAACCATGCTTCAACAAGTGCATACTACCTATGATGAGTACCTCCAAGAGCAGAATGTGAGAGGGTGAGGTGGCATAACAAAGTTCTTTCTAGGTTGGCACCTGAAAAATTGGTCAGTAGATCAACCATCTTCCCTATTCTTTAGCAGGTCAAAGACAACTTCAATCTCAGATTCCTTGTAGCTCATCCCTCTTCCTCTGGAAGATTTTGGTTAATGATATGGCCCCTATCAAAAGTAGAAAATCATGGAGAAAGTGCTTATCTTTGCTTGGTCACCTCCCTAAGATTTTGGATCTCATGTTTTGTAGCCTTAAGTGGCATCTAGTTGTTTAGGTCTTCAGGGCTATAAATTTTTTTTTGGGAGATATTGTAAAGGTCGGCTAATTGAAGTAAGATTATCCACCTTAGAGAGAAAGACAGTAGTGATAGTTGATAGTTTAAGTTTTCAAGTTTTAAGCAAGATACTTTGATACCTTTTCTTACAGCTTTATGCAATTTTAGTTTATTTTTAGAAGTTTGTAGTTAAATGATGATGTCAATGAACTATGGTAATTCATGTGCTAGTGGATTTTTATATGCACAAATCATTCTTATTTGATCAAATATCAGTAGGAGAATCTGAATTTCAAAATATCTCATTGAATTGTCTATAAGTGTGGTTTATTTATGTCTATTGATCTGTTAATTTGAGTGATGAGTGGGTAATGTGTTTTTGATTTTGAAATAAAGTTCATGAATGATTAAGGTTATGGTATTTTCACTATGGATGTATGTAATGGTATAGTTAATACTATGGATTGCATCATGTTATGGTTTTGGTGGATTAGGAATACACTCATTGTTTGAATGCATGTCTAGATTTAAATAGGTTTACATTTATCATTTACTATTCTAAATATTTGATCTATCTTTTTCAGTTTATTTGAACCCCTCAATTTTTAGATTTCTTTATAAGATTCAATTTGCATCCTTCTTACTAGTAGGCCCCTTTCATATTACAGCTATATTGACCACTTTAAAAAACAATAACATTGTGAACCAACATCAAGGACCTTGGAAGGTGATTAGTTTAACTGCTGATTGTCTTTTTCAGGGGAGCTGAGGTGTTTATATCTTACTTACATGTTGTGTGCCAATTTTGCATATCAAAAAAATTGGAACTAGAAGGAGGGCCAAGGGAAAAAATTGGATTGAGTTGGTTCTTTCTCACCAGAGAGGTTTCATAGAATTCTCAGATCTAATGAGAATTCAAAATCCTTAGTTGAACTCAAGACCCCAACAAGACCCAAGGCTCGTAGAGTTCCAATCTCATCACCATTATCGGCCCCACTCAGTCCACCTAAATTCCCATCAGTACCTTAGTTGGTACCCTTGAATCCACCAACAAATCCACCTCCATTACCTCAACAACCAAATCAACCCATCCCACAACTAGCTTAACCACCTCCACCACTGCCAACAATGGCATTTTTTGTGAATAACCCCTCTCCTTTGGGGACTATTCCTGGAGGCATACATGACATGCCAAAGAACCCCGAGAAGTTCTATCCTAAGTACATCCATGGGGAGTCAAGAAGTGCTAAAGAGCACATACAGGCGTTTAAAGATTCTTATACTCGAGCTCAGATAGCTCATCATGATGTGGTGTGTAGATTATTTCCTTATTCTTTAGGAGACATGACATATAATTGGTACTTGAATTTACCACAAGGGTCCATTATGAGTTGGACTGATTTGGAAAATGCCTTTATTAATTAGTTTTGGGTTTAAGTTGACCCTACTATTTTGTTCCATAAATTTTCTACTATTAGAAAGGAACCTCATGAACCACTGCCCTTGTTCAATACAAGGTTTTAAAGAATGGATTGAAGGTTGCAGGATCCCTACTTGGTTGCTAAGAATAGTGCCATTCAAGCATGTTTGAGGGCCATAGACCTATTAATTAGTTTTTTTTTACAAATTACTTACCAACCAGTAGATATTGATTCTTTGTCAAAAGTATATCATTTAGCCATCAAGTTGCAACATTGAATCAACTCTCAATCAGGGAACTTAGGAGGAGTTTTCCCTCCCATTGGATATCAAATTCCCAATCCAACCCCTTTGTTTAACATGGTCCCAGGGATGTATCATTCCCACTATGAGCCCATGTATGAATTACAAGCTCCATCTCCCCTTCCATTCTTCACTAATGGAGCTCTTGATCCCTTTCAACAACCACAAGGTCACCATAATCAAGTTGGAGGTCAAACCCCATTAGTCAGCCACCAATTGTAAAGAGTATTGAGAATGAATGGACTGTTCAACTTAATAGTGAGGTGGAAACTCTAAAGTAGACCTTGTCACAAGTCACTAATGATATGGCTCAACTTAAAATCAATCCCTCTCTGAGCCAAGGTCACAACTATTCTAACTAGGGTAATTATTCTAATCAGAATAATAACCACAACCAAAGAAACTTCCAAGGTCAGAATTTCCCTAATCAGGGTTATTAGAACAAAAATAGGGGGTACAATCAGAGGATCAACAATAATAGTGCTGGAATATGTGCCTCAATCCTTACAGACATGGAAATTTTGAAGGGAAAAGTCGATGTGACACGATTCATGTCTGGGTGACAAAACTGTTCTAAATCTAGCTGATAGGTTCATGTCGCCAAGACAAGGTTCATGTCTTGCCAAAAAGACTATCACTGTGACTCTCTGTGTTCAACATAACCTTTTGTCAAATGGAGAACACTGGTGATAGTTTGATCTTATCGGGCTAGCTCACGGGTGTCGGGGAGAAGTCCCAGTAAATGGTGTAAGTCTCGCCAACGTCGGGCTAATGCTAGGGCTTCGATGAGATGTCCCAGCAAGTGTGTAATGTCTCGTTGACAAAGGATGCTCTCAGGTGTCAAGGCGAATGTCAAAGTAACTCACAGGTCGCGAGCAGATGTCTTAGCGATGAAGCTAAGTCTTGCTGACAGATAGTATCCTCATGGTGACTTCACGGTAACAAAAAGACTTTGCTAAGAAGTCTTGGTGACTTAGATAAGTCTCGCCAACTCGTTAATGCTCATCGATGTAACATGAAGGTTTGGTGAGGGTCTTGGTGAAGATTGGTATGTGTTCATTGTGACTTATGGTTCTCGATATGAGTCTCGCTGATATGAGAAACTCTTGCCAATGGAATGTGTGTTCGCTGTGACTGAAGACTTCAATATGAGTCTCTCCGAAAAGAGAATGTCTCGCTGAATGGAAACCTCATCGGTGTGACTTGTGAAATCGACATGAGGTCTTGGTGAGAACAAAGTGTCTTGCCGATGGAATGTCTAATTGATATGGCTTGTGCTTTCGATATGAGTCTCGTCGATAAGGGAAACCTTTCCCGATAGGAACGAAATGGTCATCAATGGTTTCGGTATGACATGTAACATTCATTATAGCGTCTTGTCGACTTGTGGAAGCTATAGTGATATCGATATGAAGACTTTGTGGCATCGGGGAGACACTATGAGTGTCTCACCGATATGCCAACAAAGTGTGAACGACATTAACCATGTAATCATCTTGTGTGGCATCCTGCTGGACCAATCAGAGGAAGCAGTTTTTCCAAACTGATGATTTTTTTTCGTAGCAGTTGCAATGCTGGAAAAACTACATGCAAGGAAAAATCATCTGCTCGAAAGGAAACTTTCCATGATTGGCAATGGCAGATAAGGATGCAAAAAAGACAAAATCAAAAAGTGAATAAGATTTAAAGTAGATCGATTCTGATTTGGTATAGAGGAATAGAGTAGAGTGAATCGAGTTGTGAATTGAGAGCTTTTCTGTAACTAGTTGAACAGTGAGAAAAGCTACTGTGACTAACACCAAAAAGTCATCTTTCTAATTGTATGTAATTTTCTGTTACTATAATACAAAGAGATTCAGCTTGGTGTGGTGGGTTTTTTTCTCGAAAGGGTTTCCCACATAAAATCTGTTGCTTCAGTTGTCTTTGTATATTTGCTTTATTTCTGTTATTCTTTCATGTGTGTCTTAATTAGATTGTAATTTGGAAATTAAAAGTCCTACATTGCATTCTTCCCTGTGGATTTGACATTAGGAAAGTGTTTTCTTCACCTCTATTTTTCTTACAAGTGGTATCAGAGCCTGGCCAGTTGTGTTGTCCTTGTGAGTGGGTTGGGTTTTTTGTGTTAAATCCTTTTTAGTGGGAGTCTGGTAGAGGTCTGTTAATTTAATTGTAGATTGAGATGGCAAGCACATCCAGTAGGATGGAAATAGAGAAATTCAATGGTAGCAATTTTGAGTGTGGAAACTCAAAATGGAAGATATGTTAGTTGATTGAGATCTTTGGACTGCTATGTTTGGAACAATGCCTCAAGGTATGAAGCAAGAGGATTGGGACCTAGTAGATAGAAATTCTAAGGGGCTGATAAGGCTCTGTTTGGTAGACTCTGTTCTTTTGAACGTGCATGAAGAAAAGACTGCCTCTTCCTTGTGGAAAAGACTGGCATTCATTTATCAGGGCAAGTCCTTGGTGAACAAGTTGTTCCTGAGGAAGAAGCTGTACTCTTTGAGGATGTAGGAAGGAGGGTCTATTGCTGATCACTTAAATTCTTTCAACATGCTTATTGCTTAGTTGACATCTGTTGGTGTAAAGATTGAAGATGAAGATCGTTGCATGCTGTTGTTGTGTTCTCTACCTAATTCTTGGGATCATTTGGTGATGGATATGGGGAGTACAACATCCACATTCAAAATGGAAGATGTTGTTGCCTCTCTGTTATCAGAAGAAATGAGAAGAAAATATTCTAAGATGGAAAAGGAGGCTCTGCCAGTTAGAGGTAGACCAAAGGAGAAAGGAAAGAAGAAGGACAAGAATTCCAGATCAAAATTAGAAAGGAGATCAAAGTCTCCTGGCAAGAAGTCAAAGGTGAAGTGCTGGAACTATGGGCAAGCTGGTCATGTCCAAAAGGATTGCAAGGAGGAGAAAAAGAAGAAGAACTCGTCTGGAAATGATTCTTCTCATAGTGATGTAGACGCCTTCATTGCAACTTTGGCTACATGGGCATCAGATGATGTCTGGCTGATTGATTCTGGAGCATCTTTCCACATGACATCTCATAGAGAATGGTTCATGAAGTATGAAGAATACAATGGTGGAAAGGTGTACTTGGCAAGTGATTCATCTTTGGAAATTGTTGGTTGCGGAAGAGTCAGAATTCAATTCCCTGATGGAAGAGTGAAGGGAATCAATGATGTGATGCATATACCACTTCTGGCTTGAAATCTACTTTCTGTAAGCTGAATGATATCAGAGTGCAGGGCACGTTCTTTGGAAATGGCTGCAAGATGACTAGAGGCTCAATGGTGCTGGCTAGGGGTGCTCGAATTAGTACTCTGTACAAGCTGGATGCACAAGCTATTCAATGCAATAGTGTCTCTACAAAGTCACTTAAGGCTACTCATGAAGAAAAGAAGGAAAACGTTCCTGATGGTGTAAACTCCATCGAGATTAAACTTCCAATAGAGAAGACTATGCTCTGGCATCATAGGCTTGGCCACATTGGTGAGAAAGGTTTAAAAACCTTGAAAAATAAAAACCTGGTGGAAGGGATTGAAGATTGTAACCTTGAATTTTATTTCTGTGAACATTGCAAATATGGAAAGCAGCACCGTGTTTCATTTTATTCCAGTCCTCACAAAACTTCTAGTTTGCTTGATTACATACATTTTGATGTGTTTGGTCCAGTGAATGTTCCTTCTTTGTCTAAATCAAGATACTATGTGTCGTTTATTGATGATTATTCAAGAAGAACATTTTTATATTTTTTGAAAAGTAAATAAGAAGTGTTCAGTCGATTTAAGGAATTTAAAAACCTTGTAGAAAATTAGACTGGTAGAAAAATAAAATGTTTAAGGACTGAAAATGGCGGTGAGTTCTGTTCGGATGAATTTGAAAGGTACTGTAAAGATCATGAGATCAAAAGACACAAGACTACACCTTACACTCCACAAAAAAATGGAGTTGCTGAAAGGTTCAACAGGACAATAATGGAAAGAGCATGAAGTATGCTGAGCAGTGTTGGCTTGGAGGAGAAATTCTGGGCTGAAGCAGTCTCTACAACATGTTACTTGGTAAATCGCTCTCCTAACTATGCTCTTGTTGAGAAGACACCTTTGGAAGCATGGTTTGGAAGGAAGCCCTCTCTTAGACATATTCGTGTCTTTGGCTGTGAGGAATATGCATATGTGCCATTTGAAAAAAGATCCAAGTTGGAAAAAAAAGCTGTAAAGTGTATATTTATAGGCTATAGTGCTAGCATAAAATGATACAAGCCTTGGAATCCTGAGACTGAGAAGGTTTTGCACATCAGAAGCATTATCTTTCGTGAGTTGAAACCTTCTACTTTGGATCTACAGTCAGAGAAGAAATTAGAAAATGAAAAGGATGTAGCTGCAATTCCTCAGACACCAGATAAAGAGGAATTGAAAAATCAAAATGTACCTAATACTGAGGAGAGCTCAAGCAGTTTTGAAAGTTCTGAAAATGATGAAGAACCACCTCAGCCTCAACCTGTGAGGAGGTCAATTCGAGAAAGAAAGCAACCTGATAGGTATGGGTTTTCTTTAATTGAGTCTACTTGTTCCTATGCTTTAATTTCTAGCACTGATGAACCTAGGACTATGAAAGAGGCATTTAAAATGTCTGATTCAAACTCTTGGTTGGAAGCCATGAACGAAGAGATGGCATCATTAGACAAGAATGATACCTGGAGTTTGGTGTCATTTCCTAAAGATAGAAAAGTTGTGGGCTGAAAATGGGTCTTTAAAAAGAAAATAGGTCTGGACGGCAGTGTGGAAAAATATAAAGCAAGGCTGGTTGCAAAAGGTTATTCCCAGGTAGAGGGAATTGACTATGGAGAAATCTTTTCTCCTATAGCTAAGCTGACATCTATAAGATTTATTTTGTCACTTGCATCAGCATATGATTTAGAGATTGAATAGATGGATGTGAAAACAATATTTCTTCATGGTGATCTTGAAGAAGAAATTTATATGTCCCAGCTGGAGCACTTTGTGGTAAAAGGCAAGGAAAGACTTGTTTGCAAGCTGAAGAAGTCTTTGTATGGTTTAAAACAGTCTCCTAGAATGTGGTACCAAAATTTTGACATGTTTGTTTTGTCATTGGGATTTGTAAGATCAAAATGTGATTACTATGTGTATTACAAAGCTGAAAGTGATCAAATACTTATTATTGCTCTATATGTTGATGACATGTTGTTTATAGTCAATAGTAAGCTAATGATTTCTGATCTTAAGTCTCAGCTATCTGCAAAGTTCAAGATGAAAGATCTTGGTGCAGCAGGGTACATTCTGGGAATGGAAATAACTAGGGATAGAAAGAATAGAAAGCTTTGGCTCAGTCAGAGGAAGTATTTCATGTCTGTTCTAGAGAGATTTTGTATGACTGAATGCAAGCAGCTAGTTGTTCCAGTTACACAGGGAATGAAGCTATATGTTGAGGATTGTCCAAAATTTTCTTCTAAGATGGAGGACATGACCAGTGTGCCTTATGTAAGTACAGTTGGTAGTCTCATGTATGCTATGGTCTATACAAGGCCAGACATTGCCCAAGTAGTGGGAGTTCTTAGTCATTTTATGGAAAATCCTGGAAGAACACATTGGGATGCTGTGAAGAGAGTGTTTAGATATTTGAAGGGCACTTCAGACTATGCTTTGTGTTACCATGGTAACTTGGTTGAATCAAAGAAGACTCTCAACATTCAAGGTTATGTGGATTCTGATTGGGCAGGGGACATTGATAGCAGAAGATCCGCCAGTGGATATATTTTCATGATGAATGGTGGTCCAGTGAGTTGGATGAGCAAGAGGTAGGCTATAGTCACTTTGTCTACTACAGAGGCAGAATACATGGTAGCCACACATGCCTGTAAAGAAGCATTCTGGTTAAAACATTTTTGTTTTAACATTGGCTTTGATGCATAAAAGATTACTATCTACTGTGACAACCAGAGTGCTATATGTTTGGCAAAGAATCCTACTTTCCATGCCAGGACGAAACATATAGATGTACAATATCACTTTGTATGAGATATGGTGGAGGATGGGAAGGTCTCTTTGGAGAAAGTGGATACTCTGTAGAATGTTACAAATGCATTGACAAAGCCTATGAGCACAAACAAGTTCAGGTGGTGTGCCAGTTCGATGGGCCTCTTGGCCCATGAATTTTAGTAGTTTTGTTATGCTCTGGAGGTGTCAATAAGATCTTCATCAAGTGGGAGCTTGTTGGAATATGTGCCTCAATCCTTATTGACATGGAACTCCTGAAGGGAAAAGTTGTTGTGACACTATTCATGTCTGGGCTACAAAACTGTTCTAAATCTAGCTAATAGGTTCATGTCACCAAGATAGGGTTCATGTCTTGCTGAAAAGACTATTGTTGTGACTCTCTGTGTTTGGTGTGACCTTTTGTCGAATGGAGAACACTGGGTGACAGTTTGATCTTATCGAGCTAGCTCACGGGTGTCAGGGAGAAGTCCCAACGAATGGTGTATGTCTCGCCGACGTTGGGCTAATGCTAGGGCTTTGGTGAGATGTCCCAGTGAGTGTGCAATGTCTTGCTGACAAAGGCTGCTCTCGGGTGTCAAGGCGAATGCCGAAGTAACTCACGGGTCATGAGGAGATGTCTCAGTGATGAAGCTAAGTCTTGCCAATAGATAGTATCCTCGTGGTGACTTCGCTAAGAAGTCTTGGCGACTTGGATAAGTCTCACCGACTCGTCAATGCTCATCGATGTAACATGAAGGTTTGGTGAGAGGTCTTGGAAAAGATCGGTATGTGTTCATTATGACTTATGGTTCTCGATATGAGTCTCGTGGATATGCGAAACTCTTTCTGATGGAATGTGTGTTCGCTGCGACTGAAGACTTCGATATGAGTGTCTTCGAAAAGCGAATGTCTCATTGAATGGAAACCTCATCGGTGTGACTTGTGAACTCGACTTGAAGTCTTGGGGAGAACAAAGTGTCTTGCCGATGGAATGTCTGATTGATATGGCTTGTGCTTTCGATATGAGTCTCGTCGATAAGGGAAACCTTTCCCGATAGGAACGAAATGGTCATCGATGGTTTCAGTATGACATGTAACATTTGTTACAACGTCTTGTCGACTCATGGAAGCTATAGCGATATCGATATGAAGACTTTGTGGTATCGGGGAGACACTATGAGTGTCTCACCGATATGCCAACAAAGTGTGAACGGCGTTGACTGTGTAATCATCCTGTGTGGCATCCTGCTAGACCAATTAGAGGAAGCAGTTTTTCCAAACTGATGATGATTGTTTTTTGTAATAGTTGCAATGCTGGAAAAACTGCATGCAAGGAAAAATCATCTGCTCGAAAGGAAACTATCCATGATTGGCAATGGCAGATAAGGATGCACAAAAGAAGAAATCAAAAAGTGAATAAGATTTAAAGCAGATAGATTCTAATTTGGTATAGAGGAACAAAGCAGAGTGAATCGAGTTGTGAATCAAGAGCTTTTCTATAACTAGTTGAACAGTGAGAAAAGCTACTGTGACTAACACCAGAAAGTCATCTTTCTGATTGTATGTAATTTTCTGTTACTATAATACAAAGAGATTTAGCTTGGTGTGGTGGGTTTTTTTCCCGAAAGGGTTTCCCACGTAAAATCTGTTGCTTCAGTTGTCTCTGTGTATTTTCTCTATTTCTATTATTCTTTCATGTGTGTCTTAATTAGATTGTAATTTGGAAATTAAAAGTCCTGCATTGCATTCTTCCCTGTGGATTTGACATTAGGAAAGTGTTTTCCACACCTCTGCTTTCCTTACAAATAGATAATAGAATACTGGGCTAAACAATGGGGGAGTTTCCCACAACTATCAGGCTGGTGATGATAAGCCACATACTAAAAACGTGGCTGACCTCAATTTTATGACAAACTGGTGTAGACTACATGATACTGCTGCCCATTTTGAATTTAATTGTCCTGAGATGGAGAAAGTTGCTAAGATGGCACAAGGAGATGCTTATAAATTTCAAGGGAACTCTAACGAGGGAGGTGGCTCAGTCGACACAACCATGGCTTATGATCTTTTCGATGAAGAACTTTCTTTCCCAATGCAGGATGAAAATGGGCTAGAGGAGGATGTATATGATGCTTAGGCCTTTTAGATGAAAGGGGGACATTTTCCAAGGAATCAGAATAAGGGTCCATTTACTACATTAGATACACCAAACCACATGGTTCCACCAAACCAGAATGGTGATAATAATCCCCCACCACCAAAGGGTCCATCAAAATTCTAGAATAAAGGTAATACAAGTTTTGTCCCTAAGTATAATGTGAATAAAAACATGGAACTTGACTTTGTTTCTGAGATGTAGAAATAGAAAACTTCCTTGTCATTCTTTGACATTCTGAGATGGTGTCATGCCCAATGTGACATTGTGATGAGGGCTTTGGAGGAAGCAAACAAGTTAAAAGGGAAGATCAAGGTGACACCAGCTACAGACATGAATGCAGCCTCATACAGAAACAAGGTAGGGACTCCTCCATTCCTTTTAAGTTTAAGGATTTTTGGAAAGAATTTGCATAATTGTCTCCTAGATTCAGGAGCTTCTGGTAATGTAATGCAATTTCTCGTATTCAAGAAGTTAGGTTTAAACCCAGTATAGACTAATAAAAAGGTTATTCAGATTGATGAAATAGAGGTCAATGTGGTTGGGGAGTTGAAAAATGTACATGTACAAGTTGGGTCAGATCCACAGATCCAAACATATATGGATATTTAGGTGGTAGATATCCCTGAAACCTATGGTATGCTTCTAAGTTGTGATTTGATGAAGAGTATTGGGGGATATCTTTCCCTTGATTTCTTACATATGTGGCTACCATGGAAAGGGGCACCTACCCAAATTAGGATTGAGAGCGAACCTCGCCTAAAGCACATGATCAAAAAATATGACTGCCCTAATGAGGTAGCATATTTTGAAACTGAAATAGGAGTTTACAAAAGAGAGGAGATTATGACTATTTTGATGCTTAATTCTGATGATGTGCCACTAGAATAATTACCTGATCTCATGACCATTGTTAACCAGCAAGTGTTGATCAGGAAACTACAACAAGATCAACTAGTTTTGGGGGAGGAAGTGGACTTGTGGAGTCTTTTTCTTTTGAATTGGTGTAGAGTTCACTATCAGAGTCACTCTGAGCTGATGTGTCAATATTGTATCAATATATTGAATCATTTTTTTCAAGAAGGTGAAAAATGCGAAAACCAACTTGATATAATTCCAAATTAGTTTTCATTTGAAGCTAGAAATGCTACTATGCTAATGAGGGTTAATACCCTTCCTGAGGAAATCCTTCCTCAAACTGAACAGGTTCATATTTTGGTTTTAGACTAGCAAGATGATATTGAGAAATCTCTGAGTTTGTTTGATGCCCCTGTGCCTGCTAGTCTACCAATTTCCAAGGGGCTTTTCAAAAATACAAATGTATTTCAAAAGGATGTGCATGAATCACAACTTGTGCAAAATTTAGATCAGACTGATATATCTGATAATCATCATACACAAAAAATTTCTAATTCTGATATGACAAACCCATTGGGTTCAACACCTATTTCCCTAAGCCAAACACCTATAGTTAGTTCAAAGAAACCAATTTCAGGTTGTAATCAATTATGGACCCTTAAATTTGATGGGTCTAAGTCTAAAGTAGGGAGTGGGGTTGGAATTTAGTTAACTAGTTGGAAAGGGAAAATGTATTTTGCTTCTTACAGGTTGCAATTTGGATGAAACAACAATTTAGCAAAATATGAAGCACTGGCCAAAGGATTGATGTTTGCACATCAGAAAAGGGTTATAGCCTTAACAATTATGCAAGACTTTGAAGTTATTTTCAAACAAGTTCGCAGTTAGTACACTTGTCACAACAAGAGATTGGCTACCTACAGAAATAGAGTTTGGAATTTAATTGAATATTTTGATGCCTTTGGGATTAGACTAATCCCTAGAGAAGAAAATCAGATTGTTGATTCATTGGTTGTTTCTATGAGCACTTTGGAGCCTATGCAAGACTCCAAATTAAAAATATTTTCAATTAAATTGGTATCCATCCTAGCTCTCCCAGACAATGTTAGAAACTTTCAAGTTTTTGATGATGATCAACATATTATTGTCTTCTTGGAAAGCTCAGATGTGTTTGAGGGGCAGATTATTGATGAATCAAATAGAGATCAGGGAGATTGGGACCTTGAAAGTTGTGATACAGAAGGAGTCCTTAATCCGAAGAGCAACAACATTCCTAAAGGAATGGTGACATTAGAAAGAATTTTTGACTGTCACCCAAGGGCTCGCAAAAGGGTGCCAATAGAAGGTGATGGAGGGGAATATGAGTTTGTCAAATTGGAAAGTTTAGGTCCAGAACGAAATGTGTATATTGGTAAAACCTGGCCCAAAGAGATCAAAGATAAGATATTAAAAGTGTTGAAGCAAGACATTGCTACAATTGCTTGGGGGTATGAAGATTTTAAAATTTTTGATACTTTTGTGATTACGCATACCATACCTTGAAAACTTGAAGAAAATCCTTTTCAACAAAAGAAACACCCTATAAATGCTCTAATTGAGCCCTTGATTTTCAAGGAGGTACAAAAGTTGTTATTAGTGAGGAACAACTTTCTTGTGCGAAATTCCACTTGGGTTGCTAACCTAGTTCCTATTCACAAAAAGAATGGGGAGAGAGATTGTGTGTGGAGTTTAGAAATCTAAATAGAGCTTTAGAGAAAGATAACTACCCAATCCCTTCTTTGGATGAGGTATTACAAACTGTCAACAAATCCCAGATGATGTCATTTTTAGATGGCTATTCTGGATACAATTAGGTTCTTGTCAATTATGAGGACAGAATGAAGACAACCTTCACCACTAAGTGGGGGAAATTTTCCTATTAGAGGATGCCATTTGGTTTAATTAATGTTGGAGCAACCTTTTAGTGGGTGACGGATGTGGCGTTCAAAGATATGATAGGTAAATGAATAATTATTTATATGGATGACTTGACAGTGTTGTCTAAGAAAAGAGAGAACCATGCTACAGATTTAGCGAAGGTTCTTGAAAGGTGTATCAGTTATGGTGTATCTCTTAACCCCAAAAAGTGTGTGTCTAGAGTTTCTAAAGAGAAATTCTTGGGACATATAATATTAGAAAATGGGATATCCATAGATCCCAATAGAGTTGAGTCTATCTTGAAATTGACAATGCCTGGAAGCAAAAAAGAAATGAGATCTTTCTTTGGAAAGATTAACTTTGTGAGAAAGTTTATAACATGGTTTGTAGAAATTGTCAAACCTTTGAATGAGATGATGAAAAATGATGCAAAAATAGAATGGAGCAATGAGGCCAAATCTACATTTTTGCAGATTAAGCAACCAATCTTAGAAGCACCGGTCCTCACTAGTCTTGATTATTTAAAGCCTTTTTACATCTATTCTTTTGCTTGTGAACATTCATGTGCAACTGTCTTGACACAATGAAAAGGTGAAGGAGATGAAAGGCCTATTGCTTTCATGATCTCCCCATTTAAAAATGTTGAAGTTAGGTACCCACCTATTGAAAAGTAAGCCTTTGCACTAGTGTGAGTGGTTAAAAAGTTTAGAAATTATATCCTTCTACAGCCAGGTCATTATTGTAGTTCTAGATCCTACTATAAAGTCCCTACTTATGCAAAGTGAGTTGGGAGAAAGAAGAGGAAAATGGTGGCCATTTAACAGGAGTTTGACCTTGAGATACACCCCATGAAGCTTGTTTGAGGATAGGGCTTGTTTAAAGCCATGGCAGATGTTGACAAGAATATTACTTGTCAACAGTGCAGAACACAGTCATTCACCAATGATCCATGGTATGCAGATCTGATCTACTTGTTGCTCAATAACAAGTGCGTAGATGGGATGAACACAACTCAGAGGAAAGAATTGAGGTTGAAAATTTCTCATTATATACTTAAGCAAAGACCATTGTATAGGAATATTTTTGAAGGAGTCTACCTACATTTCCTAGATTAGCAACAAGTGAAGCATGCTATTGTTGAATTCCATGGTAAGCATGGCACTGGTCATGGTTCTGTAGATTCTTTGGAACATCGGATTCTTAGATTAGGCTATTACTAGCCACATGTGTTTCATGATGCCCACCAGCACATAAGGACATGTCATACATGTCAAACCTCAACATCAAGGGAATGCAATCAAACCAAGGCTTTGCAACCAGTTTATGAGATAAGGACATTTTCCCAATGTGCACTAGATTTTGTTGGGGTGATTAACCCAAATTATTCTGTAGGGCACAAGTTCATTCTAATAGCAATTGACTATTGTACGCAAGGGATGGAAGCTCAACCCTACAAAAATAGTACCAAAGAGGTAGTTATTAAATTCCTCACTGAATGCATCATCACAAGGTTTGGAGTACCTTTCGCCCTAGTATGTGACAATGGCCATGCCTTCTCTTCTGCTGAGTTTATTTCATGGGCTTATGAACATAAAATCATTTTGAAGTATTCCTCTAATTACTACTTGAAAGGGAATGGGGTAACAAAGTCTACCAAAAATAAATTACTAGAAGTAATTAAGAAGTTACTGGAGAGTAATCCCAGAGATTGGCATACCCAATTGAGGTTTTCCCTATGGGTAGACAAAACTAGGATTAAGGATGCCCTAGAAACTTCACCTTTTAAGCTATTCTATGGTTAGGATCCAATTTTTCCTATTCACTTGCAAATACCCATCCTGAGATTTATGCAAGAATTCTATTCTAGTGATGATAGGATTGAAGTAAGATTAGCTGGTCTATTGAAACTGGAAGAACAAAGAGATACTGCTTTGCAACAGTTCTTTAAACATCAGGGTATCGTCAAACATTGGTTTGAAAAAATATCCAAGGTTAAAGCTTTTAGGCTATTAGATCTTGTGTTACTATGGGATAAAGCTAACGAAAAGAAAGGCGATCACCAAAATTTTGATAGAATTTGGTTAGGTCCTTATCAGATTGCTGAGATCCTAGGTGAGAATACCTTCTGCCTGAGTACTTTAACAAGAGAATTTGTCCCGTTTTCTGTCAATGGTTAGTTTCTTAAACATTATTTTGAGTCATAAAGGTCTGGTATTTTGATTAATTGTACATATGTAATTAGTTGGTTGTTTGTTTTGGGTTTGTTGTTTGTGTTCTTTTCTTTTTATTTTCTTCTTGTTGTTTTGTTTCGTCTTTTTTCTTGGGGACCTTCATTTTCTCCACTTATGGATGAAGGGGTTATTATTTAAAGTATACTGTGGATACTAGGAGAGAAGTTGGTTTAGCTATTTTCAGGTTTTTTGTTGAAATATTTTGTTCTAAACTTATGCTTTGTGTTCTTTCTGAATGAGGGTTTTGAAAAGTTATTAAGAACAAGGTGTATTGTAAGCAATTTTCATGAACTATAATTGAAGCTTTCACAAGAATAAGTTGAAAAATCCACTTGTATAAATGTATATTTGTCTCAAGGTGGCTGTGTCTCAAGGTTTAAGTGAAAAATATGATTCCCCAATACTGCTATGAGGTCCACAGTAGTTCTCAACCCAAACTTCAGATTTATTGATGTCTGGAATATTGAGGAAAAGTGAATAAAAGAATTTTTACAAGTGAAGCCTATATAAAAGAATAGTAAAGAGAACCATCAAGAGAAGAAAAACACAATATCAAATGGGTGTGAAAGTATCTCTACTAGGGCTATGGACACCTAGCCGGCAGTAGAGCAATGCTTTGAGAGAACTAGAGGTATCTCCATCAGAGCTATGGACGCTTGATTGGCAACAGAGAAATGCCCAGGATATCATTGCACAACAGTCAAAGGGATTCAACTCATGTAGCTTAAATTTTAGATATAGTCATTTAAGAGATGAAGAAAACTTTGTAAAAGGAGATGCACCAAATATGCACACAGTTAGATTCAAAAGTGGTGAGTGTTGATTTACATTTGAGATTCTAGCTCAACCTTGCTTATTACAACTGATCTAACTTGAATTGTAAGTATTCATAAACTAGAGGTTTTGGATGTTTGAATTCTTCAGCATCTTGAAAATGGGTAAAACATTTTCCCCAACCAAGTTGCCAATTGTTATGCCTTGCATTACCACCCCATATTTATTTCTAGTAAAAATGGGTCCCCCTTGTTTTTGTTTGTCCTTAGTGTTTTGGTTTGGGCCTTAGGAGTTGTTATTTTTCCTTCTAAGGCCTTGTTTCTTTTGCTTTGGCGGGTTCAGAACATGGGATGAAACTGAACTTGAAACTTTGTGAAATTTCTTAGTCCAGTTTTCATTCTACTTACAACTCCACTGCTTGTCTTTTTTTCTACATTGTTTTGCTTATATTCGGCCTTTGGGTTGGTTTCCTCCCTCAGTTTTTTCTTTTGTTTTCTTTTTCCTTTATTTTTTTTTTCTTTGTCGGAAGTGGGACTGAGATGGAAACTAGACTTAAACTTTGTGAAAGTTATGAATCCAATTTTGGTTCCAACCCCACTCCCATTGTGCTCCGCCTAGGGTTCAATTTTTGTTCTGATCCCATTTGCATTTTTTTTTTTGCCGTTTGGTGTTGGTGCTTGTTGTGGAAGCAGAATCAGAATGGGAATCAAACTGGGAATTTAGTAAAAGTTTTGGGTTTCTTTTTAGTTCTGACTCTGCCGCTATTTCCCTTTGTTTTCTTGTCTTTTCATTGGTGGACTAGAACCAGAGTTGGATTAGGATATGAAACTTGTCTAAAGTTTCATATTCTGCTTCGAATCTGCTTCTGCATTTTCCCTACCTTGACTTCACGTGTTGGTTGAATATGCATTCATGACTTTGACTCTATCCCTGACCAACTGCATTCATGGTATTTATTACCACTTCCTCTCACACGCGCGAAATAGGTTTTTTAAACCTTAATTGAGTTTATTATTGCTCATAACTATTATTTGAAGCATTTTATGACTCCGAGCTACAAAAAACTTGAGAGGAGCATAATATGATCATGGGCGTGTGTTGAGGAGTGATTTCTTGTCAAAATTTAACCTTTCCTTGGTGCGTTTAAGGTAGGCTTTTGGATTTCTTTTCCTATTTTGTTTGTGTTGTTTCTTCTCTATCGTTCGTGTGTTCTTTGCGCATTCATGAGACTTTCTCTCACGAATCTTTATTGGTTCTTGGTTCGTTTTTTGTTGGTTTCTTTCTATTTTTAATTTTTTTTTGTTTGGTTTGTTGTCTTTTTGTTTTTGTTTTTGTTTTTTTTTTTCTGTTGTCACTTTCACATTTGGTGGTTTCGTCTGTATTATTGTGCCCTAGTTTTCAACTAAGGTTTGGTCTAGAGGGATATTTTGGAGCATTAAAAGTGTTAAATCAATTTTACGATCCTTCTTATCTTCTTATCATGTTGGATTAATGGTTTAATGATAGGGTTTTGATGCCCTAAATTATATAAATTGATACATCATACAACCTAGGGTTTGTGTATTTGACCATTACAATATCATGCTATTGAGGTTTAAATTTGGTCTTATTCCATGGTGGGTAAGTTTAAGCCCCTTGATTAATATAAATTCCATGATTTCATGTGACTCAAGTATTAAATTCATATGACCTCGTGTTCAAATTACCTTGTGTGAATGTTAAAATTGGTGGAATTGGATTCAAATCTGAATTCATTCCAAAATGTTTGCTGAAGAGTTCATATCTCAAAATGATCCTACCTCTGCTAGATGATGAATTGGTCTATGTTCTCGTTCTTTGGTGGAAGTGGAACCAAGGTGGGAGTTAAACGTGTAGTTATTGATTCATTCTTTGTTTGGTTTCCATTCTAATCTTGGTTCCATTTTTGTTCCAGTTTCAGTCCTGATCCTGCCAGTGTTTAAAGTCTTCTTATTCCTGATTCTTCCCTGGCTCTAGCTCCAGTTGATATGAGATTTGGCTAAGTATAAGAAAGGGATGGAAATTGATATAAAAGGTAATGTATGGTGAAATGATTTCCATACTATTAATGATCTAATGAAAGGTTGTATTGTAGGGATAGAAGATGTCAGGTGCCTCAAAGGAAGCTTCACAAGGGATCCAACCTACAAAAAGTTTGAGGTAGGGAACCAAGCCTACGAAGATTAAAGTGGAACAATTGCCATATAATTTGAGGTATAAACATAAGAATCCAACTATTACTGCTAGCAAGGTGGATTCAGATTGGGTGAACACTACAGACACCAATTTGGGCCCATTCAACTTTGAAGAGTTTCTTGAAGAGACCTTTATAGAAGATGCAATAGGAAGAACCCAAAGGATTTTTCAATTTGGTTTAGCATATGTTGTTGTCTTTCCCTTGTCAGTTCAGTGTCCTAAATTGATACTAACTGTAATAGGGGCATATAATCAAGCAACTAGACAGTGTGTGGATTCATAGGGAAACATCATCATTGACCTTACTCCTCAAGTGATAAGGTTCATGTTTAATGCACCTATACCACAAAATCCTAAATAGATGAATGAGTTAGAAGAATTGTTGTTATATAGTGACAAGAAGGAGAATAATCAGTCACATATGAATAAAAAATGGATGAGGGTGAAGAAGAAATCCCTAATTAAGCTTTCTAATCAACCTAAAAGATCAGATTTCACTAAGGAGATTGGAGACATAATTATGATGTTGTTTAAAGTCTTCGGGAAAAGGGGTGCCTCACAATTCAAGGAATGGATGTTTGCATTCATATCAATCATTCTGGATGGAAGGCAACAATTTGACTGGCCTATGATTATATTAGACTGCTTACACAATCAAATGCTCAATTTAAGGGAAACTAAGTCATTCTTCATGACATCTTATGTTATCTATGCAATAGCAAGAAGAGGCATTTCCCTTGGTTTGAATGTAGTTGGAGTATTAGGAGAAGCCCCTAAATAGAATAAATTCTAGGATCATTATGACCAGTTAACCCTGTAGACTTCTGAGTTACACTTTAGAAGAGTTAATGATGCATTTTTATACATCATCATTAATCACTTGATAAGGGATGTAGGATATAGGTTGAGTAGTTATGCCATCACATTCATTATAGAATGAATGCAGTGGTACATACAATACCCCAAATTCACATACTTTAGATTAGCTGGGTTTGATGGTCACCCCCATTTACTTCCTAGATGTTGTACCAATAGAATTGTATTAATGGAGTTCATTTACCAAGCAATTTTAGTTAATCTTAAGTTTTCCAATAAGCATAAGCTAGGTTTCCACAAATTTGTTTTGAAATTAGGAGAATATAGATGTGCACACAATTTGGTAGCAAAGGCAATCTGTGATGAACTAATTCATTTAAAGTTAGGATTATATACTTCTAGGAAACACTTTGATCCTAAAAAAAAGAAGTAGAGTTTGCTTCCCATAGTCTTTGAAGAAAATTTTAACCTATTGGAGGATTTTTGGATGGACCTACAAGATGATTATGATCTAAGGGGGAAGAATTATGAAAGGTTATGTATCAAATTGATGATTGAATATGGGGTGAAGGAAGATATTCTTGACAGATTGTCAAATGATGGTGTAACCTTGGATCACGCATATGATGCTGAAAAACATAGGGACTAAAAATATAGATCCAGTGAATTGGGATGAGGAGGAGAAAATTGATATCAAATAGATTGAAAATCCAGTCCTAGATAGAAGTATCCAGTGGGTTGTTATGAGGATTAATAAGATAGAGGCTCAAACCTCAAAGAAGAGGAAGGTTGCAGGAACCACTCAAGGCTACAAGAGAACAACAAGGAAAGGAGCTCCAAAAGAGTAGTTAGAGTTTTTCCCTCCTAGTTCTTGATAGGAGCTTCATCCAATGATTCCTACCTAATACATCCTAGAAGCAAAAGGAGAAGAGGCTACCATTGATGTTGGAGGAGAATCTACATCTCAACCTAGTGTAACAATAATAGTTGGGGGTGATACTTCAGCACAACCTCCCATCATAGAGCAACCAAGTGAAGAGATACCTGTTGGAAGCCTTCAAGAGGAGACTGAATTATTGAAGGGAAAGGAGGTAGAGGTTGAGATTCATGACATTGACATAGATTCAAAAGCCACCCACTTTGACAGAGAAGCTTTGGTGACTGGTAAAGAGACTGAGGAGGTGGGGACTGAATATGCTCTTTCTATTGAAGATCAATACAATCTATTTGAGGAAGCTAAGAAAGTAGCTGATGGCAAGGCCCAAGCTAAGGCAATTGCAAAACAATAGGAAGTTGAAGCTCAAGCTAAGGCTTAAGAATTGGCAAGGAAGCAAAAAAGAGAAAGAAGATTTTTTGCTATAGCGAAAATAACAATAATTGAAGATGAAAATGGAAAATGATAAAATTGCCTTAGTAAAGAAGATCCATGACCTTGAAGAGGAGAAATCCCAACAAAAGAGGGAAAGGGAGGATCTTGAGGAAAAATTTAAAATGATTGAAGAGGCACAAAGGAAGAAATTTGAAGAAGAATGCCTATTAAAAGAAAAGGAGGATGAAGAATTAGCTAATCATGAGAGATTATCCAAAGAAGCATGGGATAAAGTTGAAAAACTTGAAAAACAAAAGGAAGAAATGTTAAAACAAAGGGAAGAGTTGTTAGAAAAAAGGAGGCTTGAGGAAGAACAATTACAGAAGGAGTTAGAAGCTAAAAGATTGTAGGAAGAAAAAGATAAAGCTGAGGCCTGAGAAGTTGGCCAAGGAAAATGCAGAAAAAGAGAAGCAACAAGAGGTTGACTCTCAACCTAGAAAAATAGTTTGGCAACTTCTTTCTCTTTCTACCTCTTCCTCAACACAAGAAGTAACTCCGCTTGCTACTCTGACATGGCTAAAGCTAGATTTTGAAAAGAAGCAAATAGTGCAACCACAACCATTGAATTGTGATGAAATGATGAAAGAAATTGACGAGGAAAGACCCAAAAAGAGGGTAAGGGTGCTTCATTCCACCGAACTCACAAATACAGGTGAGCTCATAGTTGAGTGTGTAGTCCCCATGGTTGAGAAGAATAGGAAGGATATGCAGTTAGTTGATTATCAATTGGGAACTGTCAATTTGGGAAGACCAACAAGAAATCAAAAAATGAACCTAATTGACATTATAGCATCATCCACCATGTTAAGGATGATCAAGGACAAGCAAAAGAAGGATGAGCTTAAGGCCCAATTGGATGAGTATGTGGTTGACGACTATTTCTTAACCCAAAATTGATTAAATGAAAAGGGTTTTTAAAGTATATTCTCAGCTTTCCACCGATATAAATTATTCTTTACTTTGAATTTAATAAGTAATTATTATTCATTTTCTATTCAAATTATGACTAAAGTGCTGATTGATAGGCTGAGTGAAAAATATCTATAGCTTTCAAACAATATCACATTTTTTGAATCCAAAACATGCGTCACATTCTATGCTTCACATACTATAGGATTAAAAAAAGAAAAATTGAATTTCATGATGTTTTGACCAAGTTAAGGTGGTTAGACATACGAGTTTTTATATTTTTAAAAAAATTCTAATAAAAAATTCATAATTAATTATTACTTTGAGAAAAATTACAAAAAAATATGCATCACATCGGGGAATGAGTCCTCTACTTATGTCTAAAATATTATAAAAAAATATTATCATTTTCTTGTGGTTAGGGTGGTTAGACAGACACCTACTTCCCTATTTTTAGCTGAAATTTAAGTACCAGTGCATTGAAATTTCAAAGTTTCACCAAATAGATATATATATATATATATATATATACCTATATATATATATATATATATATATATATATATATATATATATATACTGCTATATCTATATATATATATTTTAAACAAACCTAGTAGTTTAGAAACTACATTAAATTTTCTATAGGTTCTATTCATACATATTTTTGAAATAACATAGATAACTTATTCAAATTTTTATGTCAAGTTGGCTAACTCTGATTTTTCTAATTTTTTTGCCACTTAAGGCCCTATTTTTTCCATGATGATCCTGCACATACCCTCTCCACTCTTGTCAACCAACAAGCTGCTTCCCTTGAAACTCCAGCCCTATTAAGCAAAAAGGAAGCAAATAATTTAGTTCAAATGAGGAACAAAGTTGGAATGCTTGATAGGTGTGTTGAAAGGTTGAATCAAGAAGTTGATGAGTTACTTGTTGAAAGTTTTAAAGTTCATGAAGGAGCACTAGAGTTGGTAGAGGATATAGATTTACATGCTGAAGCCTTGAGGACAAAAGAAGAAGAATATAGAGAGTATGTTAAGAATTTAAAAGATATTAGTAAGTTTCCCAAGAAAACTCTCTTGGAACTGTCCATCTTTGATGAAGATAATGAAGGATTCCTTGAAATGACAATGAACATAATCAAATTCAGGTCTTCATTTATTTATCAACATATGGATGATATCCAATAGGTTGGCAAGGATTTGAATGAACAAGTTGATGAATTAGAGGTGGGTATGTGTAGGATTATTATGGGCCAAAAAGTGGCAATATGATGGGTATATATATGGTATGTGGCTGATGAATTTTTTTTTACCCAAAATTAATGAAACAAAAAGGGGTTTTAAAGGAGATTATTAGCTTTCCACCAATATAAATTATGCTTTATTTTGAATTTAATAAATTATTATTATTTATTTTCTATTTGAATTATGACTAAAGTCCTGATTGATAGGTTGATTGAAAAACAACTATAGCTTTCAAAGCATTATCACATTTTGAATCTAAAACATGTGTAACATTCTATACTTTGCATACTATAGGATTAAAAAATAAAAAATGAATTTCATGAAGTTTTGATCAAGTTAAGATTGGTCAGGACATAGGAGTTTTTATATTTTTTAAAATTTGTAATAAAAATTCATAATTAGTTATTTACTTGGAAAAAAATTACAAAAAAATATGCATCACATTGAGGACATGAGTCCTCTACCTATATCTAAAATCTTATAAAAAATATTATCATTTTATTGTGGTTAGGGTGGTCAAACAAACACCTACTTCTTATATTTTTCCTAAAATTTAAGTACTATTGTATTGAAATTTCAAATTTTCACCAAATAGATTTTCTTTTTTAAAAAAATAAACCTAGTAGTTTAGAAACTACATTCAATTTTCTATAAATTATATTCTTACACATTTTTAAAATAATATAGATAACTTATTCAAATTTTTACGTCAAGTTTCCTAGCTCTATTTTTTTTGGATTTTTTGCCACTTAAGGGCCTGCTTTTTCCATGATGATCCTGCACATGCCCAGGTGGTTATTGCCATTTTGGCCAATGTTGATATACCTATGAAGGAAGGTTTATCCCTTGATAAATTTAAGGAGAAATGGAACAATATGTTTTAGGAGGTAATACAAAAAGAAGATTATGGTGAGGACTTGCTACTAGACAGACTCATGGACATTAAAAATGAAGCAAGGGCTGCCTGAAGGGAATTAATTAAACTAAGAGACATGGATGAGATAGCCTTTACAGAGGTAAACATAATTAATTTTGAGGATAGTTGGGTAGATGGCCCTGATACAACCATGCTTCAACAAGCACTTACTACCTATGATGAGTACCTCCAAGAGCAGAATGTGAGGGGTTGAGGTTGTTGATGTGTGTTTTTTCACTCTTTCTCAACACAAGAAATGTGTAAATGCACTACCTCTCTTGAAATGAGACTTCCAACAAGTTGCTGAAAATCACCCCAAGGTCTCCTGGGTGTCAAGTCTATACAATGCTTGAAATACTTCAGTTGTTACATGCGATTTGCTAGAATCACAAGGCAGACTTACAGATGAGTTACAATGTGGGGAAGTTGGATCTGCAAATAGAGTTCTTAGGATGGGAGAGTTGTTGTGTTTTTTCTGTAGGTTCAAACAACAGTCTTGAACTCCATTTTTATCATTGGATTTAGCTTTACAATGTGCAATGAACCTTTCCTAAGGTTACTATTTAAAAAAAGGGAAAAAGTACAGGGAAAAGAGGAAGTTCTTGGACATGAAACAATGAATGAACAGTGATCATGGAGGCTGCTACAGTAGAAAAACTCCCTAAATTGGGTTTTGCTTGGCCAAGAGGAACCTACAGTTCCAAAAAACTAGTGCAATCTTCTAAGGACTTCAGATTTTCATAACACACACACACACATCATGCATATGCAATTGAACTAAGTTGCAACAATGGAGTAAAGAGCTTAGACTAGCTTTGCAAAGTGACTCATCATCAATGAACCACAAAAAGCATGAGCTAGAAATTCATCAAATACTGAAACAACAATCACCATCACCACTTCCATTCAAGCAACTAACAACTAAACTAAAAAGGGAAGTAGAACCATGCATGCAAGATGATAAAAATCAAAGAGAACATCCATAAAATCATGCAATGTTCTCTTCTATTGTTGCAAATGCCTTTTACACCAACTCTCCAACCTTTTAAAAATGAGGGGAAAGCCCCTATTTATAGTTTTTGAAAGACCAAATGAATGGCTAGGATTGAATTACATTGAATGGCTTAGATTTGTTTACGTTAGGGTTTCACCTACCCCTCAATATTCAGTAATTATAAAATACAACTTTGTCTTTTCACTATTTTGTCTTTTAGTGCTCAGGTGTTGTAGCAGTTTTGTCCTCTTGTTGATTTCCCTTTTACTGTAGCTAAAACTGTTTGAAGGCTACTCTTTTCTTGATGCATTTGTAGCATTGTCTATTGGATCAAATGTGCCCATCGACAACTGATATCAATGGATTGGTTGCCCCTGATTTGGGCAGACAATTCCCTTATGCTTTCTTCAAGACCACCCCCTTGCATTTTTGTCATTGAATCCTTTGACATAGGCTTGCTTCTAATGCTAGCTCTATTGATGGGTTCTATGAGGAAAGGTGGATATAAAATGAATGGTGACAGGAACTATGTGCTTTTCCTTGTTCAACTTTCTCAATGGTTCTCCCCAGCGGACCCACAATAGGCTTCTTGAATCCTGCATACATGGAGTTCTGTAAGTGCTTTCATATACAAATCAAGACAAAGGTTAGTCAAACCTTGAGAAATCCTTGTTAGATCCATCCATGCATAATCAAAAGATCATAAAATTTTTCATTGAAGCTCATTTGGACCATAAATATTAATGCATGTCCAAGGGGGGTTGATGGAAGGTCAAAATGGCCAAGGAGGGACGAAGTCTTGGAAACAACCATGGAGGGGGTGGGTTCCAGAAGGCGTATTGTCGGGGGTTGACAGAAGGTAAAAATAGACAAGGAGGGACAAATTCCTAGAAACGGTTGGTGCAGGAGCACCTAGGAAACACACCTAGGAAACAGTCTAGGTTGAATTTTTGTTTGGGTATGTTAGTGTGAAGGTCATGTTGACCATTTAGTTAGAATTTATGGATTTTGAATAAAACTTGATCTATTGTGATCAGTTTAATAAGAAGTGAAAAGGATAGTTGAGTGTAGGTTCTCATTTGGTTTAGGTTGGCAACATTTGGAAAAAGTTGGAAAACACAACGGGTTTTTCAACTCTTGCTATTTGATCATTAGAAGGCCGACCTAGGATTTTTAACTACTTTGAGAACCTTTAAAAGGTGGCCCTCAACTTGGAATAGTTGTTGGAAAAGCGTTATACCTTTTGGAGTTTACTGTTCAATTGGAAAAGCAATGAATTTCTTGCAATTTTTTGGTTTTTAGTTCTTGTTAGTGTGTTAATGGAGGGTTCCAGGATTTGAATAGTGTGTGGCACATGTGATAATCATTTTATAATCTTTGTACAGTCATTAGTGGTGTTGTTTCATCATTTATTAGCTTTGTTCTCAGTAGGTTTTGTTCCTTTTCATTGCTGATCAGTCTAGTAGACTGTTATTCATGGAGTCTTAGACCTCTGTTTTCCACTATACCTGGTGTAAAGCCTATGGGGAATGAGGCTAATCTCCATGCCTTTATATAGAATAGGTTTAGGAGATTGTAGGAGGAAAGGTTCCATGGAAAAGGTCTTCTCCTAGGTGAGCTTGATTGTGCCTGGCTAGGAAAGACAATGAAAAGCAAACACTAACGTTGCAGGGGTGTCCTTTCCCTGGAAAACCAATGTGTGTGGTGGTTTTAGGAGGCCTTACAAAGGCTTGTTAGGAAGAAAGAGACATCACCAATCCACTTGGTGATTGAGGGAAGCTGACTGTTCACAGCGTGGACAGAAAAAGGCCTAGAAAGCCCTAAATCTAGCAAAGTGTGGGTTGCACCTGTGTACGGACGGTGGAGGCTCCAAACCCCAAAAATATTCAAGGTGTGGGCAAGGGAATCAAAAATACCAAGGAAAGAACATGGGTCTTTTGGAGGGTTTAAGAGTGAATTCCATTTTTCTCGGGTTAGGAGGCCTAAAAGGGGCTCAAGGCTAGTAGCCTTTCTAAACCGTAGAATAGGGTTTGGAGTGAGCGATGGAGAATTGGTCATTGGAGGTTGATCAAGAACCCTAGTGAGATGGATTTGAAGCCATGGAAGTCAACACACACCCCTGCGATAGTTTAGTGGAGCTTGGAGGGTTAGTTAGCCTTTAGGAAGATTAAGGGCTAAGGAGAGAATGGCAGAGAGAGCACCAAGATTGGCTTGGTTAGGGAAATGGAGATGATAGTAGGGTTGGCCAGGAGAACCAAGGGTGCCTAAAAAGCATTAGGGCCTATAGGTTGAGAAGGTGGAGAGTGACACCAAAGGGTTTTCCAAGGTGAGACCCAGAGCATGGGACAGTGAGTGTCTCATCCAACCCTACCCTATCAGATTCGTATCAGAGCAAGTTAAAGATTTGGGATAGAATAATATATGTTAGAGGTTGAGTCTAGTGATTCTACCATCATGGTGAAAAATGCACAATTGGCCAAGATGGTCGAAGAACAAGAGGAAGAAAATAGGCTAATGAGGGAAAGAATAGAACATCTGGAGAAAGCATTGAATAACACGCAATTTGAAGGGTACCAAAGGAAGAAGAGGTTGTAGAGGAAGAAAAGACCCCTGAACCTAACCCTATTTTGAAAGAGGAGCCTTTCTTGAAGGCATTGAAGGTTTTGTGTGGGAAAGCACTTGAAGGCATACCACTATTTAGTGGAAAAATGGAAGATGATCTAGTCATGGATTGGATAGAGGGAATGGAAAACCATTTTGAATGTGATGGAGTCACTGAGGCACAAAAGGTAAGGTGGAAAAATCAAGACTAAGAGGTTCTGCCTTGACATGGTGGAAGTTCATTCAGACAAAGAGGGAAAAAGAAGGTAAGCAGCCTATATCTACTTGGAAGGGAATGGTTGCCAAAGTAAAAGAAGCATACATGCCAGATGACTATGAGATTCAGCTGCACAAGAAAAGGAAAAGTTTGAGGCAAAGAGACCAAGATGTAAACACTTAAACTGAGGAATTTCAAAAACTTTTCATGAGGTCTAATGTGATAGAGGATGAGAGTCTCAAGGTGGCTAGGTATCTTAATGGCTTGAAGTGGAACATTCAAGAAGAGATGGTTATTTTAAGTCCTAAGACAATGCACCAATGCTATCAACTAGCTATCGAGATTGAGGAAAGAAGCAAGAGGAAACAAGACCAGGCTTCTAAGGGTAGAGGCAAAGGCAGGGATCAAAGAGATCAAAGAGGACAGTGAGGTGGCTACCAAGGTAGAGGCAATGACTAAAGAAACCAAGGAGAGTCTAAACTCACAAAGCATGGAGGTGAAACATCTTCTAGAGGAGGATATAATAGAGGTAGAGGACCTCAAGGAGGTTCAAACATAGGAAGAGGAGTAGGCAGGAGCAATTCATACTTTGCAAACATGAAATGCTACCATTGTGGACAAGTAGGTCATCCTGCTTATAGGTGCCCAGAGAAAGCATCTTCATCAAGCAATGAGAAGAGGGTGGATTATGCACAAGAGGAAACCATGAGTCCTAAGTCATCTAAGGTTAGTCATATTGAATCTGAGGTAGGAGAGAATCTGATGTTCAGTAGAGTTTTGATCAGACAACTAATCAAGGAAGAACCAAAATAGAGGAGAGCTCTATTTAGAGTAAGGTGCAAGATACTTGGTAAAGTATGAAAGGTCATAGTAGATTTAGGTTCAATAGACAATATAATCTCATAAGAGGCAGTAATGAAACTGAAATTGGAGAAGGTACCCCATACTAACCCCTACAAGGTCACATGGCTAAACAAAGGGCAAAGTGTTTTAGTGAATGAGCAAGTAACGGTGGAGTTTTCCATTGGAGGGTAGAAGGACAAGTTAGTTTGTGATGTGATACCCATGGATGCATGCCATCTACTATTGGGAAGACCATGGCAATATGACAGAGGTGCCATATATGATGGGAAAGAGAACACCATCTCATTCAAGAAGGATGGAAAGACTTTCAAGTTGCAGTCACTGTCAGAAGAAGAAGAAGGACAGTCAAAGACACCAAACATCTTGTTGAGTAGTGGGAAGGAGTTCCTTAACAACCTACATCAAGGGGGTGAAGGATATGTGATCATGATGCAATCCAAAGAGGAAGATAAAACTAAGAAAACAGTCCTACCGAAAGCAGTCGAGAAGTTACTTGAAAGGTCCAAGAGCATAGTTAGTGATTGTACAACTGCAACTTTACCTCGAAAGAGATCCATTAGTCATCAAATTGATTTCATACTTGGAGCTTCATTTCCTAAAAAAGCAGCATACAAACTTACACCAGATCAGAATCTAGAGGTAGCTAGGAAAGTGCAAGAGTTATTGGATCAAGGATTGATTCAAAAGAGCATCAGCCCATGTGCAGTACCAGTGGTTTTAGCAACAAATAAAGGTGGTAAGTGGAGATTATGCACTAATTCTAGAGCAATAAATAGAATCACAATCAGATATAGATTCCCTATCCCTAGGATTGAAGACTTGATGGATTGTCTTGGAGGAGCTTAGTACTTCACCAAGTTGGATCTCAAGAGTGGATACCATCAGATCAGAATTAAGGATGGTGATGAGTGTGTTAGAACTGTAAAATTTTGAAATTTTACAGTCTATTTCATTCAAGAGTTCCAACATTGAGTCCTCATCATAAGAATAAAATTCCCTCTTTGTATTGTCTTGCTTATTTTCTATCATAAAATTCATTGAGTCCATCAAGTCCTTCATTTTTCATTTAAAGACCTGAATTGGAAAGACATTGTAAAAGACCCCCCGACCTATTTTTTCACTAATATATGTTTGTTGTAGACTATCGGTAGGACAATTTTCTTGTTTCGACGACAAAGGGAGTCATTTCGGCAAAGGGAATCATTTTAGGAATGAAGTCATAGCGAATACATTATGTTTTGCTGACCGGTGCATGTAGAAGTGTATTGATCAAGCTAAAGGTGTTCCGGAGAATGTCTTGGCGAAGAATTTTTCTTGCCGACAGGCATCTAGAAAAATATATATCGGCATATGTTGGGGCATCGGTGTAATGTCAGGGCGAAGACAATATGTCATAGCGACTAATGCATAAAGGGGTCATTTCGGCCAGATTGATTGGTATCGGCATGAAATCATAACGAAGTCATTTTGTCTTACCGACTGGCTTGCAAGCAATTGTCTCGGTAAGACTTGTGTGCATCGGGGAAGGGTTTAGCGAAGTGGCTATTATTTTTCCAAACCAAGTTCAAGGATATTCAAAAGGGTTATCAGTGAGAAGCTATATAGTCTTGCCGAATTAAAACTTATGCCGATAGAGATTTGCATTGCCGGGAGATGAAATTTTTGGTATAAGTTTCACCGAAGTATGAATATTATACCGACAGGTAATTCGAGGTGAGTTTTTCTGAATAGGAGTAACCAGGAGGAGTGATTTCGGTAAGAGATTTGGTGTCGGTATAAGTCTTCTCAAAGGTTCATTGTCTTTTTGAGAGTATTGTTTCGTTGGTTGGGTTTATTTCTTCGGTGAGAAAACATGGTGGACATGCCGAAATGAAAATTCATCGGTGAAAGGGTGATTTTGTCTTAACAAATGGAAAATACATTGAAGAGTACATATCGGTAAGATGCAAAGGTATCTACATAAAATCTCCCCAACTTTGAAAGTCACAGTGAAGCGGGTGAAATGAAGATTGCATCGGCAAGAGTATAAATTTGTCTTGGCGACCTAGTGCAAATGAAGACTTTCAGTGAAACAGGATGAAGTCTGCGAGAGGTCTCCCCGATATCTGCATGATACAACGAAGAGCATAAAGATAAAGGATTTCGATCAGTGTGAGGACATTAATGTTTCAACGACTGGAAAATGCTTTGAGGAATGCATATCGGTTTGGCACCATGAAGTCTATGTAATATCTTCCCAACTTGAAATTGTTACACCAACATGAAAAATAGAAGCAATATCCATCAAGTTGATATTTGGTGTCGGTAAGACCGCAGAGTGTCTTGGCGAATGGTGAAATAAATGTTGAAAAGGGATTTCGTCCCAGATTTGAAATTTTCTCATCGATGGGACAATTGATGCGACAGTTCCAGTTTCAAAGGAGGCTTCATTCATGCTTCATTAATGGCGCGATGGGATAAAACAATAATGATAGTAGTGTTTTAATCAATTCCTCATTTCCGAATTGATTGCTAGTGAATTGGCATACTGAACAGAGAACTGGGACATTTTTCAGTCTAGCTCAAGTAGAACACTATAACTAATTGCTTCTCTGTTATTCACATTTTGATTCTGTAAGCTTGAAAATGGAGTCTTCTAGTTTTGGAAAGGGTAAGGGTAGAAAACTTGGGGAGAGTAGTCAGTCGAAGGGAAAGAAACAAAATACTAATACAGAGCATGAAGGCATTGAACGGAGGTTGAACCAAGACCTCATTGATCAATTACCTGGTTCAGGGCATAAAGCTAGAAGGTCCACACAATTTAGGGCAGAAGTTGATAAGTTAGATGATAAATGCAAGTTCATAGGTGATGTCTGGACTACTGTAAGGGGGTATGAGCTTGATGTGTGTTAGGTGTTAGAGATGGATGCTCCTGAATTCATGTCAATGGTGCCAATGGTTATCACAACAGATATTCAATATCACAATTCCAGGCCATTTGATTAAGCTTCATATATTTCTAAGGAGCTTGATTCAGGGTTGATGGCTATAAAAGGTGGAGCTTCTATTGTTCATGTCATAAATTATTCTTTGTTGATGCACATGGTGTTATATTTCAGATAGGAGTTAGGGGTATGGCCTCCAGAGATGAGAATTTCTCAGATTGGTAAGGAGGGTGAAGCATTGCCTATTCAGTTGTGGACTGCTCTTTGGGATAGCAGGTTTGTTGGTTCTAGTTTTATTCATTTTGAGGAGCATTTTGTAAAGACATTGTATAAATTGTATCATTATCTTTGTAACTATTCATTGACTGATGAGATCAAAATATTCCTTCGGCCTAAAGAATTCAATGGGCCAATTGACCATAATTGGGGAGACTGGTATTGTTTGGAGGGAGCTATAGTAATTAGAGTAGATGGATTTGAAGATGCTCCTTTTACTATGCCAAGGACAGTTCCAAACAGGGTTGCATATTTGGAAATTGTTAGACAAATGGATTACTGTAGTGTGATGCATTTCAGCTCTTTTGGGAAGCAGGCTTTTATGCCTAGTACTTTGTGTTTTGGTGATTTCATTGTGTTGGCTAAAGAGGGATATAACTCAATCCTTGATAGATTATTGCAGTCTAACATGAAAAGAGGACCAATCAGGAAATACTTTGACCCTGAAGGATATATCAATTCAGCCAAAGAGAGGATTAACTTTGGAGGGTATCAGCATGTACCCTGTCCTTTTGATGATATGATCAGAAATCTGGATGAAGATGAAGCAGAAATGGTAGTTGAAAGGTATAACTAGGGGTTACAAGATATTGAGTGATTGTCTTCTAGAGATGAAGAAGTACCAAGAGCTAATGTGCCACAAGGTAGAACATAAAAGGTATCTAGGATGAGGACTTAGCAGTATATCTGCCTTGTTAGAGAACAAAGTATTGAAAGTGGTGATGTTGATACAAGGAACATTGAGTACAAATCATTTGTCTTTGATGATGAGTTTATACATTCCCAAAAGTTCAAGGCATTCTTGTACAAGCAGAAGGGGAAGGAAATAAGGGAGAATGTTGATGATGTTACTTTAGGAAATGAGGAACCATTGCTGGCTCAATTGAGAAGATGTGTGGATGATGAAATGACAAATATGCCTCCTGAAGTAGGGAGGAAAATGTTGGAGGATGTTGGTGTCATGATATTTCCTAGCCTTGATTTGAACTTTGCATTGGTCTTTGATAGTTTCTTGAAGGGCAGTAATGCTACTCATAAGATTGATAAGGAAAAGGTGACAGAAGTGCATACAAGATCCAAGTATAATACTGATGAGGGATCAGTGTTGATATGGGCTTTGTACCCACCCCACAGGAAATCAATGGTACTTGATATAGAGAAGGCATTTGGTCATGTCTTGAATCTAAAGGCTAGAGAAGCTGATCCTATAGCTACTACTGATATTGGGGTAAATATTACAGAGTTGAATAAAGCACAAATTCAGCTGTTGATAAAAGAAAGAGAAATGTATAAAGAAAATAATGAGAAATTGCTAAGAGAAAATGATAGACTCAAAGACTTGGTTGGTGTTTCAATGGGGACAACCAAGATGGTCACTCAAGGAGAAAGATCTCAGGAAAAAGACCACTGGGTAGGGTCAAGTGATTATTCTCAAGGAAAGCATGAAGCTATTTTTGCAATTGTCAAGAAGAGGTAGGATCATTTGACACCCTGGTTGAATAAATTGTGGGGAAAATACTCTCATACTCTTGCTGCATTGAAGGAGCACACAAGGATGGATGGACAAATCATGGAGAAATTTCATGAGTTGGCTCAAAGTGATGAAGCTAGCAGTTTTCCACTTGAAGCTGCAAATCATATAATCAATCGCCATCAAAATTTCTATGATGAATTCCAAGGGGATGAACAGGGGTTGATTGCAGCTGCTAAGAAAACTATAATTACATTTTCTGATGATAATGGGGATTTGAAAGAGGCTACTAGATGGAAAACTGAATGTGAGTCAATGCTAAATGAAAATATGAAGATAACTTCTACAGAGGATACAACATTGGAAGAAGTGAGTAAGCAAAATGAGGAAATGGTCAAGATGGAAGTTACGATTTAGAATGTTGTTGGAGATGCAGACACATGAGCGCCAAGATTATTTGGACCACCTCAATAAGACTCACTGATGGCTAAATAGAGCCTAGTTATTCTCTATCTTTTGTTTTATAATATGTATTTTGTATTTCCGAAAGGATGCATCCTTTCGTATTCTCAATGTATAAATGTCCATTTTGAAAACAATATGTGGATATAGGTAGAATACGATAGAGAATAGAAAATATGGTGGAACACCATGTTTCAGAGGGCTGAGACTCTGATATATGTTTTGAAGCCATGGAGATAGCAATGAAAATAATCTAATTTGATAGCGTATTCTAGTATTAATTGTTGTGTTGTGCCTATTGAAAGAATTATTTGAGTTGTCTCTAAGATTGATGTTGCTTGGTTATTATGTCAACATAACAAGTTTATGTCTAGTTTATCAATACGTATTTTCCGTATCTGTGTGATTGGTTGATAGGTTCTTTCAAGGAAGGATTAAATATTTTTGATTAATCACAATAATCAGGGAATTTCATTTAGATAATTAAGAAGAACTTAATAATCACAACCTTGCATTTTTATACTAGTTATAAATAACATATGCCAAACAATTTGAATGAATCCAAAAAGAAGTCAATTATTTAAGATTTCATTTGACTCCGTATATAATATAAGGCACTGGTCTTGCCATTTCCATCATTTAGTTTTATTTATATTTTTTACATCTGTTAACTGAGCATATTAGGGTTTAGTTTTGAATGTTGGTATACAATATATACCAAATTCATTTTATTTTGTCCATTCCAATCTGCCATTGTGGACAAATCATGGCATGAAGAGAAGATCAATAGTCAAGTCTGCTTCATTTGTTATAGGTACACCTAACTAGGTCTAGCAACACCTGGAGAGTAGAAGGTTTAATTTTTTCAAACCTTGTTCTGTTACCCTAAAACGTTATGAAAGCTTGGGAACCTTTCGTGGTACAAACCTGCATTTTTGAGAGCTAACAAATTGGTGACTCTCCTGGGAATAACAAAGAATCTGCGCCTTAATCATAGAGTCAGAAGTCCGATATACAGACTCCACTGGGAATAACAAGTAATAATTCATCCTTTTCTCACTTTCAAGAAAGTGAGTGACGACTCTGATTAAACATTGTAATATGAATGGAAGAAGGTCTCAATTTAGGGGAGGTCATTCTGGAGCTCCTCCTAGAAATAGAAAGTGGA
Source organism: Sequoia sempervirens (assembly GCA_007258455.2). Taxonomy (NCBI): domain Eukaryota; kingdom Viridiplantae; phylum Streptophyta; class Pinopsida; order Cupressales; family Cupressaceae; genus Sequoia; species Sequoia sempervirens. Next base: position 390,867,605 of record VDFB02047230.1, read on the forward strand.
CACATAAAGATGATAAGGTTGACAAAGGTAAGGGGAAAAGTGAGGACATGTGCTTCACAAATAAAGATAAATCATCAATACCTTTTGGTGAGAATTGTTTTGACACATGGAAAGATAATTCAACTGAAGAGCCCTGTACCCCAGAAGATTAGAAATATCCTTTTTACAACCCTCAGAAAAATGTCGAATTTGAGGCTAGAAAACAAGCCGAGTTTGAAGCTGGACTTGAAGTTGAACGACTCTGAATTCAATATGAATATGACCAAAGAATGGAAGGTAATCAGAGTGGACCTGCTAATCAGGAAATTCATCAGGAAGATTATGAATCTTTAAGTTATGAGGAAGTCAAGGCACGGTATGAATCTCAGAGAAAGGAAAGGGAAGAGCAGGAAAAGGCCCAAATGATTCAAGCAATGAGAGAATTCAAATTACAGAAAGCTCAGAACGTTCCTCACACATCTGGTTTTCCCCCAAAATGTGTACCACCCCATAGACAGGGTAATCATGGTGCTGGGTATTCTGAACCACCAAGGATTCCTCACCATCAAATTGGGAATCAACATAGATAACCAAATCACCCACCTTATGTTCCCACTCAACATGCAAACAATTATCCACCTCCTGGTCAATGTTATGTGCCACAGAAAAATATGCATTACAATAATCCTATGTACCAATATCAGCACCCACCTAATCCTCCCCCTTATCAATATACAACTATGATCAGACAATTTGATCTAGCAGGGTTTCAATTATACCCATATCCCATGGATAGCAGTTGGAGAGGTTTAGTACCCAAGTTTACAGGAAGTAATGCTATCATAGCCGAGGATCATTTAAGGAATTTCAATGCCTTCATTCAGGATTTGGATGTACCTTATGAATATTTTCATATGAGATTATTCATGATGTCCCTTATTGAGGAAGTTAGGGATTGGTTCAATAGCCTCGCAACAACTTCTATTTATTCTCTTCAAATATTTCAGGATCAGTTCCTTTAACAATTTGGGAATTTGAGTGCACTAGACACTACTCTCCATGAACTAATGCGAATTCAGAAAGGTCAAAATGATTCAGTCTTTGATTTTAACAGAAGATTCAATAAACTGCAAAATAGAATACCTCCAGGATCAAAGTTACCAGACTCTGTAGCATTAAGTGTTTACCTGAATGCATTTGACCCTAAAATAGGATATGAGTTGAGAAACAGATTTCCAAGGGACTTAGCTGAAGCACAAAAGATAACATTAACAATTGAGAATAACAGAAAGGCTGCTAGGATAATGAATAAGAGAGATAACCCTAGAGTTCCTCAACAAAACAATAATTTTCAATATAAGTAGGAGAATACATATATGAACGAAAGACCAAGGCCGAGGTTGCATGATATGCCCTACAACACAAACTGGAAGGATGGAAAACCTGTAACAGATAGGCCTAGAAGCAAAGAAACTCCTGATCTGTTGAAGAAGAAGGGAACCTATATGGTGAATGGTAATTATTTTTGTGAAGTTTGTGATAAGACACACTCCCCTGATTATTGTGTAGTAGCTCAGAGAATGTAGGAAGGAGTGTTAATGGGAGATGGTGGAGAAGATCATACTATTTACTTAACTTCAAATGCTTCTCACCATGTTGAGGAGAAGTACTCATCTTCAGAAGAGGGAGGTTATGAGTATGATGTTGCAGAACAAAGGTGCAATGTCCATATGGCTGAGCAGCATGTTTTTTCTGACTCTGAGGATGATTATGTAGAACCACCATCTATTGAGGTGCCTACTCACAATAATGTGAGGAGACTTACTAAGGAAGAGATAGAAAGGCTGACTGTTGCTGCAGTAGAAGAAGCTAAGAATAAGTACTGGTTGAGAAGTAGGACAATAAATGAGAATGAAGGTGTCCCTAGGGGTATCTTTATGAAAGATCAGAAAGTTGTGCAAGGAGTTTCAAAGAAAACCAGTGAAAATAAACAACGTGAAGAAAGTAAATAGAATCCTGTCCAAAAGGATGTAGTAAAAGAGCTACATAAAGAAATTCAAAAAACTGATCAATCAAGTAGAGGAGAAAAAGAAGTGAACAAAGGAGAAATATCATAACAAAAGAAAGTGATTAAGGCCGAAGGTTCTTCTTTTGATTTCACTCAAGCCTTGTCTCAGGTAAAGATGTCTATCCTACTTCTCGAAATGATGAAAATTAAGGAGTACAGGGACTGTGTAGTGCAATTGATAACAAATGAAAGTTAAAAACATGTAAGTACTAAGAATAAAATGGTTGCTAAAAATAAGCAAGATAAAGTAGACATCCCAGAAATCTGCTTGAGTAATGTATTAACAAGTCCACCATAGGTTGATCCTTTCTTTATCACATTACTCATAAATAATAAATTATTGAGGAATTGTATGATAGATTCTGGTGCCGCCATGAATATTATGCCAGTAGGAGTGATGAAACAACTAGGCATGTGGGTGGATACACATGAAGGAAAATGCTATGCAATGGATAACCGACTTGTTCCTGTGGTTGGTATAATGAAAGATGTAGAAGTTAAGTTAGCTGCTTACCCTCAAGTAGCTTACAATATTGATATAACAGTGATAGACACCCCTCCACGATTTGGTATGCTTCTATCAAGGCAATGGACGGCGGCTATTGGTGGAAATGTCCAATTCAATCTATCTTATGCAACCATTCCTATAAATGGCCAAAAAGTGAAATTATACAGGGAGCCGATGATGAATCAGCTCATTGACTGTGTTCCACAAGACCAAATCAACTATTTTTGTGATGTTGATCTTGGGAGTTTCAAAATAGAACCAACACAACCAGAATTGACTAATAGTGATCCTATGGAGAAGCATGTTGCATGAAACCACAATGGTGTGTGGAAGATGTATTTCGATGGAGCCTGTAGCCAAGAAGGCAATGGAGCTGGGATAGTATTTGTTTCGCCTGAAGGTACTACATTTAAATATTCATTCTTGTTAACTTTTGAATGTACCAATAATGTGGCGAAATATGAAGCTCTATTAACTTGACTGAATATAGCGGTGAAGCATAAAATAAAGTTGCTAGCTATTCTAGGAGATTCTGAGTTAGTTATCTCACAAGTTAAGGTGAAGTATACAGCAAAAAACAAAAGACTAAAGCAATATAGAAATGTTGTGTGGGATACAATTGAGTTGCTTGATTCCTTCTTGATTGAGTGGGTAGATAGATCAAAGAATATAATGGAAGATTTTCTAGCTAATGTAGCATTGAAGAGAGATGATGTTACATTAACAAGAGTGTCACAAATTGAATTCAAAACAAGGCCTGCTGTGCCTGATAATGTATATAGTTGGCAAGTTTTTAATGATGACATAGATATTTTGAAATTCCTCCACTGTATAGACCAGTATGAAGCCCAAGAGATCGACTTCAATGCCTTTGTTGAAGAAGTTGATGGAAAAGAGACAGTATTTGGAAAAGAAATCTTACAGCTCAAAACAAATAAGATTCCTAAAGGCTTGGTGGCATTAGAGAGGGTATATGATGGAAGTGATCGGTCTTTAATGAAACAGACACCAGTTGGAAGGGATGATATTGAAGAAATTAATTTGGGAATTGAGATGGCACCAAAAAAGGTGTACATAGGTAAAAAGATAAGTCCTGCAATTAGAAGAATGCTGATAGAATTGTTGAGAAAGTATAAACATGTGTTTGCCTGGTCTTATGAAGATTTGAAAGCATATAGAGAAGACTTGTTTTAGCATGAAATACCATTGAAGCCAGATGCTAAACCATTTAGACAAAAGCAAAGGCCTATAAATCCAACTCTAGAACCTAAAATACAGGCGGAATTGGCGAAGCTCAGAGATACTAGAATTATTAAGCTAATTAGACATTCAACATGGGTGTCAAATCTGGTCCCTGTCAGAAAGAAAAATGGAGATATCAGATTATGTGTAGATTTTAGAAATCTAAACATAGCATCCCTTAAAGACAATTATCATTTGCCTAATATGGAGGCCATATTCCATAAGGTGACATGTTGCGAATTGTTGTCCATGATGGATGAATTTTTAGGGTATAATTAGGTTAAATTCAAGGAGTCTAAGCAATACAAAACTGCATTCACAACTCCTTGGGGAACATATGTTTATCTGAGGATGCCATTTGGTCTTACTAATGCAGGGGCAACTTTTCAAAGAGAAATGGATGTGGAATTTGCTGATTTGATCAGTATTCTCATGGTGGTGTATTAGGACGATCTCACTGCTTACTCCAAGAAGGTTGAGGATCATGTTCATCATTTGGAAAAGGTGTTTATAAAAGCCCTTGAGTATGGTATTAGCTTAAACCCCAAGAAGTGTAATTTTGCTATCACAGAGGGTAAGCTTTTGGGGCACATTGTTTCAAAGGAAGGGATTAGGATAGACCCTGAAAGGGTGGAGGCTATTGATAAAATACTTGTCCCTAAAACTATTAAGGTGATACAATCATTCTTTGGACAGATAAATTTTGTTAGGAGATTTGTCTCTAACTTTGCTGAGATTGTTAAACCCATAGCAAGAATGTTGAGGAAAGGAAAAAAGATAGAATGGACTGCAGAAGCCTTGGAAGCTTTTGTATCTATAAAATGAGCCATCAAGGAGGCTCCTGTTCTCAAGTCGCCTGACTTTTCAAAACCTTTTCAGATTTTTTCATTTGCCTCAATGCACACTGTTGTAGCTGTGATGCTTCAAAAGAATGAAGACGGTCATGAGCAGCCGATATCTTTTTTCAGTAAGTCGTTACAGGGATCTGAATTAATGTATGATATAATGGAGAAGCAAGCATTTGCGCTAGTAAAGGCTGTAAAGGCTTTCAAGCCATACTTGGTTGGAGCAAAAGTAATTGCAAATGTTCCTCATGCAGAAGTTAAGGATATTCTGACATAGTCTAAAGTAACAGGTAAAAGATGCAAATGGATTAAAAAAATCCAAGAATTTGACCTGGAGATTCAAATTACTAAACTAGTCAAAGGTCAAGGTTTGGCTAAACTAATGGCAAAGGAAAATATTGAAGCAAACCAAATTTTTAGTGTAGAAGAGGAAGGTGTAATTGCAAGCATTGAGCATACTCGATGGTATACATATATCATGTATTATCTTAAATACATGAAATGTCCAGAAGAAATGAATGATAATCAAAGAAGAACGCTGAAGTTGCAGGCGTCTAAGTATGTTTTTATGGATGGGGATTTATTTTGGAAAAACAGGGATGGTGTATTACTATTATGTCTGGATGAATTTCAATCTAAACGTGTTTTGAGTGAAATGCATGAAGGAGTGTGTGGAGGACATTACTCAGCAAAGACAACAGCGCATAAAATTTTTAGGGCAGGGTATTATTGTCCTCAGATTTTTAATGACTCCTTTGCATATGTGAGAAAATGTGAAGCTTGCCAGAAGTTCTCTGGAAAGCTGAAATATCAGGGAGCTTTGCCACTTCGACCTTTGCAGGTTGATGCCCCTTTTCATCAATGGGGAATCAATTTCATTGGAGAAATACAAGAAAAATCAAGTGGTGGACATAGGTGGATATTGGTGGCCACTGATTATTTTACCAAATGAGTAGATGCCATCCCAACTAAACAAGCTACAAGTAAGGTGGTGACACAATTCCTGATGGATAATATCATTACTAGATCTGGTACACCAATAAGGTTGATTACTGACAATGGGATGTGTTTTAGATCAAATGAATTTAGAGGCTTCTGTAGCACATATGGTATTGCCATTTCTTATGCAGCCCCTTATCATCCACAAGCAAATGGACAAGCGAAATCTAGCAATAAGAGTCTTCTGAAGATTATAAGAAGGATGTTAGGTCAGAATAAGAAGGCTTGGGATTCAAAATTAAGATTGGCTATATGGGCTGATAGAATTACGGTGAAGAAGGCAATTGGGAAGTCCCCATTTGAGTTAGTATATGAAGCACAAGCCAGGATGCCTTTGCAGAACTTGTTACCAGTTTACAGGTTTGTTCTTCAGGAAGATTTGGATATTCCTGAACCCATGGAGGAAAGAATGGAGTAGCTAGCTGAATTGGATGAAATGAGGAGGGTGGCTCAAAATCAAAATATAAAGTTGCAGATGCAGATGAAATATTTATTTGACAAAAGGGCAAAGGATAGGAAATTTGGAGAGAGTGGTCTAGTGCTGATGTGGAATGCAAGGTGCCAAGAAAAGGGAAAACATAGGAAGTTTGAAGCCTTATGGCTAGGGCCTTTTGTAGTGATTGGAAAGAAAGGCGAAGACTCATACTATTTGCAGAATATGGCTGGTGAGGATCAAGAATTGCCTTTACATGGGAAATTTCTGATTTTTTTTTTCTTGAAGTAATACAGAGGATTAAAGGTCGCCAGTGCATGGAAAAATTTTGATGATCCTCTTTGAAATTCTTTTCCATGCATAGTAGTTTAGGGAATAAAAGGAGCAAGATTTGCAAGTACATGGACAATCCTGATTTTCCTTCTTTTGAATAAAATTTTCCATGTATAGTAGTATAGGGTCTCATTCATTACCATTGCCATTTGTTCCATTCTGCTCACATGTTTCATCACTTTGAGCTTGGTCTGCTCACCCAGTAGTCTGAATCCTTGTAATGATTTTACTATCATTCATCCCCAGACGGATCCACTGTTAGAACTATAAAATTTTAAAATTTTACAGTCTATTTCATTCAAAAGTTCTAGCATTGAGTCCTCATCATAAGAATAAAATTCCCTCTTTGTATTGTCTTGCTTATTTTTTGTCATAAAATTCATTGAGTCCATCAAGTCCTTCATTTTTCATTTAAAGACCCGAATCGGCAAGACATTGTAAAAGTCCCCCCGACCTATTTTTTCACTAATACATGTTTGTTGCAGACTATTGGCAGGACAATTTTCTTGTTTCGGCGACAAAGGGAGTCATTTTGGCAAAGGGAATCATTGTCAGAATGAAGTCACAGCAAATACATTGTGTTTCACCGACCAGTGCATGTAGAAGTGTATTGATCAAGCTAAAGGTGTTCCGGAGAATGTCTTGGCAAAGAATTTTTCTTGCCAACAGGCATCTAGAAAAATATATATCGGCATATGTTGGGGCATTGGTGTAATGTCAGGGCGAAGACAATATGTCATAGCGACTAATGCATAAAGGGGTCATTTCAGCCAGACTGATTGGTATCAGCATGAACTCATAATGAAGTCATTTTGTCTTACCAACTGGCTTGCAAGTAATTGTCTCGGTAAGACTTGTGTACATTGGGGAAGGTCTTAGCGAAGCGGCTATTGTTTTGCCAAACCACGTTCAAGGATATTCAAAAGGGTTATTGGTGAGAAGCTATATAGTCTTGCTGAGTTAAAACTTATGCCAATAGAGATTTGCATTGCCGGGAGAGGAACTTTTTGGTATAAGTTTCACCAAAGTATGAATATTATACTGATAGGTAATTCGGGGTGAGTTTTGCCGAATAGGAGTAACCTGGAGGAGTGATTTTGGTAAGACATTTGGTGTCAGTATAAGTCTTCCCGAAGGTTCATTGTCTTGTCGAGAGTATTTTTTCATTGGTTGGGTTTATTTCTTCGGTGAGAAAACTTGGTGGACATGCTGAAATGAAAATTCATCAGTGAAAGGGTGATTTTGTCTTAACGAATGGAAAATACATTGAAGAGTACATATCGGTAAGATGCAAAGGTATCTACATAACATCTCCCCGACTTTGAAAGTCATAGCAAAGCGGGTGAAATGAAGATTGCATCGGCAAGAGTATAAATTTGTCTTGGTGACCCAGTGCAAATGAAGACTTTCAGTGAAATAGGATGAAGTTTTCAAGAGGTCTCCTCGATATCTGCATGATACAGCGAAGAGCATAAAGATAAAGGATTTCGGTTGGTGTGAGGACATTAATGTTTCAGCGACTGGAAAATGCTTTGAGGAATGCATATCGGTTTGGCACCATGAAGTCTATGTAATATCTTCCTGACTTGAAATTGTTACAGCGACATGAAAAACAGAAGCAATAGCCATCAAGTTGATATTTGGTGTCGGTAAGACCACAAAGTGTCTTGGCAAATGGTGAAATAAATGTTGAAAAGGGATTTTGCCCCAGATTTGAAATTTTCTCATTGATGGGACAATTGATGCGACAGTTCCTATTTCAAAGGAGGCTTCATTCGTGCTTCATTAATGGCATGATGGGATAAAATAGTAATGACAGTAGTGTTTTAATCAATTCCTCATTTCCGAATTGATTGCTGGCAAATTGGAACGCTGAACAGAGAATCGGGACATTTTTCAGTCTAGCTCAAGCAAAACACTGTAAGTAATTTCTTCTTTGTTATTCACATTTTGATTCTCTAAGCTTGAAAATGGAGTCTTCTGGTTCTGGAAAGGGTAAGGGTAGAAAGCTTGGTGAGAGTAGTCAGTCGAAGGGAAAGAAACAAAAGAGTGACACAGAGCATGAAGGCATTGAACGAAGGTTGAACCAAGACCTCATTGATCAATTACCTGGTTCAGGGCCTAAAGCTAGAAGGTCCACACAATTTAGGGCAGAAGTTGATAAGCTAGATGATAAATGCAAGTTCATAGGTGATGTCTGGACTGCTGTAAGGGGGTATGAGCTTTTCAATTTCCATTACCATAGGAGGAATCATTTTGAGCCAGTCTGTAATCCATGGAGGTTGAATGTAGGGAAATTAGTATGTCCTAATGTATTTGTTAATGCTGAATTGGTAAAATTGCTTGTTGATCATTATGATCCAAAGTATAAAGCAATATGTGATCCTTCCGGAAAACCACCGATACATGTGTCAAAAGAAGCAATTGGTGAGGTTTTCAAATTGGAAGGGTTTTGCAATGAGGAAATCAATTGTGAGGAGTTGTAGAAGGAATATTCTAGAATGGATACAAGTTACAAGGGTTGGAGGTTACAAATTCATAGGGTTAAATAGGGTAACAAGCCAAAGCCTCTGGAAGAAAGTGAAGGGCCTCACTATCATGTAGATTTGTTTGAACACTATATGAAGTACACATATTTTTCAGTGTGTTAGGTGTTAGGGATGGATGCTCCTGAATTCATGTCAATGGTGCCAATGGTTATCACAACATATATTCAATATCACAATTCTAGGCCATTTGATTATGCTCCATATATTTCTAAGGAGCTTGATTCAAGGTTGATGGCTATAAAAGGTGGAGCTTCTATTCTTCATCTCAGAAATTATTCTTTGTTGATGCACATGGTGTTATCTTTTGGACAGGAGTTAGGGGTATGGCCTCCAGAGACGAGAATTTCTCAGATTGGTAAGGAGGGTGAAGCATTGCCTGTTCAGTTGTAGACTGCTATTTGGGACAGCAGGTTTGCTGGTTCTAGTTTTATTCAGTTTTAGGAGCATTTTGTAAAGAAATTATATAAATTGTATCATTATCCTTGTAACTATTCATTGACTGATGAGATCAAAAGATTCCTTCGGCCTAAAGACTTCAATGGGCCAATTGACCATAATTGGGGAGACTGGTTTATTTGGAGGGAGCTACAATAATCAGAGTATATGGATTTGAAGATGCTCCTTTTATTATGCCAAGGACAGTTCCAAACAGGGTTGCATATTTGGAAATTGTCAGACAAATGGATTACTGTAGTATGATGCATTTCAGTTCTTTTGGGAAGCAGGCTTTTATGCCTAGTACTTTGTGTTTTGGTGATTTCACTGTGTTGGCTAAAGAGGGATATAACTCAATCCTTGATAGATTATTGTAGTATAACATGAAAAGAGGACCAATCAGGAAATACTTTGACCCTGAAGGATATATCAATTCAGCCAAAGAGAGGATTAACTTTGGAGGGTATCAGCATGTACCTTGTCCTTTTGATGATATGATCAGAAATCTGGATGAAGATGAAGCATAAATGGTAGTTGAAAGGTATAACCAGGGGCTACAAGATATTGAGCAATTGTCTTCTAGAGATGAAGAAGTACCAGGAGCTAATGTGCCACAGGGTAGAACATAAAAGGTATCTAGGATGAGGACTCAGCAATATATCTGCCTTGTTAGAGAACAAAGTATTGAAAGTGGTGATGTTGATACAAGGAACATGGAGTACATATCATTTGTCTCTGATGATGAGTTTATACATTCCCCAGAGTTCAAGGCATTCTTGTACAAGCAGAAGGGGGAGAAATAAGGGAGAATGTTGATTATGTTACTTCAGGAAATGAGGAACAATTGCTAGCTCAATTGAGAAGATGTGTGGATGATGAAATGACAAATATGACTTCTAAAGTAGGGAGGAAAATATTGGAGGATGTTGGTGTCATGATATTTCCTGGCCTTGATTTGAACTTTGCATTGGTCTTTGATAGTTTCTTGAAGGGCAGTAATGCTACTCATAAGATTGATAAGGAAAAGGTGACAAAAGTGTATACAGGCTCCAAGTATAATACTGATGAGGGATCAATGTTGATATGGGCTTTGTACCCACCCCATAGGAAATCAGTGGTACTTGATATAGAAAATGAATTTGGTCATGTATTGACTCTAAAGGCTAGAGAAGCTGATCCTATAGCTACTACTGATATTGGGGTAAATATTGCAAAGTTGAATAAAGCACAAATTCAGCTGTTGATAAAAGAAAGAGAAATGTATAAAGAAAATAATGAGAAATTGCTAAGAGAAAATGATAGACTCAAGGACTTGGTTGGTGTTTCAATGGGGACAACCAAGATGGTCACTCAAGGAGAAAGCTCTGAGGAAAAAGACCACTGGGTAGGGTCAAGTGCTTATTCTCAAGGAAAGCATGATGCTATTGTTCCAATTGTCAAGAAGAGGCAGGATCATTTGACACCCCAGTTGAATAAATTGTGGGGAAAATACTCTCATACACTTGCTGCATTGAAGGAGCACACAAGGATGGATGGAAAAATCATGGAGAAATTTAATGAGTTGGCTCAAAGTGATGAAGCTAGCAGTTCTGCACTTGAAGCTGCAAATCATATAATCAATCACCATTGAAATTTCTATGATGAATTGTAAGGGGATGAATAGGGGTTATTTGCAGCTGCTAAGAAAACTATAATTACATTTTCTGATGATAATGGGGATTTGAAAGAGGCTACTAGATGGAAAACTGAATGTGAGTCAATGCTAAATGAAATTATGAAGATAGCTTTTGTAGAGGATACAACATTGGAAGAAGTGAGTAAGCAAAATGAGGAAATGGTCAAGATGGAAGTTACGATCTGGAATGTTGTTGGAGATGCGGATACATATGAGTGCCAAGATTATTTGGACCACCTCAATAAGACTCACTTATGGCTAAATAGAGCCTAGTTATTCTCTATCTTTTTTTTTTATAATATGTATTTTCTATTTCTGAAAGGATGCGTCCTTTCGTATTCTCAATGTATAAATGTCCATTTTGAAAACAATATGCGGATATAGGTAGAATAGGATAGAAAATAGAAAATACGGTGGAACACCATGTTTCAGAGGGCTGAGACTCTGATGTATGTTTTGAAGCCATGAAGATAGCAATGAAAATCATTTGATTTGTTGGCGTACTGGTGTTAATTGTTGTGTTGTGCCTATTGAAAGAATTATTCGAGTTGTCTCTAAGATTGATGTTGCTTGGTTATTTAGATCAACATAACAAGTTTATGTCTAGTTTATCAATACGTATTTGCCTTATCTATGTGATTGGTTGATAGGTTCTTTCAAGGAAGGATTAAATCTTTTTGATTAATCACAGTAATCAGGGAATTTCATTTAGATCATTAAGAAGAACTTAATAATCACAACCTTGCATTTTTATACTGGTTATAAATAACATATGCCAAACAATTTGAATGAATCCAGAAAGAAGTCAGTTATTTAAGATTTCATTTGACTCCGTATATTATATAAAGCACTGGTCTCACCATTTCCATCATTTAGTTTTATTTATATTTTTTACATCTGTTAACTGAGCATATTAGGGTTTAGTTTTGAATGCTGGTATACAATATATACCAAATTCATTTTATTTTGTCCATTCCAATCTGCCATTATGGACAAATCATGGAATGAAGAGAAGATCAATAGTCAAGTCTACTTCATTTGTTATAGGTACACCTGCCTAGGTCTAGCAGCACCTGGAGAGTAGAAGGTTTAATTGTTTCAAACCTTGTTCTGTTACCCTAAAACGTTGTGAAAGCTTGGCAACCTTTCATGGTTCAAACCTGTGTTTTTGAGAGCTAACAGAGTGGAAGACAACATTTAAGACAAATGATGGGTTGTATGAGTGGAGAGTTATGCCATTTGGCCTCTCTGATGCCCCTATCACATTTATGAGGCTCATGAATGAAGTGCTTAAAGATTTTACAGGGATATTTGTGGTAGTGTATCTTGATGACATCCTCATCTACAATAAGACAATATAAGAGCATTTAAAACATGTGGAGTTGGTTCCTAGAAGACTGCAAGAAGAGAATTTAGCCATCAATCTAGAGAAATGTGAGTTCTTCAAATAGGAGCTTGTGTATTTGGTGTTTTTAGTATCCCAAGGATCATTGAAGATGGATCCAAGCAAGGTGGAAGCTATACTAAACTGGCCTACACCAACCACAGGGATTGAAGTAAGAAGTTTCCATGGTTTAGCTCAAATTTATAGAAAATTCATCAGGAACTTTAGTAACTATATATGTGCACCAGTCCTAGCTACAATCAAGGGTGGTTTAAAAACTAAGTTTATGTGGACTCAAGAAGCTGAGAAAGGGTTTGGGAAACTGAAGCAAGAGGTGGAAACTCAACCTATTCTCTTATTACCTAGTTTTGATAAATTGTTCACTGTTGAATGTGATGCAAGTGGAGTGACAGTAGGAGGAGTGTTAAGTGAAGAGGGCAGGCCTATAGCCTTATTCAGTGAGAATCTCAATGAAGCAAAGAAGAAGTATTCAACCTATGACTTAGAACTTTATGCTTTGGTTCAGTCATTTAGGAAATGGAGGCATTACCTTCTACCCAAGGAGTTTGTAGTCTTTACTGACAATCAGGCACTTAGCTTTATCAACACTGAAGAGAACTTGAGTAATAGGCATTTGAAATGGATGGAATACATCCAAGCTTTTACCTTCACCATCAAGCACAAGAAGGGATAGCTAAACAAAGTAGCAGATGCACTAAGCAAGAGGTTGTTGACATTGCAGGAGATACAAATGAAGAGCATAGGGATTGACAGTTTTAAAGATCTCTATGGAGAAGATGAAGACTTTTCAGAGGTCTATAAGGTATGTTCTAACTTTGAGAACCATTTCCATAGTCAATACTCAGAGTATACTTTGCAAAGTTGGTTATTGTTTAAGGGTAATTAGTTATGTGTTCCAAGAGGGTCAATGAGAGAAAATATGATTCAAGAAAAGCATAATGGCAGTCTTAGTGGACATTTTGGCATCAACAAGACTTTAGAACTAGTGCAGAGATTCTATTACTAGCCTAAGTTGGCAAGAGATGTTAGGAAGTAAGTGGAACAATGTGTTGTCTGCATGAAAGCTAAGGGAGGAGCTGGTAATGCTGGTCTATATCAACCCCTACCCATTCCTAATAGACCATGGGAGTGTGTGAGCATGGATTTTGTGGTAGGCCTTCCTAAGACCAAGACTAGTTTTGACAGTGTTTATGTAGTGGTAGACAGTGAGCTTAGAGATCTTGGAGCTATGGAACAAAGAAGTGGACATGCAAAAGACTTCAGTTAGACTAGGAAGGAGATTCAGGAGCAAGTAAAGAGGATAGTCACTGAGGCTACACAAAAATTGAAGGAGAAGGCAGATATGTCAAGGAAAGATGTGCAATTTGCAGTAGGGGACTATGTTATGGTCCACCTTAACAAGTCAAGGTTACAGAAGGGAATGTCAACCAAGTTGCAGATGAAGAGAGTGGGTCCATGCAAGGTATTGGCTAAGTATGGCAAGAATGCCTACAAGGTGGAGTTACCTACCGATCTAGGCATCTCTCCAGTGTTCAATGTAGTTGATGTGATCAAGTATAAGGGAAAAATAAATGATGTGGATTAGAATAGTCAGGAGATCTTCAAGGACATCAACAATGTATCCTTACCCAATCAGGACAAGCCTCAGGCAGAGAAGATCTTGGAGTCAAGAGAGAAGAAGGCTACAAGACATAAGGTGTACATGGAGCACCTTATCAAGTGGAAGAACAAGCATGAATTAGAGGCCACATGGGTACAAGAAGATCAATTCAAGAACTTGGGTATTGACCTGTCATTGATCTCTCCTTCCATTCCTTAATGTTTTTGGCTGAGAGGGGGAGAATGGTGCAGGAGCACCTAGGAAACACACCTAGGAAACAATCTAGGTTGAATTTTTGTTTGGGTATGTTATTGTGAAGGTCATGTTGACCATTTAGTCAGCATTTATGGATTTTGAATAAAACTTGATCTGTTGTGATCAGTGTAATAAGAAGTGAAAAGGATAGTTGAGTGTAGGTTCTCATTTGGTTTAGGTTGGCAACATTTGGAAAAAGTTGGAAAACACAGCGGGTTTTTCAACTCTTACTATTTGATCATTAGAAGGCCAACCTAGGATTGTTAAATACTTTGAGAAACTTTAAAATGTGGCCCTCGACCTAGAATAGTTGTTGGAAAAGCGTTATACCTTTTGGAGTTTACTGTTCAATTGAAAAGCAAAGAATTTCTTGCAATTTTCTAGTTTTTAGTTCTTGTTAGTGTGTTAATGGAGGGTTCCAGGCTTTGAGCAGTGTGTGGCACGTGTGATAATAATTTTACAATATTTTTGGTCATTAGTGGTGTTGTTTCATCATTTCTTAGCTTTTTTCTTAGTAGGTTTTGTTCATTTTCATTGCTGATTAGTCCAGTAGACTATTATTCATGGAGTCTTAGACCTCTGTTTTCCAGTATACCTAGTGTATAGCCTATGGGGAATGAGGCTAAGCTCCATGTTTGTATATAGAATAGGTTTAGGAGGTTTTAGGAGGAAAGGTTCCATGGAAAAGGTCTTCTCCTAGGCGAGCTTGATTGTGCCCGGCTAGGAAAGACAGTGAAAAGCAAACACTAACGTTGTAGGGGTGTCGTTTCCCTGGAAAACCAAGATGTGTGGTGGTTGTAGGAGGCCTTACAAAGGCTTGGTAGGAAGCAAGAGACATCACCAATCCACTTGGTGATTGAGGGAAGCTGACTGTTCATAGCATGGACAAAAAAAGGCCTAAAAAGCCCTAAATCTAGCAAAGTGTGGGTTGCGCCTATGTACGGATGGTGGAGGCTCCAAAACCCAAAAATATTCAAGGTGTGGGAAAGGGCATAACAAATCCCAAGGAAAGAACATGGGTCTTTTGGAGGGTTTCAGAGTGAATTCCATTTTTCTCGGGTTAGGGGGCCTAAAAGGGGCTCAAGGCTAGTAGCCTTTCTAAACCCTAGAATAGGGTTTGGAGTGAGCAATGGATAATTGGTGATTGGAGGTTGATCAAGAACCCTAGTGAGATGGATTTGAAGCCATGGAAGTCAACACACACCCCTGCAATAGTTTAGTGGAGCTTGGAGGGTTAGTTAGCCTTTAGGAAGATTAAGGGCTAAGGAGAGAATGGCAGAGAGAGCACCAAGATTGGCTTGGTTAGGGAAATGGAGATGATAGTAGGGTTGGCCAGGAGAACCAGGGGTGCCTAACAAGCATTAGGGCCTATAGGTTGAGAAGGTGGAGAGTGACACCAAAGGGTTTGCCAAGGTGAGACCCAGAGCATGGGACAGTGAGTGTCTCATCCAACGCTACCCTATCAACGACCAAGGAGGGAAGGAGTCCAAGAAACAACCATAGAGAGGGCTGGTCCGAAAAGGCAGACAACGAATGAGGGACAACAAACTGGAAGGGAAGTTCCCGAACCCCACAAAACTTATAAAAACCAAGATTTTCAATTATAGCACATGGGAAAAGTGGAATAAAGAGTGCCAAGACAAACTTCCTCAAGATTGAACTCATTTGAAAAAAGTGGAAGCTTGGAAGGGGAAGGCCGAAGGGTCACCGCCCTTTTGAAAAGGCAATGAACACATGGTGGCTCGGAAGGAAAGTCTCATATAGCGACAGAGGGACAAAGTTCTAGAAATGACCAAGGAGGGATGAAGTCCCGAAAAATAGCCATGGAGGGGGCGGGTACTAGAAGGCGGACCGCCAGGGGTCGACGGAAGGTCAAAATGGCCAAGGAGGGATGGAGTCTCAGAAATGGCCATTGAGGGGGCGAGTCCCAGAAGGCAGACCATCAAGGGCCAAGAGAAGGTCAAAAAAACCAAGGAGGCATGAAGTCTCAGAAATGGCCACAGAGGGGGCGGGTCTCGGAAGCCAGACCACTGGGGGTTGATAGAAGGTCAAAACTACCAAGGAGGGATGGAGTCTTGGAAATAGCCACGGAGGGGGTGGGTCTTGGAAAGTAGATCACCGGAGGCTGACGGAAGGTAAAATGGCCAAGGAGGGAAAAAGTCCTAGAAACAGCCACAAAGGGGGCGGGTCTTGGAAGGTGGACCGCCAAGGGCCAACAGAAGGTCAAAATGACCAAGGAGGGATGGAGTTTCGGAAGGAAATTTTTGAAACCCCTGAAACTTAATAAAACCTTGGCAATTCACTTAGGCACCAAAAAAAATCCCGAATCCAAAGTAAACTTGTCCCCAAAGTCAAAAAATGAAGGAAAAAGTGAATTGAGCGATCAAGGACATTGATGCAATAGGTGAAGGGAAACCCACAGGGGCACTTCCACAAAAGAAAAAGACTTGGCGAAACTCAGGTAGGCAAATTTGGTAAGGGGAATTTGATCATTTGAAGGCACATGACCAATTTAGGCTTTAGGAAAGGGGCATGCAAAATGAGAGGGGAGCAAAGCAGCTCGTCAGGAGCAAAAAGAGGTGGGTCTCTGCCTATGGTGGGGTGTGTGTACAAAACATGCACAAGAAATGGTGACTCACTAGGGAAATGCTCCAGAGCATTTCGATGGAAAACTGGAATCATGAACCCAAAATCTTTGGTTCCGATCTTCACGCTAGGGAAAACAAACCAGATGCTCAACCAAAGGATCAAAACCACTAGTTAGTCCAACTTTCAGTATGCTGAAAATCCAAGTGTGTGCAGTTGCATTAATTCCCATCCTTCATTTGCTACAGGAACCCAAGATTCGTCAAGTTAAGCTACATAGTTTATTCTAACTCCAAAAGCATTTGGGACATTGCCTCACTGTCGGTCAAGCATCCATAGCCCCGATGAGGTTGTCCTTGTGATTCTCCTGAACATTGCTCTACTATCGGCTGGGCATCCATAGCCTCGGTAGAGTTGCTCAGATACCCCCGAAAAGTTGAATTTTCTCTTTCTTTTAATTTTCAATGCTTCCTTTCTTTCTTTCTTTCTTTTGATTTTTTCTCTTTTCTGTTCTTTTATTTCAACCCATAAGAAATGAAGCTCGCGCTCAGGGCTGAGAATCACAGTGGCGCTGAAGCAGAATTTTAGATTTTTCACTTAACTAGACTTCACAAAGGACCTACAATGACCTCCAGATTCATAAGATGTGTAAGAGCTGTAAGATTTCAAAATATATTAGAGTCAGACTAAACCAACAAATTATCCTCTTTTAATAAAACACCTAGATCACTTGACACTAACAGAATACCTTCACCATCCACTCTGAAGAATTAATTAGAGTTTAACAAAGAAATACATAGAACAACCCCAGACGATAAGTATGGTCATTGTGTGCATAGATGTGCCTAGCCAAAAGCAGTGGGACCCCGAGCAAAGTATCAACAAAGCAACAACAAAATAGAAGCAAAGTGAACACCAAAACTAACCAAAGCTGGATAGGGAAAGAAAACAATGAAGAAATTACTCTAAAGAAAGCAACCTACAACACACCAACTAACCTAAGAAAAGCAGGAAAGCGGAGTATTTATAGGAAACCTACACTACTAAAAAATGAGCTATGTACAAAGATATTTACAAAGCACTATGTTCAGGTAGGGTAAGCTGACACTAATGTTCATTGGATTTCCCAGTGCATGCACAAGTAAACGGGTGATCGTTATGGTTCTTAACCATGAAAATTTATCCTTATATTCTAAAAAAAGAAATTCAACATTGCAACACTCAAGTTCAATCACATCATCATGAAAAATCAGCAATTGAGGAGGCTTGTTAAACCCATGGTTAATCCATAAACATGTTTTTCCTTCCCTCACTCCCATAATCAAAATGATAAGTGAAACTATTAAAATTAATAGGAGCAAGGAAGGATAGAACCTAGATGTCATCATGTGGATGTGATAGCATTGGATAGTCGAGAGCAAGCACAACATTGTCGACAGGTGCATTGGCTGCTTCAGATGGAGGCACCGGGTGGTGCAACATTTCATGATCAAGCTTGCATAAGGTAGGGAGAATGAGGCAAAAAACACTTCTTCCACATCTTGTGTGGGGTTGGCAATCCCTATAAGCTATTCTTTGAGAAGACAAACTTCATCTAGTTGATCTTTCACAAACCTGGTGTCCACTTGATTGCTGTCCTCAAAAGGTAACATGCTATCCCACTTCCTTTCATAAGTGTTGTCCTTATTTATGTGACATTCAATGTTGTGGGACAATGACATGGGTGAATCTATCCCATTGCAACCATCTGGAGGTGGGTGAGGATCAACAATAATTATAGTGAAAGGACAACAAGTTGCATCTTGTAGTTGACTGGGGGCTTCATCTCTGTTGGTAGCTATCTCAACACCTCGACCTTTGTCTTCTTCTCTTTGTTGTTCATGCATCTCATCATGATTTTCACTCATTTCCCCTTGTTCACTATTGCTATAGACGAAGAAGGAACCCCTCTCCCAATCTGGAAACTCTAGTGGATCACCGTTCAGAGGCTCAAGGAGTATGTTTTCATCACTGCTAACATCTAGAATGTACTCCTTTGTGACATGAGCATCCCTCTGCAGTACAACTCCTAATGGAAAGAAGTCATCAATTGATGGCACCTCATCAAGGGGACCAAAATCCACTATGCAATCTCCCTCCAAGTACTTTTCATAAAGCCTATCACTCATGGTGTGCAAATGCTCTTGAAGAGGGAGAAATTCTTGATGACTAATGGACAACCTCCTTATTTGATCTAATTCACTGCTTGGAAGCTCAAGATTGTATTACTGTCCTTCTTCTATTGTTGTCCCAACATCCTCTTGAGGACTACATTTAGCTAGGTTGTTACTTGGCTCAGGCTCTTGATCCTCACATTCCATCCTTGAAACAACTACAGGAAGTGGTGTGCTTGGCTGCCTTGCTTGTTCTCTGACTTGCTTGATGGCTTCTTGACACAGTCCGTATGTGAAATCTAAGTGCAATGAATAATGAAGTCTACACCAATTTGACAATAGTAGCACCTCCAAATCCACTTGGTATTTCAGCTCCAACCAATCATTTGCTAATCTGGAGACGAGCTGGTCATATTTTTTTGCTACTGGGTCCTCATCATCACTTGAAAAAGAAGCTTGATGGTAGACAACCATGGTGAGTGGTTGTTCCCACTCCAAATTTTCATTTTTAGATGCTTGATCATCGTCATTCATGAAGCAGAAGTCCTCTAATATAATCTCACTTATTTCTTCATCATCATTCTCTACTGTCCTAAGGTTGTCAACCTTGTCTTCTTCCTAATTTTTAGCATCTTCATTGGCTGCCCCAACATACACTATTGCAGACTTTGTTGATTCATCTTCAACTTCTAATGACTCCTCTTCTACATTAGAGGACTGATCTTTGCTGATAGAGGAAAGGCTTTCTAACCTCTTTCTGACTAAACTTTCATCACAACTTTCTGTTGTCCCACAAAAATCAGCTCCTTCCTTTTCATTTTCAGCTTCAACATTCGTTGTCCTAGCACTAGTTTGTGTTCAATCCCTTGGTTCCTCTTTAGTGTGCTGTCCTCCAGATGTTGATAGCTCTTCTGCCTCATGGGATAACTTGTCCTCATTGAAAGTTGGCTGCTCCAACTTGTTCAAGCAACCCTTGACTTGAGTGATTATGTTCATGCATGATAAGCAAGTGAATTCGGAGTAGGGTGCATTGTGGAATCTGCACCAAATAGACATCAATATTTCCTCCAATCTTGGTCTATTTTTTCTGCCCAAACATTCTTGGATTAGCTCCTTGAATGCTTTGGCTACCATGGTTGTTAGCTCTTCCTCTAGGTCTTCGGGGGCCAAGGACTCGTATATTTCCTAGAAGGGAATTTCTCCTTGCAAGAATTTTTTAACTCTATCCAAGAATGTTACACACCCCAATTCATTGTGTCTACGAATGCAATGAATCCTATATTTTCTCACTGAAGCGAATCACCGCAATGGTTTCCTCAGTCTTCTATTTAAATCTGCATGTAGTCGAGTGATGTCAATTTGTACATGCTGCTCCATTTTGATTGAGCTCTTATTTGCCTTCAAAAAATTTTGATTTTATGTTTTAGCATTAAAAGAGATCTCCCTATCTCAAATTTCTTCTTTGAAAGTGCTCTTTTTAACTTCCAAATTTCAACTTTGTAGCCTCAACATGCCATGCCCTCCTTCTAGTGCCAGTTCTATTGATGTGTGTTTTTGCACACTTTCTCAACACAGGCAATGTGTAAATGCACTACCTCTCCTGAAAGGAGACTTCCAATAATAAGTTGCTAAAAACCACCCCAAGGTCTCTTAGGTGTTAGGTCTTGAAAATGCTTGGAATACCTCAGTTGTTACATGTGATTTGTTGGAATCACAAGGTGGACTTACGGATTAGTTACAAAGTGGGGAAGTTGGATCTACAAATGGAGTTCTTAGGATGGGAGAGTTGTTGTGTGTTTGCTGCAAGTTCAAACAATAGTCTTGAACTCCATTTTTATCATTGGATTTAGCTTTACAATGTGCAATGAACCTTGCCTAAGGTTACTATTTAAAAAAAAGGGAAAAAGGGCAAGGAAGAGAGGAAGTTCCTAGATCTGAAACAATGAATGAATAGTGATCATAGAGGCTACTACAGTAGAAAAACTCCCTAAACTAGGTTTTGCTTGGCCAAGAGGAACCTATAATTGCACAAAACCAGTGCAATGTTCTAAGGACTTCAAATTTTCATATTACACACACACACATCATGCATATTCAATTAAACTAATTTGCAGCAATGAAGTAAAGAGCTCAAACTAGCTTTGCAAAGTGACTCATCATCAATGAACCACAAAAAGCATGAGATAGAAATTCATCAAATACTAAAACACCAATCACCATCACCACTTCCTTTCAAGAAACTAACAACTAAACTAAAAAGGGAAGTGGAACCATGCATGCAAGATGAGCAAAATCAAAGAGAACATCCATAAAATCATGCAATGTTCTCTTCTATTGTTGCAAATGCCTTTTACACCAACTCTCCAACCTTTTACAAATGAGGGGCAAGCCTCTATTTATAGTTTTCAAAAGCCCAAATGAATGGCTAAGATTGAATTACAATGAATGGAATAGATTTGCTTACATTAGGGTTTCACCTACCCCTCAATATTCAGTAATTTTAAAATACAACTTTGTCTTTTCCCTATTTTGTCTTTTAGTGCTTAGGTGCTATAGCAGTTTTGTCCTCTTGCTGATTTCCCTTTTACTGTAGCTGAAACTGTTTGAAGGATGCTCTTTGCTTGATTCATTCACAACATTGTCCATTGGATGAAATGGGCCTGTCAACAATTGGCATTAATGAATTGGTGTCCCCTGATTCAGGTGGACAACTCCCTTATGCTTTCTTCAAGACCAGCCCCTTGTATTTTTGTCATTGACTCCTTTGACATAGGCTTGCTTCTAATGCCAGCTCTGTTGATGGGTGCTATGAGGAAAGGTGGATATAAAATGAATGGTGACAGGAGCTATGTTCTTTTCCTTGTTCAACTTTCTCAATGGTTCTCCTGACGGACCCGTGGTAGGCTCCTTGAATCCTGGATACATGGAGTTTTGTAAGTACTTTCATATACAAATCAAGACAAACGTTAGTAAAACCTTGCAAACTCCTTGTTAGATCCATCCATGCATCATCAAAAGATCATAATATTCATCATTGAAGCTCATTTGGACCATAAAAATTAATGTGTTCCAAAGGGGGGCCGACAAAAGGTCAAAACAACCAAGGAGGGACAAAGTCCTAGAAATGACCAAGGAGGGGGCGAGTCTCGGAAGGCGAACCGTCGGGAGCCGACGTAAGGCCAAAATGGCCAAGGAGGGATGGAGTCTTGGAAACAACCACAGAGGGGGCAGGTCTCAGAAGGTAGACCATCGGGGGCCGATGGAAGGTCAAAACGGCCAAGGAGGGATGGAGTCCAGGAAACGGCCATGGAGGGGGTAGGTCCCGGAAGCTAGACCATTGGGGGCTAACAAAAGGTCAAAATGGCCAAGGAGGGATGAAGCCTTAGAAATGGCCATGGAGGGGGCGGGTCCCAGAAGGCGGACTTCTGGGGGCTGAAAGAAGGTCAAAATGGCCAAGGAGGGACGAAGTTCTAGAAGGAAATTTATGAAACCCTCGATACTTAACGAAACTTTGGTAGTTCACTTAGACACCACAAAAACATCCCAAAGTCAAAAAATGAAGGAAAAGAGAATCGAGTGATTAGGGACACCGGGGCAACAGGCAAAGGGAAACCCACAGGGGCACTTCCGCAAAAGCAAAAGACTTGGTGAAACTTAGGTAGGTGAATTTTGTTAGGGGAATTTGATCATTTGAAGGCACATGACCAATTTAGGCTTTAGGAAAGAGGCACACAAAATGAGATAGGAGCAAAGCAGTCCATCAGGAGCGAAAAGCTGGGGGTCCCTGCCTATGGTGGGGTGTGTGCAAAACATGCACAATAGAGGCGGCATAAGAAAGTTCTTTCTAGTTGGGCACCTGAAAACTTGGTTAGTAGAGCAACCATCTTCCCTATTCTTCAACAGTTCAAAGACAGCTTCAACCTCAAATTCCTTGCAACTCATCCCTCTTGCTCAAGAATATTTTGGATAATGATATGGCCCCTATTAAAAGTAGAAAATCATGGAGAAAGTGCTTATCTTTGCTTGGTCACCTCCCTGAGATTTTGGATCTCATGTTTTGTAGCGTTAAGTGGAATTCAATTGTTTAGGTCTTCAAGGCTATAAAAAAAACTTTGTGAGATATTGTGAAGGTTGGCTAATTGAAGTCAGATTAGCAACCTTAGAGAGAAAGACAGTAGTGATAGGTAATAGTTTAAAGTCTCAAGTTTTAAGCAAGATAATTTGATACCTTTTCTTACAATTTTATGCAATTTTAGTTTATTTTCATAAGTTTGTAGTTAAATGATGATGTCAATGAACTATGGTAATTCATGTGCTAGTGGAAATTTCTATGCACAAATGGTTCTTATTTGATCAAATATCAATAGGAGAATCTAAATTTCAAACTCTCATTGAATTGTCTATAAGTGTGGTCTGTTTATGTCTATTGATCTGTTAATTTTAGTGATGAGTGGGTAATGTGTTTTGGATTTTGAAATAAAGTTCATGAATGATTAAGGTTATGGTATAAAGCACTATGGATGTATGTAATGGTATAGTTAATACTATGGATTGCATCATGTTATAGTTTTGGTGGATTAGGAATACACTCATTTTTTGAATACATGTATGGATTTAAATAGGTTTACTTTTATCATTTACTATTCGGGTATGTGTAGGATCATGGTGGGCCAAAAAGTGGCAATGAGGAAAAAAACACGTCTTTCATCGACCGAAAAATGCGAAAAGAACGTGTTGACTTTTTTTAGGCTCGAGTGTCACCATACCAAACACCAAACCTAGTTTTACAAATTGGATATCCGATTTGGATCCGATAACCAATTTTCAAAAAGCATATATAAAAAAAGTCAGTCGCTATTTTCAAGTTATTTGACAGTGAAGAACCTGCGGGCGCACAATGCATTGCTTCTTCGCATAACGGATATCCGATTTGGAAAGGTAGGTTTTTTTATTTTTATTTGATTTGATTCAATTTTAATTTATATTTGAATAATTTCATATGGTTCTTTGTGGATTTTTAAAAAAAATAGGGCTTTCGATTGAATTTTTGTGAAAAAATTGACTTTAGAATGGATTTTGATAAAAAAATGAATGTTTTTTGTGGATTTGTTTTCACAATAGGGTTTTTGATTGAATTTTTATGAAAAAATTGTATTTAGAATGGATTTTGATAAAAAAATGAATGTTTTTTGTGGATTTTTTTTCAAAATAGGGTTTTTGATTGAATTTTTATGAAACAATTGAGTTTAGAATGGATTTTGATAAAAAAATGAATATTTTTTATGGATTTTGATTTAAAAATAGTGTTTCATTATATTTTCTAATTTTAGATTAATTATTTTTTAACTTTAATTAGGCATTATGGCTTCCAAGAATGAGAATGCACAAATTCCACCAGTTGAGAATGAAAATCCACCAACTGAGAATCAAAATGTAGAAATGCCAAATGCTCCACCACCTCCGCAACCATCAATTGAAGACTCAATTCATGAAAAATTGGACCAATTTAGGGGCATTTGTGATGTTTATAAGAAAATCCCCTGATTATCCCATATGTCAAACACATTGATAGGAATAATTACAAATGTAGAAACCCTCTCCACCCAACATAATGCCTTTCATTCGTGGTGAGAAACCATGAAGGAATATTATGCATGTGGATTGTCTTATGATGATGTGAAAAATCTCCAAATAAAAAAAGCCCAAATAGCCTCTTTATTTATTAACCCCAACACTGGTTTTTCAGTTAATGTTAACAAACCAAATCTTTCTATAAAATAGTGCACGCATAGGGGCATAGTAGATAACTTTTGGGATCATTGGTGTATGGTTTTTGATAAACCACCCAACAATAATCTTGATGTACCCTTTTAATTTATTAAAAAATTATATGTTGAGTTTTTGTTAAGGCATCATGTCAATTACTTTGACATTAAACCCTTCCAGGGCGTTGGTAGAGGTATGCCTCAAGATAGGCCAGGGGTAGCTAGAGTAGTCAGGCGCCCACATGTTCCCCGTCCTCCCCTTCCTCCGCCACCTCCAGTACAACATCTAGATATTACAGAGGATGCAGCCACACAAACTATCCAGGCCATTCACTCTTTGAGTGGTCTTTTGGTTTCCCATGCTTCTTTAGTAGCTCAGCCACAGTCTGGTGATCTTGGCAATGGATCCAATGCTACTGTATCATCCTCCTTGGGTCCACATATTTGCAATATGTACCAACAAATATGCTTGGGTCCTATTGTATAGCCCCCTGAGCATCCATTAGACACTTTTGATTATGACATCCAGGATGTGGAGATTATAGCAGATCACACACAGGGGAGTGGAGCACACCCTATAGAGTCCTCTCCTGCTAGAGAGGTGGACATTGGAGTAGTTACACAGGTAACATTTAAGGTGTAAATTCATAACTTGCATTTTTTTAAAAATGAATATTAATAAGAGATAGTATCAAGTACTAATATTTATTTACATGGTCTATTTAATAGTTAATTTCTAAGGAGGAGCTCACACAGGTGACTGATAGCACCCTTAGGGCCATTTCATTTGGCCTCAACACACACACAATATGCATTTTCGCACTCACTCATTTACATTTTTTTACTGTATATTTGCTTGTCATTTGAATTGTCAATAATGAAATTATATATTAACTTATGTGTTTATCTTACTCTCTGCTTGTAGGAAACACCTAGTGCGAGCGAGGTGCGACACTCTCCAGACTATGGAGGCACAGTGTTAGATAAGGGAAAGGTAATTGAACTCAAATTTGATTGAATTAAAATTTATAAGATCTTTTATTGATTATGCATACATTGACATAGATTCATAGTTTCATATGTACTTGTCATTTTTATGTACAGGCGGTTGTGAGCTACACATCATTGTTGATAAGTTCCACAACACCCGAAGGAGTAGGTATTCGAACACCTGAAGGAGGAGGTGTTGAAACACCTCAAGGAGGAGGTGTTGAGACACCTAAAGGAGATACATAAAAAGATCAACCTAAAGAGGTATGTGTTTATTTTATTTTGTGCTTGCTAAATATGTTCTTATTACTGACAATTCTATGCTAACTTGGATCAATTTCATGTTTTTGTTCACATATATAGATTGACATTACAAAAGTTGGTTTGGTTAGTTCTTTGAGAGGGGTATATCCTAGGACTCCTGACCCTTCAAAGAGACGTATATTTCAGGTAATCAATATTTCAATTTTAGAGTTCAATTATAATTCAATGTCTATTGATTTTTATGTTAATTATTCAATTTTAAATTATATAGTATAACAAATCTCAATTGTGGTTTGACTTTTTCTTGTGCAGCTACCTTCAGAGCCAATGAGTGCTTCAAAGAGGCTCCATTTTGATGATCCACTAGTAGTTTAGGATGAGATAGACATTTTGGCACGTAAATTTTGAATAGATACCGAGATGGCATATGCCACATATTGTAAAAATTTGTTTGAGTTGGCATTGATACCATTTTTGTATATGGACATACACTTGATTATTGGATAATTTGACATATATAGAAGTTGACAATCATTTAATTTCCTCCTCATGTGCATGATTAAACTCTTTGAAAATTTAATCAAGTGAGCAATGGTTAAATATCAATGTACAATAGCATAAAAAGAA
Organism: Sequoia sempervirens; assembly: GCA_007258455.2. Classification (NCBI taxonomy): domain Eukaryota; kingdom Viridiplantae; phylum Streptophyta; class Pinopsida; order Cupressales; family Cupressaceae; genus Sequoia; species Sequoia sempervirens. The sequence goes on from VDFB02047230.1 coordinate 390,894,316, forward strand.
TGGTTAAATATTATGTGGTTTATATTCATATTGCTGATTACATTGCATTGCACATATTTCAAACTCAAAGTATTATTTCACATTGCATAAGTAACAACTAGATGCTGATAGATGAAAAAATTTCAATAACAATATAGTTTTTACAAAGTCAACCTAAGCAGTTATGCAATTACTTCACATTACATAACTAATAACTATGAGTGGCTATCAATTACATTAGCTTGTCATGGAATTATATGAGACCACATTTCTTTGAGGAAACTTGGCACAAAACTCACAAAAAATGAAAATAAAGCATTCAAACAAACTTTAAAGGGGTCTTAGGCGTACTGCCCCCTCATTCCACATGCTATGCGGCCATTTACTTGCAGTGTAGGGGATGAACAATGGAGAAAACATGTAAAAATAATATATATATACAGCCTTGAAGCATGAATTACGATTAGAATATCACATAACATCATATAAACAAAAAAACCACTATAAACTTGAATGTCATTTAAAACATGCATGATAAATATTCATTGTTGAAACTTGAATTGTGGTAGCTTGATATACAAAGTTGATTGATGTCAGGTTTTAATTTGTATGATATTGAGAAAATAAGCCAACTGAGTAGAGTTATCAGCATTCTTCAAAAATCATAAGAATTCTTTTCGTACACTAGCCATTTTGACGTCTTCTTGGAGTCTCAAATGTTATTTTGTATCATTGTTACATTGGTCTTAGTTCAAATGTTATTTTGTTACATTGTTACATTGGTCTTAAACTCTCCATTTTCCACCTTTTTTAGGAACAATCACCAATGGAGATACCCATTGACTGTCTGAAATAGGGTAGATAAAACCAACATCAAGCAATTTTTGGAGCTTTTTTTTAACTATTTCCCTGAGTGCTGGGTTTATCCTTCTTTGAGGCTGCCTAACAGGTGAACAGTCTTCCTTAATGTAGATCCTATGAGTATAGAGTTGAGGATCTATTCCCTTCATATCCCCATAGTCCCATGCAAAATCTCTGTGTTGATCTTGCAGCATTATGACTAGGGCAGTTTTTTGAGATTGAGACAACTTATTATTGATGTTTAGACAGCAGCCTGGAGACACTTCTACTTGCTTGGTGAGATCATTCATGGAGACTGTTGATAAAGGTGGTGTTTGTATTTCATGTGGAAGAAAATTGTGATAAATTGCAGGAAATTTAGGTGGTAGGCTCTCAAGATTCAATTGTTGTAGGAAACACTGCTGAAGACAACTATCTGGAATAGATGGGCTACTTAGATCAGATTTGGACTGAAAAATGTGTAAAAGTAGGCCATCCTCACTTTGAAGCTGGGAAAATGGATTAGTTTGCAGCATCATTAGCTGAGCCAATGAATTGAATTCTTCAATTTCCTCTCCTAAATCTGGCCATATTGGTTGAGACAAGTCTGGCTGAGGCTAGGCAGGTGGGTATAAGGCCAATTTCTTTCTTGACTGACCATCAAAAATTGTCATGTCTCCTAAATTTCATCCTATAAAATCATCAACTGTGGCTAACCATGGTCAACCTAGGATGATAGGATATCCTCCCAAAGTTTCCTTAGTGGACAATATGGTGAAATCTGCTGGGTATTCCCAAGACTTAAGGATGACAATGACATCTTCTACCACTCCATCAGGTGTTACTGTGGAACTATCAGCAAGTTGTAGGATGGTAGGTGTAGACCAAATGGTTAGGATATTCAAATACTCCATAGTATGCTTGGTCATTACATTAATGGCTGCACCAAGGTCAATCAAAACATTCTTTACTATCTGGCCATTAATATTTATTTTTTACTACAAGACTCCCAGGGTCAGTATATCTTGGAATGACTACCTTCCCTAACATAATATCTGCCAACTGTCCTAGAACATGGATAGTTTGGAGATCCTTTTTCTTTCTTCCTGGTTTCTTTAAACATGCCTCCTTAATGGCTTTTCTATAAATTGGGACATCTTTAATGACTTGAAAAAGGGGAATTTGAATGTGTACATTCTTCAGTTGATTAAAAATATCAAAGGTAGGCTCTTCCATAGTCTTAGATGTAGTAATTTGTAATCTCTAAGGAAAAGGCAGTTTGGCCTAATACTACAGGACATGCTCCTTAGAGACAGTATCTGATACAAGTATATGTTTTGCAGGATCAATAGGTTGTTCAGAGGCAGAGTCTAGAATCTCTGTAATTACAGGTGGTTGTGGAGTAGGGAGAGTGGTTCTAGACCTGAGATGGATACCATTAATATTCTGGGCATAAGCTAGATACTGATTGGATTCTGCAAAATACATAGGTTGTTGTTGTTGTTGCTGCTTATTATTAGGATTTGGCAATGGTTGAGTAGGAATAGGCATTTGTTTTGGAGGGCCAGTATTTGTTGCAAGTGCTGCAGAAGGTGGCATGAGGGCCAAAAGTTGTGGCTGTTGAAGCTGCAGGGATCTAGGGGATTGGTTCTGCCATTGCTGAGAACCTCTCCATTGAGGATTCTGCTGCCAATTACCTTGGGGTGGAGTCCATTATCCTTGTGGCTGCTACCAACCTCTTTGAGGAGATTGCCATTGAGGACTCTGATAGTTAGGCCAATGTGGTTGAGAAGTATTCCAAGGTAGTGATGAGCCATATGTAGGTTTTCATTGGTTATTGTAAATAGAATAAGGATTACCAAAAGTCAAAGGGTCTTGAGGCATACCTTGTCTTTAAGCCCATGGTCACCTTTGTGCAATGAACAATACTTGGTCGTCATCACCCTCCACTATCTTAAAATCAGTAGGTAATTGTTTAGCCTCCAGGTTAGCCACCATCTTACATCTGCATTCACGTTTCTTCTATCTGCAATGTGGACAGAACTCAACCAAGATTGCTTCAGCTTCCTCATGTTTCTTTGGAGCTTGCATAGTATCCAACTGTGTAGCCATGTTGTTTATGATATCCTGCTTGAAATTAGATAGAAAATGTGTGATCTCCATCTGTGAAACTCTATTAGTAGAAGACTTTCCCACTGTGGCTTGATGACCTCTACCCTTCTTAACAATTGCTCGAGAGTAGTTGCGACATATGTTCTTGATATCATCCTAAGGCACTTGGGTTATATCTCCTCCTCCCATTAGATCCAGGGAATCTATATAGGTCTCATTGATTCCCCTTAAAAATTAGTTTCTGAGATTCTTCATTGAGAGTATGGTTTGAATTCTTTTTTAGGGAAAATAAGAATCTTGAGATATAGTCTTCTAGGCTTTCATCCTCCTTTTATTGAATTCTGAATATATCATCACCCTTACTACCACTCTTACAATATTCCTTGTATTTCTCAAGAAATTTTGTTTGCATAGCTACCCAACTATTAACAACATCCCTTCCCAAACTCATAAACCATCTAAGAGCTCCCTCCTTCAAAGTAGTAGGAAAAAAATTCAGCCTATGAGCATCTAAAGTGTAATCATAGCTGCGACAGAGGATGTCAAACTCAAACAAGAAAGTGTCTGGGTCCTCTGTAACTAGTCCATAGAAATTGGGAAGTAATGAAGAAGTAATATTTTTAAGGTTATCATTATCTTGCTAAGCAATGATGGGGAATTCAAAAGTAGGAGGTTGATTAGGTAGATTACGTTCCATATTTTCTTGGAGTATCAAAGCAAATGGATTTTCTTGAGGTTCTTCATCAGCTGGGGCAAATGAAAATTCAGCAAGCATGTTTTCAGCAAATGGATTGATATCTTGGTCTCCGCCTTCCTCAAATAGATTATAAGATGGTTCAGAATTGTTATCAATGAATGGAAGGTTAGCGAGGAATCTTCCCAAAGCGTCTTTTCTTCTATGCATGCAATAGAATTAACTGTAAATTGAAGGAATTCGAAAATGCTTGAATAAACACACTAAACTACTGCTAACAATGACTATGACAGGTTCTTAGCTTGACACCATCCCCACCACAACGACGCCAAAAAATGGTCGATTCCAAAAAAGGATATAAAAGTCATGGAAAATCCTAACTTGGGAATTGGACATTCCAGCAGGTGACTAACATCTTCTTATAGTTGTTTATTTACATTGTCAAACCAGGGAACGTAGACTTGAAATGGAGGAACACTATATGTGCACTAAGAACAAGTTTCATTCACAATTTACCAGAAATAAATGCTTGGAAGGAATTCTACTTATGTTGCAGGAATGTAATGTAAAGCCTTCTTAACTTAAGCATAACTTAATAAAAGCATAAATCATGACAACTATTACTAAGAAACAAACTATGAACTGGCCTTATGCTGTAGGAACAAACACAGGGATGGATTCTCGATGCTGCAGGAACAATATAAGACTGAGTTTGGGCTGAAACCTTCAAGAATGAAATCTAACTTATAATCAACAGGAGATAAATAACTAACTACAGATACTCACTAAGTTGGCCCCCTTAGCAAGCATCAACCAGTTTATGCAAGAATTGAACTCAAAACTTCATCAACTTTTATTCATAAACTTGGAATCATATACATTGATTGTTCTGGTTGTATGAAAACTAACACAAAACATAATTTCTCATTATAATACTAACTTTAACACACTCTATTTCCCACTCACACAGGAGGAACACTTATTTATATTAGAAAAGCAACTAACTACATAACTCTAATAGAGAAAGACGTGGACATAAATGCATCCTGAAACCGAGGAACATACTTCTCATAAATGAAGGCATATCTGTTCAACACGATTCAAAGAGAATTTAGTATTCCACTCTTCCTAGATTAATGATCATTTAGATTTCCTCCCAACGACCTAGTCAGAGAGTCTTTGCTGGAACAACTTCCTCGATGCCGTGCTGGAAATGGACTTTACTGCAGGGCCGAGATCTGCTATGCTTTGACTCATTCATGCTTCCTTCAACAACTTGCGATGCACATGGTGACAGAAGCGAAAGAAAGCATGCGTGGAAAATAACACGATACACATTCATTAATGACATTAAATCCATTTCATTATCCAAAAACCACATGCATTATATCAGTCATTTGGGAGGTCAAACAGGGCAATTAATACAAACACATAGAGATGTTAAGCTATAGGAATATAGGAATGTGTTGCTATAGGATACTACCCAATTTTAGATAAAAATCCTTTAATCAAAGAGTTAAAACAACCATCAGCAATAAGAGTAAGGGTATTAAAAATACATCATAATATTCAAATTATGAGCATATTTCGAGCTCATCAGTGAAAATTTCATTCCACAACTTGTACGACCAAACATACTGTTCCAACACATCTAGATGGGTACGTTTATGCTAGGGATGTTCCTCTCTTGCACCCAAATACACTGAATCACTCTGAGCTACATTGGACTGACGATTTTCCTTAAGAGTCCAAAGTGCTAAAAGGAAGCAATCTTTGAAGGCCTATTTCTCAGAGACCGTGATGCTTACAAACTCTCCATCCAATGCAATGGGATCATGTTGGGACCATCTACAAAAACCTCTCTCAGTTTTTTCTATCTCCAAGGCGTTTTCCTGTGGTGATGAATTTTCAGTGGAGGGAAAAGTTGCTAGTTGCAAGCAGTGTAAAGTTGCAAAGTGGTGCAACTTTCATTCCGCAGCTCGTACGACCAAACAGACTATTCCAACACGTCTGGATGGGTACGTTTACACTAGGGATGGTCCTCTCTTGTACCCAAATACGCCAAATCACTCCGAGCTACATTAGACCATCGATTTCCCTTAAGAGTCCAAAGTGCTAAAAGGTAGCAATCTTTGAAGGTCTATTTCTTAGAGACCATGATGCTTACAAAATCTCCGTCTGAGGCTATGGGATCATGTTGGGACCATCTACAAAAACCTCCCTCGGTTTTTTCTATCTCAAAGGTGTTTTCCTGTGGTGATGACTCTTCAGTGGAGGGAAAAGTTGCTAGATGCAAGCAGTGTAAAGTTCCAAAGTGGTGCAACTTTCATTCCAACACTCGTACGACCAAACAGACTGTTCCAACATGTTTGGTTGGGTACATTTACGCTAGGGATGGTCCTCTTGCATCCAAATATGCTGAATCACTCCGAGCTACATTGGACCAGTGATTTCCCTTAAGAGTCCAAAGTGCTAAAAGCCAACAATCTTTGAAGGTGTATTTCTCAAAGACCGTGATGCTTATAGACTCTCTATCTAAGGCTATGGGATCGTGTTGGGACCATCTATAAAAACCTCTCTCAGTTTTTTCTATCTCGGAGGTGTTTTCCTGTGGTGATGACTTTTCAGTGGAGGGAAAAGTTGCTAGATGCGAGCAGTGTAAAGTTGCAAAGTGGTGCAACTTTCATTCCACAACTCGTACAACCAAATGAATTGTTCCAACACATCTGGATGGGTATGTTTATGCTAGGGATGGTCCTCTCTTGCACCCAAATATTCTGAATCACTTCGAGCTACATTGGACCAACAATTTCCCTTAAGAGTCCAAAGTGCTAAAAGGAAACAATCTTTGAAGGTCTATTTCTCGGAGACCGTGATGCTTACAGACTCTCCGTCCAAGGCTATGGGATCATGTTGGGACCATCTACAAAACCTCTCTCATGGTTTTCTATCTCGAAGGCATTTTTCTATGGTGATGACTTTTCTGTGGAGGGAAAAGTTGCCAGATGCAAGCAGTGTAAAGTTGCAAAGTGGTGCAACTTTCATTCCGCAACTTGTACGCCCAAACAGACTATTCCAACATGTCCAGATGGATAGGTTTAAGCTAGCGATGGTCCTCTCTTGCACCCAAATACGTTGAATCACTCTGAGCTACATTGGACTAACGATTTCCCTTAAGAGTCCAAAGTACTAAAAGGCAGCAATCTTTGAAGGTCTATTTCTCAGAGACCGTGATTCTTATAGACTCTCCATCTGAGGCTATGGGATTGTGTTGGGACCATCTACAAAAACCTCTCTCAGTTTTTGCTATCTTGAAGGTGTTTTCCTGTGGTGACGACTTTTCAATGGAACAGATATAGCATAATAGCTCATGGTACATTGAAAACTACACATGGTATTTGCAACAACAAGTATTACGAATCTTAAGAGGCACACAATAAAATGGCTTCAAACCCTCAAAATTCCTTTGCGAGATTTCCATATTTTTATGTGTTTCAATAATTTTTTTGAACAACATTGTTTGGCTTGATTCCAAGAAATGTTTAGGATGTGGTGTACGGTCTCAATTGCTAATTCTTAACTTTAAAACATCCTTTGCATTGGGTGATACTCTAGAGTTATCATGCCAAAATTGTTGAATTACCTACTTTACATTATAGGTTAGCTTCTTATCAACACGTGGAAGCCTCCCGACAAAAGCCCATGTATCATTTTGAAGAGGATCATCTATTATTTCTCTTCTTGCAAGTGCTCTATCCAAAGTTTTACAATTTATGTCAAAATCACTACAAGTTTGTCTCATAAAGCGAGCCTTTTTCAATTGATGGCTTACTAGGGCGGTTGTAATGACTCTCCGAGTAGCTCTCTTATCCTTTTCCTTGTTACTTTTTCCAATAGACTTGATAGCATTAAAAAGATTTTTGACAATAATAGATTTTTTTTCAGTCTTCTTGTTCATACGAATCTTGAATTTGGCTAGCAAAGGTCTCATCTTTTGCATCTTTAGCAATTGTACAAAAAGTTGGCATTGCTCGATCAATGTCTTATCACTAAAATATTGGTTGAAAAGTCTTCTAGCCCACAACCGAACAGTTCGTGTTGACCTCTTGCCTTCAAAATTGTTTATAATATTCTCATCAAATTCAAGTAACCATTTAGGGGTTCTTAAGGGTCTTGAAATTGGAATATGTCTTTCTTCCATACAAGGTTCTTCATTTCTCATGTAATTTGGTGAAACATAATTTACACTTGCTTCAATATTATGTTCAAAATCTTTATTTCCAACATTTTCACCTTGAACATTTTCAATATCAATTTGAATAATTTCATTCCCAATTTCACTATCATGTTCAACATCTTCAAATCCAACATTTTCACCTTGAACACTTTCATTATCAATTTCAATAATTTAATTCCCAATTTGAATATGATATTCAACATCTTCAATTCCAACATTTCACCT
>VDFB02047230.1:390902502-391063536 GCA_007258455.2 Sequoia sempervirens
TGTAGGTTTAGATTCAAGAAAATTTGAAGAGAAAGATTTCAAAAAGTTGTCAAAGTGCATAAAGTTGTCATCAAGCATTTGAGAACATTGGAGAGCACCTACAGGTTTATTTATAGAGATTCAGATCCAAAAAATTGTAGAAGTAGATTGAGAAAAATGAGAAGAGAAGATTCGGATCCTGAAGTTTTGGAAAACCCTAACTGGACTAATTTTCCACTTTTGGTGAATCAGACTCAGTTTTGGTCAAAAATCAAGTGTTTTTTAGATTTGGATACCCATTTGGCAGATTCTCGTTCACATAGAAACCCAAATTTTGGACTGATTCACCCAGCTTGGTGAATGAGTCCCACTCAAAATTAAAACCAAAATTTTTAGTGTTTGAAAGCTCTATTCAACCATCTTTAGATTTCTAGGTGTACATAGTCCTTTCTGTAGCTTTCTATCTTGTTTCATTTGCATTACTAGGTCATTTAGTGAAGGTTTGCATTGAATTAGGGTTTATCATTACATCTTGCACTAAATCTTGCATTCCATTTGTCTTTCCAAGCCCTAGCTAGGTGGTGAACCCCTTAGTTTGTATTCAGCCCTAGGACAACCCTCTTGCAATATCTCTTTCTCCTTTGCATTGAGATCTCAAGGGTTTGTTCTTGAATGAAAGGACTAAAGATTGTCATTCTAGGTCCTAAACCCTAGAAAAACACACTATTTTCTTCATTTCACAGCTTAAAGGTGCTAATGGATGATGTTTTATGAATTAGATTAATGATAGTTGGTTATGGCATCAGAGAATGTGTCACATGAATTTTGATAATTTGGAAAGGATTGGTGTAGTTCAAGCCATGAGAGATTTACAAAGGATTGCAAAGCCTGTCAATGCTATTTGAAGGAATTGTCAGTTTGGAAAGAAAGCTAGAATCCATTACAAATCAAAGGAACAATCTACAACTAGACTACTAGATTTAATTCATACAGATCTATGTGGTCCTACAAGAGTGAGAAGTATGCAAGGTGAAAGGTACTTTATTATTTTGATTGATGATTATTATAGATATACAGGGGTTACATTTCTTAGAGAGAAATTAGATACATTAGATAGATTCAAGACATTCAAAGCTATGGTTGAAAATGAAGTGAATTTGAGGATAAAATGCTTAAGGTCTGACAAAGGTGGAGAATTCACCTCCCATGAGTTTAATATTTTTTGTGAAGTGCATGGAATAAAAAATAGTTATTTGCTCCAAGAACTCCTTAGCAAGATGGACTTATTGAAAGAAAGAATATAACAGTTCAAGAGGCCACTAGATCAATGATTACTGAGGTTGGTTATCGAAAGTCTACTAGAGAGAAGCTATTCATACCACTGTTTATGTATTCAATCAAGTTCAAGCAAGAGAAAATAGTAAAAATACCCCCTATGAGCTATAGTTTGGAAGAATTCCTATTGTTAAGTATTTCAAGGTGAACCGTAAATTTTTTGGGATAGGGGACTCTCTTACACTTCTAGGGTTTTGTACCTAAAAGGAGAAAGGTATCCCAAAAACCTAGGTGGTTCACTCAAGACTAATACAAAAATTATTGAAATATGTCTAAGTAGAATGTCATAGATGCAAAGAATTGATAAAAAAATGAATTATTAATGCAAAATTAAGAAAATACACTTTGTATGAAAACACATTGTGATATGCAAAATGAAATAAAAATGCAAGTGATATGTAACAAAACTTAATAAGATTTGAGAGGTACACTTGGAAGCTAGAAAGTGATGTAGAGAGGCTCTATAATCCTATATAATTCACTATTAAAGCCTACTGTGACTCTTACGTGAAGCTAGGCGACTTAGTCCTGTTTTGGGGAAATTCTACTAGAACAAGTTTCAGCCAAAAGGGTATGCAAAACTGCAAAAAACACTTTTTAAGCCTAGAATTGGGACTAATTCACCACTAATGGTGACTTATTCCACCTACAAATTTTGGGAAATTCGAAGATGCAATCTGTAGCTCTCGGTCTACACTTTCTATTCTTTTAGATATCCAAATCCGAATATGCAAAATCTGGTCTGTAGGTGATCTCCAAGCTTCTCTTAGGTTTTTGTTGACTTTGATGAATTGTTGACACCTTTTCACACTTTTCTCTTTGAAAAATTTGCATACAAGACCTACAAAATGTTAATTTTTAGGATCAAATTTAATAGAAAGTAGAAAATGCAACACACACACATGAAGAAATGAACAATATAACACAACATATATCCCAGGAAAACCCTCCTTCTTGAGGGAGAAAAACCCAGCCACAAATATTTCTCTTGTATATTGAATGAAATCATCTTACAAGTCTCAACACCTCTCCTAGATGCCAATAAATCAACTTACAAGTCTTAGTACCTCTCCTAGATGCCAATATACAGAAAACCTCTGATTTCTACTTGATATCAATCTTCTCTTCAAAGGACAATAACCTACTGTGAATAATTGAACATCTTCTTGAAGATGTGACTTGTTTTTATAGACAAAAATAAGTCACCAAACAAGCCAACATCTCCTCCTAAATATAGGCAAGTGACAGTTACACATGCACACACAAGAGGACGCACTAGGTGGCATTTCATTTGCTTATTTAAGGAGGAGTTACAAATATAGTTCATGCACCTATCTAAAGGAGACAAAGATTCTCTTGCATGTTAGTACATAGATTCTCTTGCATGTTAGTTACACAGATTCTCTTGCATGTCAGTTACACAGATTCTCTTGCATGTTGACCATTCTGAATAAGACAATTTATGAGGTCACCCAACTGACACAACAATTTATTTAAGGAAGATATGTCTGCTGCTAGAAGATACCTCCTGCTGCTACCAAAACATTAATACTCCCTCTTAGCTAGGGAGGTATCTTTTTTGATATCCATGTCATCAAGTCATATGTGCACAAGAGTCCATCATAGAATCACTCAAAGTGATGTTGTCATCTCATCATGACATCCACCATGGCTACTCCAAGAGAATGGAACAAGGGCTTTCACCTCAAATTTCTCTCGCAGAGAAAGATGCATTAACAAGGGATTACACCTCAAATTTCTCTCGTAGAGAAAGATGCGTTAAGAAGGTCTTACACCTAAAATTTATCTCATAGAGAAAGATGCGTTAACAAGGGCTTACACCTCAAATTTCTCTCGCAGAGAAAGATGCGTTAGCAAGGGCTTACACCTCAAATTTCTCTCACAGAGAAAGATGTGATAACAAGTTCTTGCACCTCAAATCTCTCTCACATAGAGAAATGCATTAACAAGGGCTTGCACCTCAAATCTCTCTCACAAAGAGAAATGAATTAACAAGGTCTTGCACCTCAAATCTCTCTCATAGAGAGAAATGCATTAACAAGGGCTTGCACCTCAAATTCCTTTGTCTCAGAGGAAAATGCATTAACAACAAGTCTCCATGAATATGTAACTCCCTCTAAAGCTACAAGTTCTAGCATCAACCTTTAGACCTTCTCGTCCAAGGTTGCCTCTAAATAATTGTTAGACTCCCTCTGAATGTAAATTCCTCCTCTTCGAAGAAACTGATCTCAAAGATAACTTGAATAGGTTCCTCCTCTTCGAGAGATGTCTTCAGCCACCAACTTAGTCCCATGGCTGCAAGCTATGACTCCATGCTTGATCATTTCTCTAGTTTCCATGAGTTCCTTATAGGATGCCTCAAGCTCTTCTTCTCTAGGAAATCTCTCATCAACCTCTTGCTCCTTGATCCATCCTAGAAGAATTTAGAGAGAGATTACTAATAGTTTAAACTATCCAGAAGAAATATCAAAGCTAGAAGCATACAAGATTCACTATTCCTTGATGTAGCATGAATTAATAACTACATAAATAATTCATTCAAGGAACACGTATAAGATACTTATCTCTTTATGTTGGTACACTAATGAGCTAGACCTATAGCTGTGTTTCATCTTCGTCACCTTCACTCAATCTCACTCTCATGGAAAGTGGAAATATGAAATGACCTTTTATCAAAGATTGAAGACTCCATTTAAATCTTGAGATCGCATTATGAATCAACACACCCATACTCATGTGATGAAAGAGTTTAAGTAATTAAAAGAGTGAAAAAAATCATCACGACTTCCTTCCATAAACATGGTCTTTCGCTTCCCAAGCTTGTAAACAAAGATTGCAGCTCCAAGAAAATACTTATACACAACACACTTAATTAGAGTTCTAAAAAAAATTCAAGCTTTAGTCTTCTACAGAAAAAGATACAACAGCCGATTAAAGCTAGCCTTCAAGAGGCACTCCTCGAGACTTCTTCAGAAAAGACATACACCCATGAATTCCAAAGGGCTTCACACATCATGGATGGCAACAAAATAGATTATATATAACACCCTCATTAGTTCAGAGAATTTCTACACACCTAGAACTCAAAACAAGCAATAGAATAGTATCTGGAAAGTCATGGCTTCACATAAGGTGAAACTAGCCCAGAAGTTACTCACACTTTCATACTACCCATGCCTAAAGAGGTGTCAATAAATATATAACATTCTCATATCAGTTTTAACAAAACATGACTCCCACACATCAAGAACCCTTTGAACAACAACATGACATTTACCCGCACTGCAGAAGATAAGTCAACACAAATAGCATTGACTCCATCACTTTCTTTCCATGGCACTAGCACACACAGACTCAACAGCTTTTCCCATGCCTTCTAATCATGTCTAAGATTTACAAACTCAAAAAGATTTCAAAACTCCACTAAGCCATAAGAGACTGTGTTCCTGTTAGACCAAATCTGATTGGATCTTTTTGTAGACCCGCTCTGATACCATGTTAAATTTTAGGATCAGATTTAATAGAAATCAGAAAATGAAACACAAACACATGAAGAAATGAACAATAGAACACAACATATATCTTGGGAAAACCCTCCTTCTCGAGGGAGAAAAACCCAGCCACAAATATGTCTCTTGTATATTGAATGAAATCAACTTACAAGTCTTAGCACCTCTCCTAGATGCCAATAAATCATCTTACAAGTCTCAAAACCTCTCCTAGATGCCAATATACATAAAACCTTTGATTTCTACTTGATATCAATCTACTCTTCAAAGGACAATAACCTGCTATGAATAATCGAACATCTTCTTGAAGATGTGACTTGTTTTTATAGACCAAAATAAGTCACCAAACCAGCCAAAATCTCCTCCTAAATATAGGAAAATGATAGTTACACATGCACACACAAGAGGATGCACTAGGTGGCATTTCATTTTCTTATTTAAGGAGGAGTTACAAATATAGTTCATGCGTCTATTTAAAGGAGACAAAGATTCTCTTGCATGTCACTAGGCAGATTCTCTTACATGTTAATTACACAGATTCTCTTGCATGTCAGTTACATAGATTCTCTTGCATGTTGACTATTTTGAATAAGACAATTTATGAGGTTTCCCAGTTGACACAACAATTTATTTAAGGAAGATACTTCTGTTGCTAGAAGATACCTCCTGCCGCTACCAAAACATTAACACAAAACACATGCAAAGAGGGGAAAAAGTGTTAAGGGTTAGTGAATAGGGATTTGCCTTGGTCAAACCCCGGTTTGGTAATTAAACCCTTGAAAATGAAATGAAATGAAAAGAGAATGATAAATGAACAACATGCAATGCTACAACTCACCAAACCCTTGAAATTGAAATATGAAGATATTCAAGTAGAAGCTCGAATGGATGTATGCTTAAGAATACCTAGAGTGCTTAAGTGAATGATTGATAATTGATGGAATGCTTGAGTGGATGAATTAATGAGTGAATGAATGGGGGTAAAAATGAGAGGAAAAAATTATATTTATATATGATTATACATAATTTCCCAAAAATACCACAACACAGACTGACCTCAAGGTTTAGAAAATAATATCTCGCTAGAATTTTGAAATAATTTTGGATTTTGATCCAAATGGGACTAAGTCACCCTTAGTGGCGACTTGGTCCCACTAGGGCATTTTAAGTGGGTGTCAAGAATTAAAGTGTATTAAATGATGTTTAACAGGATTATTCTCTAAAACACACTTAATTAAGGCATGTAAGTGTATAAAGGGGCCAATAAAGAATAAGAATGTTAGACTCAAGGAACACTGAGAGGGGGGGTGAATTAGTGTTCAAAAAAGATTTAACATTATAAACCTGATCTTAAACCATTTACAACAGTTAATCAAAAGTGAAGAAGCAAGCACATGAAGGAAACAATCATAACACTATAACACCAAGATTTTTACTTGGAAAACCTATTAGGGGAAAAACCACGGTGGAGGTTAATCCACAATTTATACTCTATTAAAAGTATAGAGAAAAGGGGAATGCACATGCATTCAAGTACACTACCTAGAGCTCACTGCTCAAAATCAAGAAGGCTCACTACCTTACAAAAGATTTGGATTACATCAAGAGGTTGAACTAAGAAAGTAGCACCTACAAATGCTTGGTTACAATTCTGGTTAGGCTCATAGATCATATTTTGGACCTTTTGTCTAATTTTTCATTTCACTCTGCTCTGCCTTAATTCGCTTCACAAAAATCCTCTTCTACACAAGTGAAACTATGCATAACCACTCTGCAACCCTTCTAATATTCACAATATATTTCAACACACTTCAAACACATTGAAATGAATTAGTTGATATCTTATATATATCTGCTATCGAGGATTTAATCGCTTCATGTCTCCCGCTTTTCACTATAGTACATATGGCATAAGACGGTTTCACAAATCAAGGTCAGAATGGGATCATGTGTTTCACATCTTGCTACAGTGCTAGTTGTTTTGGATGAATGAGGATTGAAACATCATGGATCAATCATCCACACCTCTTCATCTAATGCCATAGAACAGGGTAGGGGTAGGGGTGGGTAGGCATACATTAATCAAGTGGGGGGGGTGGCCCTACAATTCTATGGGGTTTAGTACCGATAGCCCTACTATTCTTGATAGAAGGCAGCTCAATTCTATATGTAACCACACCCCCCCTATAATTCTATGGGCTCTATTGGGGCAGGGGACCCTTTTTGGAATCTATATGTAACATCCCACCAAACCCTACAGACCATATTGGAATTACCCCACATGATTAAGCGGTTGAGAGTGGAAGCTTGGCCATAGATATAGATTGATCGGCCTTAGGGAACCGTCAACTCCCACTGATAGATAGAGGACTTGTCAATTTGTCAATTGGGTAGCTAGGATCACAACTAAACTATAGTTTTCGCCTCATCGGCCTTCTCAGCCACAAGTTGTGAGAATCAGGAGCAAGCAGAGAGAAATTGGTTTGAAGCTCTACTTTGAGGTGAGGGTAAGTCAGTTTATTCACAAGACCTGGACAATTGATAGAAAATGGCCACAAGGGACTAGGCTTGGGTTTTCTAGCTCCAAAAAAATTCATCAATGTTGGGACTCACCTAAGACTGAGAAGAGGCTACCGACAACTAAAAATAGAGGGGTTGACCTGCCACACAATAATGATTCATTCAATTAAGAATTAGTGGAACTTGGCATCTCACTCATACTTGAGAAATAACAAAATACTTTCATTCTGGCTAGCTCCAAAAGACCCTCTATAGTTCTACTTCTTCCAGCCCACCATTATGATACACCTATAAGGGATCATGGGCAGGCTTCACACACCTTCAAGTCCCCCCTGTTGGCCTCCTATAATGATTCAATAACTAAGCCCTCACAACTATTATTCAGAGATTGGACATCTAAGTTGAACAACTATCTCAATCATCAAGAAGGTGCATTTAACTTGTCAACTAAGGGATAAAAAATTGAAATGGGTCAGCGATGTATGTGCAATAGGAGCTCAAAGAAGTCATTCTACTCTATGACTAATAAAACCACAATGTTGGAAACTAAATTGCATGGAAAGAAAGGAAATAAGACTAAGCATCAATTAACAACTCTACTGAACTAAGATGCATAACAAGAGTAAAGATCTAGGCAGTTTAACATAAAACTATTCTTTCTGCTTTGGCTGTAGGAAGAATTCTAGTGGCTGTAGGAAAAATCAAAGCTATATTTCTAACAAAGTATAGAACAAAAAATGATAACTAAACTAACTACTCTAAAAGGAAAGATTACTCACCAAGTGGCCCCCCTTGAATGAGAATCCTTTAAAACTAATGAAAATTCAAATGATCAAATCAGAATAGCATTTTATTCATTGAGAAACATAGAAACAAAATAGTATCATAGTTGTATTGGAAAAATGAAGAATGCTTAATACATCATCGATATTTCCAACAACAATCAAGAACTATGCAGAACCTCACGGAAGAAGATTCAAACCATTATTTATACTACCAACTAAACAAGGCAATCAACTCCCACTAGTTGAGAGGATGCCATTCAAGGAAAGCATGAAAAGAATGGCATAGTGGTTACGTTAGGCAGGGAATCCAGTAAGACATGCAAGCCCAACATGGCCTCAATGCTGTAGTAACACCTGTGAATGCTCAATGCCATTAATTACAATGTGGTTACAATACTAGCATGGAGAATTTGATGCAGTTGTCCTTAGTTGACTCCATTGAATGATTCCCCTGCATGATCTTTTGACTGTTTCCTTCCTTAATCTCGCATCTTTGAGTTATGGCTGCATGGCACTGTTAGTACACATAATTGCACATCTATAATTAATTAAAAGAAAATTCATCAACCATATGCAAAATCAATATGGATAATCCACATAACATGATTATTATGTCATTAAAGTTTTGCAAGGGTGAAAATCAAACCCAATATTAAAGGTTTGAGAGAAACATCATAAAAGTTCAACATTTAAACATTAAAGTCTATGAAACTGTCAGAAAATAAGCTTATGAATTCTACCCAGAACTAGGCCCAAAACTAAGCTCATCACCCCCCTTTATTTAATTCCATGAAATTTTGGTCTAACCTGGTCAGCCCTGGACAAACAATTAGAGCTTGCTTCCTTTCCTCCCTTACCAGTAGGAACCCAGAGCAAGTTGATCAACCCGTCCGCTTCAACCCAGAAGGCTAGTGCCCATACCAACAATAGTGTTTGTTTTCCTACCTCCACAACAGTGATAGTGATTGTGTGAACCATCCTGAGGCTCCTACATATCTATAAGGGGGGGAAAGAATATAGGGGCTCCCTAGGCCCATGCTGACCCCGAATGGGAATAGTTTCTAGATGATGGTTTCCAACCAACCTTGGTTGACAAATTGAAATAGAGGGGCACCCCACAACCCAATAGAGTGTTTTGGATACTGACTATGTCATTTGTTGGATCAAGTGAGGTTGAGAAATATAGATAGGCCCTACTGTCTATAGGGCAACCTCGGTAGATGGTCAGATTTGATCTGGAAATTTTAGAGTGAATTATAATTGACTAGTTTGACCTAAAAATTTGGTGTCAACTAGTGCAATACGAAATGAACCTTCTATCATGCACCCTACACCTGGGAATGCTTGGTCTTGTGTCATACCCTTCCCTGTCAAAGAAAGAATGTAACTTCCGTGGGTGTTACTAAGAGATTGTGCCCCAAGGGGTGGGGCCCAGGAGGATAGATGGGACTGTCCTATATGACTTTTTGGTTGGATTCCCACTTTCTTGACTTGCACCTGTGCCATTTGGGATTGAGCTTTCTTGGGATCCAGTGATGATGGGATGGTTCATTCCCTCCAACCTTAGAATAACCTAACTCTTCCTCCAATACCACATGTCAGGAAATTCATCTAATAAGTGAGGTCACATGTACATGTAGGTCATGCAACTATAGTTGTGGAAAGGCTAGAACAAGACTGAAGGAATGAGACAGGCTGGGAATAACCATTGTGCTCAATAGAAAACTTTGTAGTAGTATTGACGACCATGGGGACCTTCTAGTTCCAACCAACCCTGGCAACCCCTTTTGTCCCCCCACCTTAGTGGGAGGGAATCATAGGATAGGGGGGAGGGCCCCTAAAACTATATGGTAGTTGGAAATGGATGGTAAAATTATTCTAGTGGAAAGGGTGTGATATACAAGGTGGCCTCGAATGGGGAAATTCAACTTATGGTATGGGATCTACTCTGGGCTAGGCTTTCACACTAACTGAGAGAAAGTCAGGGGCCCCTACTATCTATATGGGTGTGCATCAGGTGATTGTAAGCCCGCCTAGAGAATGAAAAAGGAAGGCCAACATCCAACCTGGGGTGCCCAAATCACTGGGTTCACTTCTGAGCCCTGCTCCCATGTCCCCTTGTTCCCCTAGCCCTACACGACTCTAAGTTTTAGGCCCACTAACAAAAGGTGATCCAACCCCCACCCTTAGCTAATTTTGATCTATCGAAGCACCCACTATAGTTTTTTATGGGGTCTCAAACTATAGTGCAAGGATAAAACCTCTTGGTTGTGATATATAGGTTGTAATGTGCCCCAATTTAGAGAGAATTGATCTTAGGGTTCACTGAGAGCCGACCTATAGGAGGAATTAGAGAAGTCATTCATGTTATGAGATTCCATCATCTAATCCCAAACTATAATCCCCACCCAACTTGGGAACTATAGTTGGGACTCCACAATTTACATGATTGATGATGCCCCTTGATTGCTCCTTCCAATTTGGGTGATCTATCTCTTGGGTGGGATGGGATTAATTTCCCTAGGCATGAGTGCACCATTAGATTGATGGGTTGATTATGTGGGGGTGGGTGAAAGTGGAATAAAAAATCCCACTCATTAGGCTTAGGGGTCAACCCCATTATATCCTCCTCCGCACTCTATGGGGATGGGTGGGAGATTATGTTGAATAGTAGGGAAATTCCCAACAAATCTATATCCACATGAACACCCACCCCCTTTCTTAGGAGTCTACCTAGGGGTGCTAAGTTATGGGGCTAAAGAAAGGGTGGGTAGGAATTATAGTTTTCTGACCATATTGGCCAACCTCATTGTCCATGCCCTTCAGGACCTAAGGCCAATATGGTCAGCTGGAAAATATGGTCGGTCCTGACCCCACTGACCCATTTTCCTTAGGGCATGGTCAGAATTTATTGGGCAGGTGGAAGGTAGAAAATTTGGCACTTCTTGTGCTAATCCACCCAATTAGAATAGTAGGGGCAACATGAACCCCCACCTTATTCGTTGCAAGTTGATGGAATTAAGTGGGAGGAAGATAAAGTAGGTGGGTGGGAGGGTCAAATCTATCTCTTGATATGCTCAAATCGATCTCTCATCAATCTCTCAACGACATGAGGAAACAACAGCCACCCTAGTAGATAAGAGCTAGGGAGAAACCCCAAGACCACCCTATTTTCTAGGGGAGGGTGGGAGGATATAGTGATTCTCAGGTGCAAAGGGAATCATAGTTGATTTTGCAGCAACAACATTGCCCCTCTATTTCCTCCCACCCACCCCAGCGGTCTCGACAAAAGGATGCCTACCACATCTTTCGAGTGGTGGCTATGGAATTAGGGAATGGACCATAGTATTCCTTTATTCCAGAAAGAGAAGGCTTTATTCTTCCCATTGCGGCAAGTAGATCTCCCATCTTGGATTCCTTGACTTGATGTTCCCCCC
Source organism: Sequoia sempervirens (assembly GCA_007258455.2). Classification (NCBI taxonomy): domain Eukaryota; kingdom Viridiplantae; phylum Streptophyta; class Pinopsida; order Cupressales; family Cupressaceae; genus Sequoia; species Sequoia sempervirens. The sequence goes on from VDFB02047230.1 coordinate 390,914,089, forward strand.
AATGGCGGTAAGGATCAAGATACTTTCTTTCTTGGGATGGGTGGTAGTCTCAGGGCTAGTCGCACAAAAGGTTGGGTCATCTCGACCATCATTATAAGGTTACATAAATGCCTTAAATAGACAAGGTGGTATGACTCGATGGGATAGGCTTGAAATGGGAGTGATAGAGGTGTTGGACAACCAACCCAAAGCTTATTCCCAAAAGTTGGAGGAGGAACCGAGAAGAATAATAATTGGTGAATGATTGGGGCTTGCTTTTGGAGTAATAGATAGGTAAGTGAGCTAGGCATAGGACTTGACCATTGGATTCTATGAGATGTACTCACTCACAACCCCCTCATATAGGAATTTTCCCCATCCATTGCAGTAGGCACTCAGCTTGGTTTCATGAACGGGGTCTGGAGGGGTCAAATGGGGGATAGCGTGAGAAGGGAAAGTGTTTTACTGGTAATTGCTCGATTTGTTTTTGATCGAGTGAAGGAGAGAAGAAAAGGATTTCATAATGGAGATGAAATCTTTTGAGATTATTGAATGATGGCCCTCCTAGGTACAATGCAAAATTTAACTACTGGCTCTGTGAGAGTTATTCACTTTATTTCGGTTCTGACAAGCGGTCCTCTCTATTTGTGATCGCTACATGTCCAAACCTACCAGTCTATGGATCCTTGACTAGTGATCGAATGTGATGAACTAGTTAACCTCTTTTTGATGGGATGACATACAAGACCTACAAAAACACATGCAAAGAGGGGAAAAAGTGTTAAGGGTTAATGAATAGGGGTCTTCCTTGGTCAAACCTTGGTTTGGTAATTAAACCCTTGAAAATGAAATGAAATGAAAAGAGAATGATGAATGAATAACATGCAATGCTACAACTCACCAAACCCTTGAAGTAGAAATCTAAAGATACACAATTAGAAGCTCCAATGGATGTATGCTTAAGAATGCCTAGAGTGCTTAAGTGAATGATTGATAATTGATGGAATGCTTGAGTGAATGAATTAATGAGTGAATGAATGGGGGTCAAAATGAGAGGAAAAAATTATATTTATATATGATTATACATAATTTCCCATACCACATCATAGACCAACCTCAAGGTTTAGAAAATAATATCCCACTAGAATTTTGAAATAATTTTGGATTTTGAGCCAAATGGGACTAAGTCGCCCTTAGTGGCAACTTGGTCCCACTAGGGCATTTTAAGTGGGTGTTAGGAATTAAAGTGTATTAAATGATGTTTAACAATATTATTCTCTAAAAAACACTTAAATAAGGCCTATAAGTGTATAAAGGGGCCAATAAAGCATAAGAATGTTGGTCTCAAGGAAAACTGAAAGCGGGGGTGAATCAATGTTTAGTAATATCTAACATTATAAACCTGATCTTAAACCATTTACAATAGTTAGTTAAAAGTAAAGAAGCAAGCATATGAAGGAAAAAATCATAACACCATAACACCAATATTTTTACGTGGAAACCCTATTAGGGGAAAAACCACAGTGGAGGTTAATCCACAATTTGTACTCTATTAAAAGTATAGAGAAAAGGGGAATGCACATGCATTCAGGCACACTGCCTAGAGCTCACTGCTCAAAATCAGGAAGGCTCACTGCCTTACAAAAGATTTGGATTACATCAAAAGGTTGAACTGAGAAAGTAGCATCTACAAATTCCTAGTTATAGTTCTGATTAGGCTCATAGATCAGATTCTAAACCTTTTGTCTGATTCTGCACTTCACTCTACTTTGCCTTAATTCGCTTCACAAAAATCCTCTACACAAGTGAAACTATGCATAATCGCTTTGCAACCTTTTTGATATTTGCAATATATATTAACACACTTCAAACACACTGAAATGAATTAACTGATCTCTTATATATATCCACTATTAAGGATTTAATTGCTTCATGTTGGCTTTAACAAAATATGAAATATTTCCCAATAGTCGGCTCAATCCATGAATAACATTTAATGCACACCCATCAAAGTCAGCCACAACATAGTGAGGGCCCAAAAAAATCCTCAATCATAGGATACCTTAATTAATTATACCTCAAATATCCACGACATGCCATATTCACTTAGTCAGCCTTTGTGAGCTGATAACGAGAAAAACATCCTACTAGATCTCTTAACCCATACACTGATTGATGCAACAACTCAAAACTTGATAATAAGATATCATATATGCTTAACAACCTTCACCGAGATCCACAACTCAAAATTATAGTCCGGTGAAGCATACTGATCAACAAACTTAATTTTAACCGGATACCCTATTCTTTGCTTTATATTCCGGTAATACTCTGTTCTTCACTCTAGCTGTCGGTATGATAAAATACTGAAGTGCAGAATGGATTAATGACTCAGGTTGCCATCAATGACAAGACTAGAAGCCATATGCCAATAAAACAAGAGTCAAATTATTGATGACAAGCCTAGAAAAGCATGAAATTTTGTTACAACACTTTACAACACTCTGAAATAAGCCTTGGTAAGTGATAAAAAGAGATTATTTAAATGAATTCTAATAATTTAAGCATTAGTTAGTATACAAGGGAGGGAGATATTTTGTGGGGACTACAATAAAGGAGGGTGGTTGGGGTGGATGATGATTATAAAAAAAGTACTAGTTTTTCCTTTTCATCTAGTAGCCTCTTTTTCAACAAGCTAATATTTTAACTCTCTTCATGCCTTAGAATCAACCTATGTTTCATAATTATTGTCAATATGTTGTTGGTGTGAATAAGTCTTGTACCTAGTTTATTCTCTTACTAGGGACTTAGGGGACTTAATTCACATGTTAATTTTACTTAGGATATTAGTTGTCTTATCTAGAATTTACACTTTCCTAGGTAGTTATGAGTTAGTTGTCTAGAAAAGTGTGAAAGTGGGTTACAACACTTCACAACACTTTTACAAGACATCATAGAATTATTATTGATTCACAAGGGTCCAAGACCTAATGTGAATGTGTTGAAAACATTACAACATTAAATCTAGGCAAAAAGTAGGCCAACATCCATAAGAAAGACCCAAATGAGCATGAAATTTTCCAAAGATACATTTTTTTACGCTACACAAGGTATTTGGAAGCAAATGTTATATCAAAAGAGATGATGAAACTTTAGGAAAGTTTGATGCAAGAAGTGATGAAGGAATTTTTCTTGGATATTCTACTAAAAGAAAAGCCTAAAGATGCTTCAATAAAAGATTGAGGAAGATTGTGGAAAGTGTAGATGTGAAGGCTTATGAGACAATGAAGAATTCAATTGATATTGATGGATATGTATTAGATTAACTTGATTGTGTAAGAATTGAAGAAATTGTGGAAGAAAAGGATGAGCAAGAAAAGAAGAATGAAGAAAATGAAAGAGAAGAAGAAGCTCTGGTGGTGTCCCCTAAGAAACCTAGATATGTGCAAAAGAATCATTCAAAAAGTCAAATCATTGGAGATAAGACAAAAGGTGTATTGACAAGAAGAAGAGTTGTTGTTGAAGTAAAGATTTGTGTTTATTTTATGAGATTGAACCAAAATATCATAAGTGAAGCATGTAATGATGAACATTGGATGGAAGCTATGAAATAAAAACTTATGCAAATTGAGAAGAATCAAACTTGGGAATTGGTCCCAAGACTGGCAGACAAAAACATTATTGGATCAAAGTGGGTATTTAGAAATAAGCTAAATGAGAATGCAGAAGTGGTTAGAAAAAAAAAGCAAGGCTTGCGTGTAAAGGCTACTCACAAGTAGAAGGCATAATTTTTCAGGAGACTTTTGCTCTAGTGGAAAGAATGGAAGCTATAAGGATGTTCTTAGCATTTTCTACTCATAAATATTTCAAGGTCTATCAGATGGATGTCAAGTCTACATTTTTGAATGGTGAGCTAGAAGAAGAGGTCTACATGGAACAACTTGAAGGATTTTAGTTGTTAGATCAACTGAATATGGTGTGTAGGTTGAAGAAAGCTTTATATGGATTGAATCAAGCTCCTAGAGCTTGGTATGCAAGGTTAGATAGGTATTTGATTCAACAAGGTTTCAACAAAGGTATGACATATAGTAATTTATATTTTAAAATTGAAAATGAAAAAATCTTGATTGTAGTTGTATATGTTAATGACATTATTTTTGGAGGAAATGAAACTATGTGTAAGTTGTTTACAGAAGAAATGTAGAAAGAATTTGAAATTTCTATGTTTCGAGGGATGAATTTCTTTCTTGGGATGAAAATTAATCAAACAAAGAAATGGATTTTTATTTCATAGTCTAAGTATGTAAAAGAGATGAAGAAGTTTGGAATGGATGGTTCCGAACTAGTATGCAATCCTATGGTGACTGGTTACAAATTGTGAAAAGATGATGATTCACCTAAGGCTGATCAGAGCAAGTATATATCTATGGTTGGTGGAATGTTGTATTTGACTGCTACTAGACCAGATATTATGCATGCAGTTTGTCTTGTTGCTAGATTTCAAGAAGATCCTAAAGAAACACATGTTGTTGCTATTAAAATAATATTCAAATATTTGAATGGCACTCCAAATTATGGGTTATGGTATCCTAGGGATACTGACTTTACATTAAGTGCTTATATAGATGAAGATTGGGTTGGATGTGTAGATGACAAGAAGAGTACAAGTGGCGGTGCATTCTTTTTTGGTTGCATATTGGTGGCATGGTTGAGTGAAAATCAAGATTTAGTTTCCTTGTCTACTACTAAAGTTGATTATATTGTTGCTGCATCTTACTGTACACAAGTTCTATGGATGAAACAAACATTGAAAGATATCATAGTGGTGTATGATGATCCTATTTCCATCTTCTATGATAACACAAGTGTAATTAGCATTTCAAATAATCTAGTGATGCACTCGAGGATGAAGCATTTATCTATCAGGTATCATTTCTTAAGAGAGGTCATGGAGAATGAAGTAAAGCTTGAGTATATCTCTACAAAGGATCAAATTTATGATATATTTAGAAAGGCTCTTCCTAAAGATACTTTTGAGTATCTCCGGGAGAAGTTAGGGGTCATTTCCCCTCCTTTCTTGAACTAGATGCATATGGAGATGCATCAGTATGGTGGATCTATGGATCTATCTTTCTTCTAGACTGATGTTTTGATGGCTACCTCTCAAGGGGAGTAGGTAGTGTCAGGTGTTGTCATTGTATGAGTATTCTTTTTTCTATGTGAAAAGGAAAATCAATGTAAAATATCTTTTTCCTTTGCCATTGATGTCAAAGGGGGAGAGGAAGAATGTGAAAAAGAGGAGAGAAAGAATGTGAAAAAGAAAAAAGGAAGAATGAAAAAAAGAGATTATCTACTAAGGGGGAGAAATTGAAAGAAAAATCTTAAGAAGTGTATTCAGAGCTAGAATGTTGTCTTTGATGTTTTTTCACATCATGTGTTGCAATCAATGACAAAGGGGGAGATTGTTGAAAGAATAGAAACTAATGAAAGTGTTGTCATTCATGTCAATTGGTCAATTGGTTTTTAACTAGTTGTTGTTGTCATTGATGTCATGGTTGTAGGTTATTGGCTATATATGTTGAGGATATTGAGAAAATTGTATTGAAGAAAAGGTTCAAGTGTTCAATGGTTGCTCTGGGTTTTTCTTTGGGATTTTCTTGTATGGTTGTGTGGTTTAGATATGTTGGTCATGGTTGGTGGAAGCTGTTATATCCAGATTTTTGACTCTTGATTTGTTGTACAGTGTGAGTTATGTTCATCAGTTGTGAACTGTGGTTTTTAGTGTTTTGGTTGAGGTCCAGGAGAAAAGTTGTTGGTCTGGATTTCTCTTTGGTGAAGTCTTATGACTTGTAGTTCTAGAGTTGAGTTATGATTTTATTGAAGATAATTTCAATATCTAGAAGGTTCATGCTTAATTTTTCTATGTGTTTTACATTGGTTTGGTTGACCTTGTGTTGAACACTATCTTCAGAATTGATGTAGCATGTTGGATCTATTTGGGTCCTCACCAAGCATGTGTTTGGGTTTCCCTCATTATAATTCCACCCTAGGATGTCTTGGGGCCGACCTAATTTGAATTTAATGTTGGATGGCCAACTTTGGATATGTTTCAAAGTTGAAGATGATATAAAAATAGGATGAGTTGATGGTGAATGGTGTACAAAGAGAGATAAGTGCAAATAAATAGAGCAAATAGATGTGAGATTGATGCAAATCAGTGAGTGTGTGTGATGCAAATGTGGCAGATCAATGCGAAACCTAAACACTAAGTTTTCAGATGTAGTGAGCAGAAGGTGTACTCTATTATTCATACATGTCTATGAGTGGCTGAGAAAATTGTGGTGGATTTCTCTATTGCATTGAGATTTTCTTCTCTCTGTAACATATCTCTTCTATATTCTTTGTATCTCTATGGAAATGACCCCTCTCAGTTGTTAGCCATGTTGGACAGTGAGTCCTTGTTTTGGCAGTGAGGCTTGTCTCTCAGACAGTGAGCCTTTTGTAATCAGTTTTGATATTCTCTATAGTGTGAGTTAATCCTCACTATGGTTTTTCTCTTATCGAGTTTTCCACATAAATTTGGTGTTGTGTTTATGTGATGGTTTTCAGTTCTTGCACTTGTACTCAATGTTTATTCATTTAAGCAGTCTTAAGGATTAGTTTTGGTGAATGATTTAAAGGTTTTTGTGACAACTGATTCACCCCTGCCACCCCCCTCTCAGTTTTCCTATCCAACACTTACATGGTTGGGATGTGACAAGATACATGTTAAAGTAACACAAGTAGCTAATGTGAAGATTACATATTTCAAACATTTAAAATGATATACATTTTTTTCAAAGTATATGGATTATTCTTGAATTCTCTTTGTATTGAGTGTTAAATTAAAAAATTAAAAACAAAAAACATGAAATGAGTAGCTTCTATCACACATTTAAATAGGCACTAACTATAACACACTTGAAAATAAACTATTGTCAAAAATAGTAAAAGTAAAAAAGGAACATGTTAAGAGATTCCACCTGATATAGAAAATGGTAAAGCTCCAAATAATTGGAACTATAAAAATACTTTGACTAAGCACAAAATATTAGTTAAAGTTTCCATGACCTTGGATGCGACTATAAGATTGTCACTACAACATTTGGGTCATAAAAGAAATATTAGTGACATATATGTCATCTCCAATTGGTTGTATATTGCAAAGTAAAATAGAATATATTTTTATTTATATTCTAAATTATACTCATTTTAGTGTCCCTTCCTATAATATATGTTAGAATGCATTTAGCTAATTATCCTACCTTGAGATTGATTGTCAATAGGCCATATATATATTAATTTTCTTAATTCAGTTTTGTAACAAACCTTTGAACTTTATGCATGTCTATCACTTGAAAAAATCACATAATGATTTGATCACCACTCGAACCATAGTATTTTCTATGCACGGTGAACCATTTCTAAAAATTACAAGTTGATTCTTGTGGAATGTTTACATTTGGAAGAGTTACCATCTTTGTTCTTATCTTAACTAAGATATTTAAAATTAAATTATTCATATTAAAGTTTATACAATAATTGGTTGAAAGCTTTTGGAATTCTTTCTTTGATTCTAGATTTTTTTGGCTATTTTCCTATGAACTCTCTTAAAGATTTTATTTTCTTTCTCTATTCATCCAACCTTTAAAAAAATTATTCTATATAGCTTTTGAATCTTCCCTACTACCACCATAACTACCCATTCATAAATTTATAGGTTCATACTCATTTCCAATATCCCCTTAGCATGTTTGCAACTCCCTAACCTTACCTTTGTCCATTCATAGAAAACTCACTATACATTAGTATAAATCTTGTAGGGATTTATTTAAGATTTTATTTATCAAAACCTTTTTACACCTAGGACAAAATTCACCTAATATTTCCCACTAATTACAATTAGAGGTTTAAATAAATGAAAATATCATTTTGATCAAGGAAAGCTCCCAAGTAGTCACACAATTTTCTTGTCTCCCCTATAGTTATCCCCATATTCTTCTTAAAAAATATATTCTCTATAATCTATAATTATAGTGGTAACCAATAGGTGAACACACACTAGTAGTGGGTATGTGCAGGATCATGATGGGCCAAAAAGTGGTGATATGTAAGTGATATGATGGCCCATGTTGCTGATGACTTTTTTTTCACCCAAAATTGATGAAATGAAAAGGGCTTTTAAAGGATATTCTCAACTTTCCACCAATATAAATTATGATTTACTTTGAATTTAATAAATAATTCTTATTCATTTTCTATTTGAATTAAGACTAAAGTCCTAATTGATAGGTTGATTGAAAAAAATCTATAGCTTTCAAACGGTATCACATTTTTTGAATCTAAAACATGTGTCACATTCTATGCTTTGCATACTATAGGATTAAAAAAAAAAAAATCATGAAGTTTTGACCAAGTTAAGGTGGTCAAATATATGATTTTTTATATTTTTAAAAAGTTTTAATAAAAAAATCATAATTAATTATTTGGGAATGTGCAGTATCATCATGGAAAAATAGGCCCTTAAGTGGCAAAAAATTTAGAAAAATCAGAGTTAGGCAACTTGACGTAAAAATCTGAATACGTTATCTATATTATTTCAAAAATATGTAAGAATGGAATATGTAGAAAATTGAATGTAGTTTCTAAACTACCAGGTTAATTTAAAAAAACAAAAAATCTATTTGGTGAAAAATTGAAATTTTAATGCAGTAGTACTTAAATTTCAGGGAAAAAATAAGAAATAGGTGTCTGTCTGACCACCCTAACCACAATAAAATGATAATATTTTTTTATAATATTTTAGATATAAGTAGAGGATTCATGTCTAGATGTGATGCATATTTTTTTGTAATTTTTTTCCAAGTAAATAATTAATTATGATTTTTTTATTACAACTTTTAAAAATATAAAAACTCATATGTCTAACCACCTTAACTTGGTCAAAACTTCATGAAATTCAATTTTTTTTTTTTAATCCTATAGTATGTGAAGCATAGAATGTGATGCATGTTTCAGATTCAAAAACTGTGATACTGTTTGAATGCTACTATGAATGCTACTAACCAATTTGTCATTCTTCTTCTATGAATGCTACTATGAGCTTTATTTTTTTGTTCTTGATCCTAGTTTTCTTGCTCTTATACACTTAGTCCCTTTTGTACTAGGTCACTACCACAATGGTACTTTTGTGAATGATTTTTGGAAATCCCTATAATGATTCATTATATTTCTATATATAATCTATTTATCAACTCATATACCTTACTACTCTAGTTTTCTTCTACTTTGGTCATACTCCAACTATAATCAACGAAATTAGGAATTACCTTTCTTCCTCTATCATTATATAGCTTAGAATATCATTTATATAAAACTCAATTCTTGATATTAATTATAATAGTAGTATATTGTAAACTATACACTAAACTATGTTTTAAGGGAAAAGTAAACTCTCTTGTTAGTTTAACACATACACACACACATACATATATATACATATGTATATATATATGTGTGTGTGTATGCATATATATACATATATATATATATATATACATACACACACACACATATATACATACATACATACAACATATACATACATACATGGATAAATACATACATACATACATACATACATACATATATATGTATATGTATGTATACATATGTATACAAACACACACATAGACACACACAGTCATATGCATATGTATATAAATACACACATGCACATGTGTGTGTACCCTATCTGTGGCTGCTTTCTAAACACTTTTTCTCATGAATTGGATGCCTTAATGTCCTTGTATTCCTTCTTTCTTGATTCCCTCCCTTACCTTTTCCACTTGTTAGGAAATTTTTTGTACATATTGTTTAAAATATTTAATATTTTGTGAAGAGGGTATGTGTAGGATCATGATGGGCCAAAAAGTGGTGATATGATGGGTATGTGTAGGGTATGTGGTTGACGACTTTTTTTTAATTTGAATTACGACTAAAGTCCTAATTGATAGGTTGATTGAAAAACATCTATAGATTACAAACCGTATCACATTTTTTGAATCCAAAAACAGGTGTCACATTCTATGCTTTGCATACTATAGGATTAAAAAAAAAAAAAAATTCATGAAGTTTTGACCAAGTTAAGGTGGTCAGGACAAATGAGTTTTTATATTTTTAAAAAATTTAATAAAAAATCAAAATTAATTATTTACTTGGAAAAAAATTATAAAAAAATATGCATCACATTGGGACATGAATCCTCTACTTATATCTAAAATATTATAAAAAAATATTATCATTTTATTGTGGTTAGGGTGGTCAGATAGACACCTACTTCTTATTTTTTCCCTGAAATTTAAGTACTACATTGAAATTTAAAATTTTCACCAAATAGATATTTTTCTTAAATAAACCTAGTAGTTTAGAAACTACATTCAATTTGCTACAGATTCTATTCTTACATATTTTTGAAATAATATAGATAGCTTATTCAAATTTTTACATCAAGTTGCTTGACTCTGATTTTTTTGAATTTTTTGCCACTTAAGGGCCTGTTTTTTCCATGATGATCCTACACATACCCAAGTAGTGAGATGCCACAATTTGGGTAGACAATTTTTTTACTAGGAAGCGATTATATGCATAATTGGGAAATACAATGAATTCATTTGAGGGTCACATGAAGACATGCCATCTTGGGCACAATAAATAAATTAAGAGACATATGTGGTGTGCCTTAGAGGTTTTACTAGTTCTTGGATCTAGAATAAAACTTGGGTTCATTGGTTAAAAAATTAGTAAGTCGATCCTTGTCTATTTATAGAGTGCTTCATAATAGATATTAGAAATCAATTGAATTTATATGTTTATTTTGATAAAATATTTATTTTTGTGAGTTGATTTCCTTGATATAATGAGAAAATTCTCTCTCTCTCTCTCTATCATAATTTTTTATTATTAAAATTTTTGGGATTAAGGTGTCTCAACCTTAGAGTCCTAATATTGATTTAATTGATGTAATTAATGTATTTATTTGTTATATTTAATAGCCTATGGTGTCATGTCACAAATCAGGACCCACCGATTGGGTGGAATCCTTGTTGGAGGTGACTAGATGAAACATCATCATCCCAAGTGGACATAGGCATCCCACTTTGGAATCTAGGGCATATTATAGATTCTATGACATGTGTCATAAGGAATCTTTGAATGCATGGAGAAAGTTGGTGCCTAATATTGGTTATGACAAGATATAAGAGAATCAGCTATTTTTAGCTAGTTATGATAGATTCTCTTACAATTGTAAGTGTTGTCAGCTATGATAGATTCTATGAAAGTTGTAAGATGTGTAAGGAATCTCTCATAGCCTATTTTTGGAATATTCTAAGTTCCCAAGGTTGGAGGAAGAATATTTGCATGTATGACAATTGTAAGGGGTGTAAGGGAATATGTCACATGTGTCCAAATGCATGTCTAAGGTGTTGAATATTGTTCCATGAGGATTTGGATGCTCCTCACCTTCTAGATGCTTCTTGAAGCTTGTAACACTCTATTTATTGAGTGCTTTGAGTTGTAGAATATATAGTTTGTTTGTAGGTAACAAAGTGCTGACAAAATTACTCCATAATAGGTGTTCATGTTGAAGCACTTGTTGAAGAAGATTTGTACTTGGGGATATCTTGTATTGATTATTTGAAGTAATATAGAAAGTACTAAACCTTTGGAGGGTGGGGTTTTTTACCCAAAAGGGTTTTCCCCGCATAAATTTGGTATCACTATTTTATGCACTATTGTTGTTCTATTTACATTATTCTCTATGTGTATCTCATATTGTAACAACATAAGGTATTAGATTTTTTTTTTGTAACTCTCCCCTACTTAGATTAGTGTAGGAAGCTATTTTTTCTCACCCGACTTCCTTTCAGTTGGTATCAGAGCCTAGCTAGTCTTGGTTCCTTTTTTGGGTAGAAGGGTTTTTTGAGATAATCTTTGTTTCAATGGGAGTTTTGTAGAAGTGTGTTTTTCATTACCTTGTAGAAAAGAGATGGTAGGAACATCTGGAAGGATTGAAATGGAAAAGTTTAGTGGTGGTAATTTTTAGTTGTGGAAGCTCAAAATAGAAGACATGCTCATAGACCATGAGCTATGGGTTGTTATTTCTAAAACCAAACCTTTAGGCATGAAACAAGAAGATTGAGATCTCATGGATAGGAAAGCCAAGGGTTTTATTAGACTTTGTTTGGATGATTCCATCCTCCTGAATGTCCATGAAGAGAAAAAAATTGCCTCTCTGTGGAAGAAGCTTGGTGATGTCTACCAAGCTAAATCCATGGTAAACAATCTTTTCTTGAGAAAGAATATGTATTCTCTAAAAATGGAAGATGGAGGATCCATAATAGATCATCTAAATGCATTTAACATGTTGGTTGCACAATTGGGTTATGTTAGAGAAAAAATAGATGAACAAGACCGTTGCATGCTCTTTTTGTGTTCATTGTTGAGCTCTTGGGATAACCTGGTAATGGCTATTGGAAGCACTACTTCCACCTTTAAGATGCATGAGGTTGTTGCCTCATTATTATCTAAAGAGATGTGAAGGAAGTCTTCTAAGATGGCCAAGGAGGCCCTTGTAGTCTGTGGAAAACCAAAAGAGAGAAACAAAAAGAAAGACAATAAATCTAAGTCAAAGTCTCTTGGTAAGAAGTCCAAGGAAAAATGTTGGAATATTGGTGAAGTTGGTCACATACGAAAAGATTGCAAGGAGGAGGAGAAGAAGAATAAGTCTTTCTCCAATTATGAATTGGAGAAATCATCCCAAGATGATGGAGAAGCATTTATTGTAGCCTTGGCAGCCTATGCATCTGATGATGTGTGGTTGATAGATTTAGGTGCATATTTTCACATGACTTCTAATAGAGATTGGTTCTCGAAGTATGAGTGCAATGGTGAAGAGGTGTACCTAGGTGATGACTCTCACCTGAAGATTGTTGGTTGTGGAAGAGTCAAAATTAGATTTCCCAATGGAAGAGTGAAGGGGATTGATGGTGTCTTTCATATCCCGAGTTTGGCATGAAACCTACTTTCTATAAGTAAACTGAATGATTTGGGAGTGCAAGTTGTTTTCTTTGGTGGAGGATGTAAGATGAATAGAGGGGCTATGGTGTTGGCTAACATTTTTCTTATTGGCACTCTATTTCATCTTGATACATGCACTATGTAGTGTAATAGTTATTTTGATGTACCAAAGAAGAGATCTTTGGATTCTTCATCCTCACTATTAGATCATGCAAAAAAGTACATTTTGTAGCTATTGAATAGGAAAACTAAGAGGGGGTGAATCAGTTGTCACAAATTTTAACCTTTAATTCAATCATCAGAACTAATACTTAAAACCGCTTAAATGATTAATCATCAAATGCCAATACAGAAAATTAAATCCAACACATAAACACAATAACACCCGATTTATGTGGAAAACCCAATGAGGGAAAAATCATGGTGAGGATTAACTCACACTATAGAGAATATCAAAACCGAATACAAAAAGGCTCACTACCTAAAAAAAGGCTCATTGCCTAAGATAAGATTCACTGCCTAAAGTAAGGACTCACTGTCCAATAGGGCTACAACCTGTAGGGCTCACTACCACATAGATATAAAGAAGACAAAGAAGACTTGTCACAGAGAGACTACAATTCCAATGCAACAAAGGATTCCACCATAGTCACTTGATCAACTTGCATAAATGATAGAGTTTTCCTTCTACTCACTATATCTGAAAACTTAGCATTAAGCTTCACACTGATTTTCCACACACAAAACTCACACACACTTTCTAAATAGCTTCAATTTTGCATCTACTCTTTCACTTATCTTCCTTCTTTTCTTTGTATATTTTTCATTACTAGCTCATCTTGTTTTATACTATCTCCAACCTTGAAAAAAGAAAGCCAAAGTCGGCCATCCAAATTAAAATTCAAATTAGGTTGGCACCAAAACATCCTAGGGTGGAATTAGAATGAGGGTGACCCAAACACATGCTTCACAGGGACCCTAAATAGATCCAACATGCTTCATCAACTTTTAAGATAGTGCTTAACACAAGGTTGGACAAACCAGTGTAAAACACATAGAACAATTAAGCTTGAAACTTCTAGAAACCAAAAATATCTTCAATGAAATCAAAAAATCTTATCTCTAAAACCACAAGTCAAAAGACTTCATCAAGGATAAATCTAGACCAACGACTTTTCTCCTAGACCTCAATCGGAACATAGGAAAACATAGGTCCCAACTGATGAACACAAATCAAACTTCACAATGAACCAACAACCAAAAAATATAGATATAGCAAACTTCAACAACCATGACCAACATTACTGAACTGCAAGAACATAGGGGAAAATACCAGAGCAACAACTAAATACCTGTAAAGTTTCTTTAATACAATTTTCTCAATATCCTCAACATATGCAACCAATACCCTATAACGATGATATTAATGACAATAGTAATCAATAAATAACTAATTGACTAGTAGAAATCAATGAAAAAACCTTCATTCCTTTCTCCATTCTTGCAACAATCTCCCCCTTTGTCATTGATGGAAACACATGATGTGAAAAACCATCAAAGACACCATACTAGTTCTGATTATACTTCTCAAGATTTGTTTACTTCTCCCCCTCAGAAGATCATCTTCCTCATTACTTGCTTTCTCTCCCCCTTTGACATCAATGACAAAGGAAAAAAATATGTTCATTGAATCTTCCTTTGACATGAAAATAGAATACTCACAATGAAAAAACCTAAAACTACCCGCTCCCCCTAAGAAGTAGCCACCAAAACAAAAAGACAAAACCATGAATCTACCAAACTGATGCATCTCCAAATTCATCTTATTTTATGAAAGGAGGGAAAATAACCCCCAACTTCTCCTAAAGATACTCACAAGTATCTTTAGGAAGAGCCTTTGCAAATATATCAACTTCTCCAAATTCATTCCAAAAAGACAAAACCATGAATCTACCAAACTGATGCATCTCCAAATTCATCTTAGTTTATGAAAGGAGGGGAAATAACCCCCAACTTCTCCCGAAGATACTCACAAGTATCTTTAGGAAGAGCCTTTGAAAATGTATCAACAATTTGATCCTTCGTCAGAACATGCTCAAGCTTTACTTCATTCTCCATGACCTTCTCTCTCAAGAAATGATACCTGATAGATATATGATTCATCCTCGAGTGCATCACATAATTTTTTGAAATGTTAATTGCACTTGTATTATCACAGAAGATAGAAATAGAATCATCATATACCACTATGATATCTTTTAATGTCTGCTTCCTCCATAGAACTTGTGTACAACAAGATGCAACAACAATATACTCAGCTTCAATAGTAGACAAAGTGACTGAATCTCTCTTCTTTCTCAACCATGCCACCAACCTGCATCTAAGAAAGAATGCACCACCATTCGTACTTTTTTTTTCATCTACACATCCAACCCAATTTGCATCTGTATAGGAACTAAGTGTAAAGTTAGTATATTTAGGATACCACAATCCATAATCTAGAGTGCCATTCAAATATTTGAATATTCTTTTAACAACATGTGTTTCCTTTGGATCTTCTTGAAATCTAGCCACAAGGCAAACAACATGCATAATATCCAGTCTAGTAGTAGTCAAATATAGTAATCCATCAATCATAGATCTATACTTTCTCTAATCAGCCTTAGGTGAATCATCATCTTTACCTAATTTGCAACTAGTCACCATAGGAGTACTTACCTGTTTGGAACCATCCATCCCAAACTTCTTCAACATATCTCTCACATACTTAGACTATGAAATGAAAATTCCTTTCTCTGTTTGATTAATATGTAGCCCAAGAAATAAATTCATCTCCCCAAACATATACATTTCAAATTATTTCTGCATCTCTTTCGCAAGAATCTTGCACATCTGTTCATTTCCTCAAAAGATAATATCATCAATATACACAACTACAATGAATATTTTTTCATTTTCAATCTTAAAGTACAAATTATTGTATGTTGTACCTTTGTTAAATCCTTGATGAAGCAAATACATGTCCAATCTTGTATACCAAGCTCTAGGAGCTTGCTTCTATCCAGATAAATATTTCTTCAATATGCACACCATATCTGGTTGATCTGTTAACTGAAATCCTTCTAATTTTTCCATGTTAACTTCTTCTTCCAACTCACCATTCAAAAATATTGACTTAAGATCCATCTGATAGAATTTGAAATATTTATGAGCAACCAATTCCAAGAACATCCTTATAGCTTCCATTCTTGCTATCAGAGCAAAAGTCTCCTAAAAATATATATCTTATACTTGTGAGCATACTTTACACACAAGCCTCACTTTGTTTCTAATAACTTCTCCATTCTCATTCAACTTATTTCTAAATACCCATTATGATCCAATGATATTTTTATCTTCTGCTCTTGGGACCAATTCCCAAGTCTGATTCTTCTCAATCTACAAATGTTCTTCTTTCATTGCTTCCTTCTAATGTTCATCTTTACAAGCTTCACTTACTGTCTTCGAGTCAATCTCAGAGAATAAACATAAATTTACTTTTGCAGCATCTTTGCTTTTGGTTAACATGCCTTTTGTGTTGTCTCCAATAATCCGATTTTGTAAATAATTCCTTTGTACATATTTTGGTGTCCTAGGGGACATCACCAGAGCATCTTCTTCTCTTTCATTCTATTCATACTACTTCTACTTATCTTTATCTCGTTCTTCCATAATTTCTTCTATTCTTGCACAATCATGTTCATCAGATACATATCCATCAATGTCAATATAATTCTTTACTATCTCATCAACCTTCACATTTGAGTTCTCTACAATTTTTCTCAGTCTTTTGTTGAAACGTCTATATGCCTTGATTTTAGTAGAGTATCCAAGAAATATGACTTCATCACTTCTTGCATCAAACTTACCTAAAGTTTCCTCATCTCTTCTGATATAGCATTTGCTTTTGAATACTTTGAAATATTTAACTGTAGGAATTCTTCTATGCCATAGCTCATAGGGAGTCTTTGTACTATTTTCTCTTGCTTGAACTCAATTGAACACATAAAAATTAGTATGAATAGCTTCTTTCCAATAAAATTTTGGTAATCCAGCTTCAATGATCATTGATCTAGCAGCCTCTTGAACTAATCTATTTTTTCTTTCAATAGCTCCATTCTACTAAGGAGTTCTTAGAGTAGATAACTATCTCTTTATTCCACGCACTTCACAAAACATATTAAACTAATGGGAGGTGAATTCTCCACCTCTATCAGATCTTAATCATTTTATCTTCAAATTCACTACATTTTCAACCATAGCCTTGAATGCCTTGAATCTATCTAATGCATCCAATTTCTCTATAAGAAATGTAACCCATGTATATCTAGAGTAATCATCGATTATAAGCATAAAGTACCTTTCACCAAGTATACTTGTCACTATCATAGGACCACAAAGATCTGTATGAACTAAATCTAGTAGTCCGGTAGTAGATTGTTCCTTTGATATATAATGATTTCTTGCTTGCTTTCCAAACTGGCAATTCTTGCAAATAACATTAATAGGATTTTTAATTCTTTGTAAATATCTCATGGCCTAAACAAAACTAATCCTTTCCAAGTTATCAAAATTCAGGTGACACATTCTCCTATGCCATAACCAACAATCATTTATTTGAGTCATAAAGCATTTCCCATCAACACCTTAAGTTTATAGATATTCCCTTTAGATTTCTTTCTTGTAGCAATCAATGTTCTAGATCCTTTCTGAATCTCACATTTCTCATCCTTAAACACAAGATCATATCCTTTTTTGCACATCTGACCAATGCTCAACAAATTATGCCTTAAACCCTTAACATAGTAAACATCGTCAGTATGATGCTTGCCATCAAAACTTACTGAACCTATCCCACAAATTTTAGCACCAATATCATCTCCAAACATAACCAAGCCTCCATCATATTTCTAAAGTTTAACAAACTTACTCTTATCACTGGTCATGTGATGTGAACAACCACTATCAACTACCCAAAAATTCTTTTCTTGTTTATCATGTAGGGAAGAGATAATTGTACCTTCATTTTTCTCCTTCTCTAGAGGGATTTCCTTTACCTATTTTTACGAATTAGTAGAAGTAGATTCATCCTTAATCGCCAAGAACAAGCATTCATTTTCATCTGGATCTTCATCTGAAATACTAGAATTCTCATTCACATAGTAAGCTCTGTTAATCTTCTTTCCTTTTTTTTCTTCATCATATCTTTGTTTATTTCTTTTAGCTCTTTCTGAACACTTTGTAGCATAATGACCTATTTCTCCACAACTAAAGAATTTAAAGGGAAACTTACCTTCATACTTACCGAAGCCTTTCCTCATTCTTCTTACAAATTTAGATTCTATTTCATCAAATTTCTCTTCATCTAGATCTTCAGCTTTTGTAGCTTTAAAGTTAGTCTTTGATTTGCCTCCATTTATTAGACTTGGCTTCCTCATCTCATAAGATGTCAAAAATCCTAATAGCAGATCCTTAGTACAAGTCTTATAATCTATAGTCTACTCAATAGCACTCACCTTCTCACTGTAAGCATCAAGAAGAGTTTTGAGAATATTCTTTATAATCCTAGTTTCATCTGTAGTTGCACCAAGTGATCACATTCTAGCCACTACCTCATTCTATCTTTGTACATAAGCTTTAACATTTTCATCTTCAGACATATGTATAAGATCAAACCATGTTTCCAAATTCTGCAATTTCACCTCTTTAACTCTTGAATCACCATCATGTGCTCTTTCTAAAGCATCCCAGACTTCCTTAGCTATCTTCAAATTCTGAACCTTAGTCAACTTGAAATGTACCAAACTATTCTTCATGATGAACTACACGAATATAAGGGAAAACACCAAAGCAACAACTGAATA
Source organism: Sequoia sempervirens (assembly GCA_007258455.2). Lineage (NCBI taxonomy): Eukaryota > Viridiplantae > Streptophyta > Pinopsida > Cupressales > Cupressaceae > Sequoia > Sequoia sempervirens. Next base: position 390,933,090 of record VDFB02047230.1, read on the forward strand.
CCTATAAACTTTATTTAATACAATTTTCTCAATATCCTCAACATATGTAGCTAATATCCTGTAACCATGATACTAATGACAACAACAATAAGTAGATAACTAATTGACTAGTTGACATCAATGACAACACCTTCATTCATTTCTCCATTCTTGCAATAGTAGCTACATCTAATGGTTGTGCATTTTGGGTACCTAAGGGTGCTCATTCAATGGAAATTAAGCTTCCTATAGAGAGGAAAATGTTATGGCACCAAGATCTTGGTCATAGTGGTGAGAAGGGTCTTAGAACCCTAAAAAATAAGAGCTTTGTTGAAGGCCTTGATGATTGTATTCTCAAGTTTGACTTTTACAAACATTGTGTATATGGAAAACAACACCGTGTTTCTTTCTACTCTTGTGAAATCATAAGTCTTCTAGGGTCTTGGATTATGTACATTAAGATGTTTTTGGTCCTGTAAATGTTCCTTCATTATCAAAATATGTATATTTTGTTTCTTTCATAGATTATTATAGTAGAAGGACATTTGTTTACTTTCTCAAAAGTAAAGTTGAAGTCTTTAGTTAGCTTAAGGAGTTTAAGGCCTTAGTAGAAAATTAGACTAGCATAAAGATTAAGTTTTTGAGGACTAATAATGGTGGTGATTTTTGTTCCATATAGTTTGACAAGTTCTGCAAAGCGAACAGGATTGAGAGACATAAGACTACTCCCTACACTCCACAAAAGAAATGGAGTTGTAGAGAGGATGAACATAATGTTGATGGAAAGGGCTGGGAGTATGTTGAGTGGTGCTATCCTTGAGAATTTCTTTTGGGTTGAAGCGGTATCCATTGCATGTTATTTGATCAATAGATCTCCTACATCATTGATTGTTGGAAAGACACCCATGGAGGAATGGTCTGGTAAAAAGCCTTCAATGAGACATCTTAGAGTATTTGGTTGCAAAGCTTATACTCATGTTCTGATTGAGAAGAGGTCTAAGTTGGAGAACAAGGTTGTTAATTGTATCTTTAACAGCTATGGTGTTGGTGTGAAAGGGTACAAGCTTTGGGATCCAAAAGCTCAGAAGGTTCTCTACAAAAGAAGTGTGATTTTCAAAGAGATGAAACCTTCCTCTATTGAGCTACAACCAAAGAAAGAGGAGAAACATAAAAAGGAGGTAGTTCAAATTCCACCTACTCCAAAGAAAGAAGAACCAAGTACTCTTTTTGGACCTAATGATGAGGAGAGCTCAAGTAGCTCTGAAAGTTCTATAGAAGAAGGAGAACCTCAACCTCATCCTTTGAGAAAATCTACATGAGTTAGGCAACAACTAAAAAGGTTTGGATATTCATTATTAGATTCCAGTTGCATAGTTTCCTTAATTACTAATACTGATGAGGCTAGACGGTTAGAGAGGAATTGGGTATGAATGATTTAGATTCCTAGATGCAAGCCATGGATGAAGAGATGGCTTCTTTAAAGAAAAATAAGACTTGGGATTTGGTACCTTTTCCTGCTAGATTTAAACTTGTTGGTTGTAAATGGCTTTTCAAGAAAAAGTGTGGTCTTGATGGCAGTGTTTAGAAGTATAAGGCATGGTTGGTTGCTAATGGGTTTTACCAGGTGGAGGGAATTGATTATGGGGAGATATTCTCTCTTGTAGTGAAGCTGACATCTATTCAGATTTTATTGTCACTTAAAGCTGCATATGACTTAGAAGTGGAACATATGGATGTGAAGACAATGTTCCTTCATGGTGATTTGGAGGAAGATATTTACATGTCAAAACCAGAGCATTTCGTTGAGAAAGGTAAATAAAATTTGGTTTAAAAATTGAAGAAGTCTCTTTATGGTTTGAAGCAGTCTCCTAGAATGTGGTATCAGAAGTTTTATACCTATGTTTTGTCATTGGGATTCAAAAGATATAAATCTAACCATTGTGTGTATTTTAAAATTGATAATGGTCACATTCTAATTATTGTCCTATATGTGGATGATATGTTGTTTATTGGGAATGGTAAATGTATGATTTAATATTTGAAGTTTCAGTTGTCAACACAGTTTGAGATGAAAGACCTAGGTGCAATCAGGTACATTCCAGGAATGGAAATCACAAGAGACAAAGCTAACAAAAAGCTTTGGTTAATCCAGAGCAAGTATGTGAACTCTGTGTTGGATAGATTCAACATGGTAGATTGTAGACAATTAGTTGTCCCTGTGATGCAAGGGACGAAGCTTTCTGTGAATGATTGTCCAAAATTTCCTACTAAGATGGAGGACATGAAAAAAGTACCATTTGCAAGTGTAGTTGGTAGTATGATGTATGTGATGGTGTGTACGAGACCAAACATTTCCCAAGTAGTGGGAGTCCTTATTTGTTTTATGGCTAATCCTGGACGGGTGCATTGGGATGTTGTTAAGAGAGTGTTTAGATATTTACAAGGTACTTTTGAGCATGCCTTGTTTTTTCATGGTTATCCTACTGGACCTCAACATTTTATGATCATTCAGAGATATGTGGATTCAGATTGGGTAGGTGACATTAACAGTAGAAGATCCACCGGTGTTTACTTTTTATGATGTTTGGTAGTGCTATCAGTTGCATGAGTAAGCGACAAGTTGTAGTCACATTTTCTATGACAAAGGTAGAGTATATGGAATCCAATCATGCCTGGAAGGAATCCATTTAGCTTAAGATATTTTGTTCTAATATTGGTTTAAATGCAGGACACATTACTATTTGTTGTGATAGTCAAAGTGTGATTTTCCTAGAAAATAATCCTACCTTCCATGCTAGAACAAAGCACATCGATGTTCAATATCATTTTTTTCATGATATGGTAGAGGATGGAAATGTGAACTTGGAAAAGGTTAACACTTTGGTGAATTTTGCAGATGCATTGACAAAATTAGTGAGCACAAAGAAGTTCAGATGGTGTTCCAATTCTATGGGTCTTGGGGCCTTGAGCAGATGATTTCGTATGACTCTTGGAAGGTCTTAGACAAGTGGGAGAATGTTGGGATTAAGGTGTCTCAACCTTAGAGTCCTAATATTGATTTAATTGATATAATTATTGTATTTATTTGTATTATTTAAATGCCTATGGTGTCATGTCACAAATTGGGACCCACCAACCAGGTGGCATCCCCATTAGAGGTGATTGGATGATACATCATCATCCCAAGTGGACATAGGTATCCCACTTTGGAATCTACATGACATATGATAGATTCTATGATGCATCATAAGGCATCTTTGAATGTATGGAGAAATTTGGCACCCTAGATGGGTTATGACAAGATGTAAGAGAATCGACTATTCTTAGCTAATTATGACAGATTCTTTTACAACTGTAAGTTTTATTAGCTATGAAAGATTCTATGAAAGTTGTAAGGTGTGTAAGGCAGTTTTCATAGCCTATTTTTAGCATATTCTAGACACCCAAGCCTGAGGAAGAATATTTTCATGTATGAAAATTCTAAGGGGTGTAGGGGAATATGTCACATGTGTTTGAATGCATGTCTAAGGCATTGAATATTATGCCATGAGGATTTGGATGCCTCTCACCTAGATGCTTCTTGAAGCTTGTAACACTTTATTTATTGAGTTCCTTGAGTTGTAGAATGTATAGTTTTTTTTGTAGGTAACAAAGTGCTAACAAAATCGCTCTAGAACAGGCATTTGTTTTGAAGCACTTGTTGAAGAAGTTTTGTACTTGGTGATATCTTGTACTCATTATTTGAAGTAATAGAGAAAGTATTGTGCTTTTGGAGGGTGGGGTTTTTTACCCAAAAGGGTTTTCCCCAAGTAAATTTGGTGTCACTATTTTATGCATTATTGCTATTCTCTTTCCATTATTCTCTATGTGTATCTAATATTGTAACAACATAAGGTGTTAAAATGAAGTTTTTGTAACTCTCCCCTACTTAGATTAGTGTAGGAAGTTAGTTTTGCTCACCCTACTTCCTTTCAAAAAATATATAAAGATTGACATTATTGATTGTTAGATTTTTTTGAAAGGGTTTCCTAGGGTATTTCTTGTGTTATGTGTTTATTTCTCTATTTGAATTCTTTTATTTTATTTTATATTGCAAGTATTATTTTTTAATATATTAATATATTTCTTATAGTAGAATGAATGTTAAGTTGTTGAGAATTTGGTACTTGTAATAATTTCTTATAATTGGAATTAGAGATAGTTTTAACTTGGTTGATATGTGGAAGTAATTTTTTTTAGCCCTATAGTAATCTTGGTTATGAGTGATTATTTTATATAGGTTAAATAATTTTTCAAGATTAGAAAAATGGTGAGAACTTTTGAAAAAATAAAGATTTATAATTTAATGACATGATTTTTAAAAAATGAAGACCTATTGGTTGAGCATGACCAATGGATTTAAGTTATAATGATGCTATGATTTACTCAAGATATGGATTAAGATTACTAGACTAAATTAGATAGAAAGGCTAGACATATAAGTCTTTTTTTCATTTCAAATTCATTTCTTTTAATTTTTTTGGAGATAATATTGCTAAAGAATTATGGGATTAGATAGGGAGTTTATATCATACTAAGTCTTTGGTAAGTAAAATTTTCCTATAGAAATAGTTGTATTATTTGAAAATAGATAATTAAACTTCAATGGAAGAGATTTTGAATGGATTTAACACCATTATAAGCTAGTTGAAATCAATTGATCTATCAATATCAATAAGGAGGAATAGTGCATTTATTTTCTTTGCTAATGACTAAATTCCTATTAGAACCTTGTGATGTTAATCAACATTACCAATTTTGATTTGAAATTTGATAGTGGTTAGAGCCTTATTAAATAAAAAAATGAGATAAAAATCCATAGAACTTCAAACGGTTTGAAATTTCATTAAGATTTGAGAAAGTTATGACTATTTTACTGTTCGCTGTTTTTTTAATTTAGCTTTTAAAACCCGCGTTCTTCTTTTGTCTATAACGTTTTTTTTTGTGTAGAATCGTGGAAAAAATTTTCTGGGTTTTGAAGGTCTATCATTTAGCTTTCCATAAATATCTACCACTTAAAATTTTATTAAGTTTTGAATAAGTTATTGCTGTTTTAAGTTACTGCTGTCAATAAATTTTTATTTTTATTTTTTTTGTTACTAATCAAGATTTGCAGCTTGTTGGCGGTTAATTTTCGTGGGTTGAAAACAAACACTAAAACTACTAACGTATTGTCTTGTAGGTTCGATTGTCAAAGATCAAACATCAAAATAATGTGCTTGCCTTTTTATTAGTATAGTACACATTTTATTTTGGTGCAATTAAAATGAACCTCTATTTGATCATGTTTGAATGTGTTTGCAAAACGGTAGGCGAGTATGCTCTCACCTTGTGAAAACTCAGTGATCAGAAAACTAGACCCGTTTTTATCTGTTTTTACCCTTCACGATTTGGTATATCGGAGTATCCTCTCCCCTCGCACTTTCGAGAGATCTTGGGTGTAAGAGAAATGGTTACTAACTCTAGAACTTGGGCCTGTTCTGGTGGGAAAAAGTACTCACCCCAAGACGACTAAGACCAATAGCACCCTGACACTGAGGGACTTCCAGCCAGTATATAAAATTGGGTTCTTGGGGAAAGCCCAAGAATCACGAGTGTGGTTCTGACGAGATGGATCTGAAAGGGGACTCTCGTCACATGGATCATGCCCCACAAACTTAATGCCCGAATTAAAAACCTCTTGTTTTAGTGTCCAGCCGTTCTATTGGCCATTGCTTGGTATAGTGCAGGGTACGGTATCATGCCCGAAGACACTCAATACTGATCCCCTTGAGTAGAGATAGCAATTCTTGGGATGTCACTACCCAAAGAATTTGAATTTGGTGTGCTTGAATGACGTTAATGAGCCGTGGAGGGGAGCCAATGCCACCAAAATTCTAAGATATCTGCTCTCGAGAAGGAAAGGTGTTTATCACCAATTCGGGGTATATCGGTGAGCTATACCAAGTATACAAACCCTTGGCCTATTGGCCTTTTAGGATTGTACTTTTCTTATGTGTGTTTGCTTACACCCAAAACATTGTGCTTGTCAAGTGCTTGTTGGATTACTCAAACATTATACACAACAGTCACAAATCTGGACACAAACAATCGACCTTGGACAAATCAAACTTTTGAGCAAAACATTAAAAAACAATCTTAGTCCTCATTTTGAACATTAGACTTTGCATTGTTCATCTTAGACCTCATTTTGAACATTAGACTTTGCATTGTTCATCTTAGACCTCATTTTGAACCTAGAATTTGCATTAATCATTTTAGTCCTTCGTTAGCATTATTGTCTTAGTCCACATTTGACACTTTGGCTTTGATCACCTTATCATCTTACATCAATCATTTCCTTAGACAAACATTATCATCACCTAGTCATCCTAGTCAACATTTTAGGAAACATAGTCTTGCATTGTCATCCTTTATCCAAAAAAATCCAAAAACATAGGCTAGTGTCATCCTTGCATTTACTTGTCATTCTCATCATCCTCATTTGAGCAAATCCCTTTTACAGTTGAGACTAGACTTCAAAGACAACAACGAAAAATGGCAAACTTTAGACAAAATTCCAATCCCAACATCGACAATAACACTTATGACACGAACAAACATTGGACCTTTTCTGACCCATTTCACAACATGAACATGCAATCTTCCATGAACATGCCATCTTCATCACAAAACATTTTTGAACCATTCATACAAAGAGACCAAAATGGACGAGTATATTTCAAAGACATAGAAGCTGCAGCGCAAAATCCTGATATATTCTCCTTTGTAAAAAAATATGTCTTACATGACCCTCAAAGGTATCTTTCCATGCTTTTGGACAAAGGGGCTAAGTTACCACAAGGCTTTGACATAAATACTTTGCCACCATCTATCTACCCTCACAATCAACAGTCACTTGACACAAATCCTACCAGTAATTCACAACAAACGTCCACTTATCACCCTTATCCTAACCTTGACAAGGGAAGTCAATTGTCCGCTAGTCCATTCCATGTCTCCACATCATATCCTAGTCCTTCACCTATTAATCCCGTCCAAGTCTACATCCCTTATCAACCATCTACCAACTCATGTCAAGTCCCCACATCATACCATACCGATCCGGTCCAAGTCTCCATGTCATATCCTTGTCATTCAATAATTAATCTAGTCCAAGTCCCCATGTCCTATCCTAGTCCTTCATATACTAGTCTAGTCCAAGTTCCCACATCCTATCCTAGTCCTTTGGTCATTAATCCTTTTCAAGTCACCCCCTCACAAGCCACATCTAGTCATGAAAATTCTGTCATAGTCCAAAGTCAAATCCCACTTAATAAACTTGAGGATACATGTCAAAATGAAAGTCCAAAGCATGACATTATAATGTCACCCTCATTTCAAGAACAAGGTAGTCCATCCCATGACCCTATTTTGTATTGTTTCATCCATGACAACCCCATCTTTGACCAAGACCCTACCATTGACCAAGAAGTCCAAATCCACGACAACCCTATCTTTGACCAAGACCCTACCATGGACCAAGAAATCCAAAATGATCCACTCCTTGACCTTTACACCATTCATGATCAAACACTTGACGACCCTATACAAGCCTCGACTATTGAAACTTCCCATGATAAGACACTTGCCTCCATGGGCCACATAGACGATATTCCTACAGAACAAGAATCTCCCACTAGGGACATGATTGCATATGATCAAGTTATAGCTAAAATCATTGGACTCTATGACATTAAAAATAATGATGGCTTTGACATTGCCTTGGAAGAACCAACAGAATCATCTGAACCTGACATGTCACACGATCAGACCAAAGATATTAGTCAGGAATATGTCCAACATGAAAATGAAGCTAAGACACTTTATCAACTAGGGTCATCTATCTTTGTCAGAGCAGGCTTCCTTGCAGACGAAAATATTACAAGTGACAGTATCCACATACCTAATGATGGGTTAGCATCTTGCTTTCAAAACAATAAATACCCCATCGCAAATAGAATTTGTCGAGCATGCATTATCAAGGCAAAGGACTAGGCATACATGAGCAAGGCATTCTAGAACCAATACAGCTTCAGGAAAATTACAGACATCAAGGTCTTGGGTATTCTTCAGTCAGCAAATCAAACGATTGGTGGTACCTCCTTGATACTGGGGGCAACCTTGTCAGATGCAAATGTCAAAATGGAATCCATGAGAAATACTTATCATAAGATTTTTGCCAACACCCCGTCCACCCACACCATGAACCGTCATTCCATCATGAATCAACCTCCCCTTTGGGACCAACAAAAACAAAAGTCTTACAAGTCAAAAGATCAAAATCAAATGTCAAAGGCCATTGAATCAAACAAAAGGACAAGTGGACAAATGAAATTAAAATGGATCCCAAAGAAAGAGGGATCAAACAAAGACATCAAGTCAAATACAAAAGTCAATCACAATGTGGAGCCACAATACAAGAGGACTCCCACATATAACACATGTCCACCTCCTTCAAAATGGTCATCAATCAAGGCATATAAAACTATTGGTTTCAAACACCATCCCTCCAAAATACGTCATCCAACATCCCAAGTTTGGAAAATAAAAATTTATTCATCTAAACGTCCAAACAACCTTTCCATGTCTACCATCATTTGTCATGATCCTACATCTCTCCTAAAGTCCAAAAATCCTACGTCACAAATCCGTCACATCATGGCAGCAACTCTTTACCACAAGGACTCTCATGGCACTCTATTGCGATGTGCGTATTTTGATAAGGCCAACTCTAGTATCAGAAAGGATCACAATGGCATCAATCAGTTGCATACAAGCCCTATGATCCTGACAAGACAACTCCTTCAGGGAGGTCATTATTGGCATATCATGGCACCAGTCTCTACATCGGCACCATCAGTGGATTCAGAATAGTTAGTGGTCATCTAAAGCATCCAGGCTATCCACAAAATCAGTAATACAAAAAAATTGAAAAATGTAAATCATCGTCACCCTGATAAAAACCTGGCAAACAGGCATCTTGGTGACACCCAAAAAGTCAAAAAATCAAGAAAATAGTAAAGAGAAAAAGTTCATCCAATGGTGAAAACCTGGCAAACAGGCGCCCTGGATAAGTACCATGATGAAAACCTGGCAAACAGGCATCATGTGTAAAATAAATTGTCTATGTGGACTCTTACACTTGGGGGAAAGTCGTCTCATTTCCCATGCCTTCCTCAGGACATTTACATCCATCTAAGCCCTATCATTTCCATGCATTTTTCCCACCTACCTTGGTATTGACATAAAACTGGCACACATAAATCATGCTTTGGGAAAACTCTTGACATGTCTATCCTTCAGTCATACACGATTCATGAAACATCATGTCATTGACCATCATAGTATTATTATCCTTATACGACATAGTCCTTGAAAATCATATGACAATTCCCTTAGTCTCATATCTCCCATCCTTTACCAAGGCCACCCCTATCCTTTCACGCCTGTCACCTATCTTGGCTTTCCCTTGTCAAACGGTCTAAGGATAATCATCATCCCATCTAGTCCTAACCAAGTCATTCCAAATGCAACGAGTCTAATCCATACAAGCACATTATCCAAAACATTACTTGACTGTGTCCTTGGCCTGGTTGTAGACCACGATACTTTCATCACATTATCGCCATCATCCTCACGTTGTTTCAGGATGCATCCTTCCCACGTCAAACAACGTTGTCATTACAGGTCAATTGGCATTTAGCTTGACTAGGGGCACAATCATGTTTGTCCTTGGATTCTCATGTGTAGGCATCATTTATTTGCATTTGTCACGATCCGCTTAAATGTCAAAATCCAAAAAAATCATAAAATGACAAAAAGACCAAAAACATCTTAAAATGTCCTAAAAAAGGACCAAAAACATCATAAATGTCCTGAAAAAGACAAAAACATCATAGAATGTCCTGAAGAAAGACCAAAAACATCATAAAATGTCCTGAAAAAAGACCAAAACCATCATAAAATGTCCTAAAGAAAGACCAAAAAAATCATAAAACGTCCTAAAGAAAAACACAAAAACATCCAAATCAATGTCAAAATCCTAAAAATGGAGTCAAAGTCAGTCATGTCAGTTAGTCCATGTCATTGTCGAACTACGTTGTCTTTGCGCATTTGCTACGTAGGCAAGGCCATCAGTCGATGAGTCCCTGAGACATTAAGTCAGTCCTTTTAGGTTGGTCCAAATAAAATCATGGCATTTTTCACAATCATCACATCGGTCAAATAAGTCAGACATAGTCAAACTTAGATAGAAGGGAGTCATTCAAAGCGTCAATGTCAAAATTGGTCAAAATCAGATAGCATAGTCCAATCAATCATACAGTTAACATCAGTCAACTTGCCAAAACATATTACTCAAAACAATGTCAGTCTCGTCACTCTTCGGTTCTCTTCAAGATGTGTCCTTCTTGGAGTTAGACCTCGTCAAAATGTCCTTTGCCTTTTCAGGATGTGTCCTTCCTGACAATAGGCCTCGTCAAACTATCAACACCGTCAAATTGGCAAAACTCTTAAACTGTCAAAACTGTCAAACTGGCAAGAATTCAATCTTTGGCAAACAAACATTGGCAAACAAAATTAAATGGCTGTTAATTTTTCTGGTCTATCTTGTCTTATATTTTGACTATTTTGTCTATTTTTGTCTTATATTTTTACTGTCTTGCCTTTTTGGTCATGTTACTAGCTACCTCGAGGATGTCCCATGAAGGATTTAGAGGTGCGATGACGTCTCTTGGCCTATTTTATTTTCTTTGACTAATGTTTATGGATTGTCTCGACAAAAAGACTAGGGCAACATGACCCTTAGTATGAGTTAGGACATTCCTTGTCTGTGATTATCTGTTTTTCAAGTGGATGACCTTGCACACCTTGGTCTACATCATATCATGGTGTTTTTTGTCCATTTGTGTCATTTTTACCGCCCAATGATGATTAAGAGCAATAAATATTAAAGTCCTATGGCAATGTTTTGAAGGATTTGGTCTAGGAACTAACATGCATCTTCTCTAGTCTTGTCATTTTCTCTCACTCATCTCATATAGGCATTGCATCCATATCATCATCCATATCTTTTGCACTAACATTTCTTTGTCTCTTCATATTCTAGTCTTCTCATCAATTTCGAGAGCACACTTATGTTCTTGGAACCTATCTGTCCTCTCGAGGGGGCATACCATAACCCTCCTCATCATTCTTCCTCATCTTATTTTGCACTGGGGCATATTTTTGACTTATTTTCTTTGTCACAATGCGACATGCTACATTATGACAAAGAGGGCAAAATGTAGACCTTAAAATGACCTAGACTGCAAGTTTCATTTTACCACTTTCGTCCTAGCATAATTATGACATTTAATTATGTCATTGGTCCACATTCAACTATTAATTAAATAATTTATAATCGTTTAATTAATTCATGTCTTTAATATTCTTCATGATTATTAAATAAATAAATTCTATTTATTAAATACGTCATTAATTGGCTAAGTCTTCCCTTAATTAAATAAATTTCTTAATTTATTTAATTCCCCTTGTCATATATTTCTTCCTGATTATTAAATAAATAAGTTTTATTTATTTATTTAATATGTCACTAATTTTAATTAAATAAATTGATTAATTTATTTAATTAATTAATCTTATCTTCTAAATTAAATAATTAAGTTTAATTATTTAATTGCCAATTTAATATTCCTCTCATTTTAAATAAATCAATTATTTAAAATGTCATCACAATCTTAACTATCAGTCTATTTTGGTAAATAATCTGAAAAAGATTATTTATTTGTCTCATAAAATCCATAATTTGAATTAATTTAATTCAAATTAGTAACTAATCTTCCAAAAATCAAGTAATCGGGCAGATTCTTGATTTTCCAAATCTGATCTTCAGTTCAAATCTTATCTTCTTGATTTTTCGAATCTCGCAAATCGGACAAATCTTATCTTCTTGATTTTTTGAATCTGGAAAATCGGGCAATCTTATCTTCTTGATTTTTCAAAAAAATTATTTTCTAATTAATTTGTCTCATTTATTCTCCGCTGTCGATCTGATTTTATTCCGACCGTTCGATTAAGGATTTTGCCCTAACCCTAATTAGGGATTCTCAGGTTTAATCTGGATTGCTCATTTTAGGTTCTCATCATTAATTTATCTCGTCCGTCCATTCGAAATGGTATTTTCTATAAAATGGCATTTCCCTCTCACTTTTCAAGAACACACACACATGCTGACATTTTGCATAGGTGTTATAGGCATTTACTTTCACACTTAGTTTTCATATGCAATTTCAATATTTGTTATAGTCATTTAATCAAGTCATGGCATTCTCATAGGCATAAGCATTTAGATTTTAGTTAAATCCTTCAAAACTTGCTTTAGTCTTGTCACTTGTCATGGTTGCTCATACACAAATCTGAGGGCATCTTTACTTATTGCAAGCTAGGAGGTGTAACGAAGGTGAACCATGGAAGATGGAGAGTTCTGGTGATATAATTGCCTTGTGTTTTCATTGTATTCCTTTGTGCTTCGTTATTTTCATTGGATTTTGATGTTATTGATCTAACCATCTAACAATCTATTTTTCCCTTGATTACATTAGTCACATGTTATGTTGAGGTGAAGGGTATGAACAAGAAGGGAGAAATAAGGTTTAAGTTTAAGGGTGTAGGAGATGGCAGCTCCTTCCCAGGATCCTCAACCTGCAAAAACAAACCACCCTCATACATACAAGACAAAAGCACAAATACTATTCTACCAATATCCAAGATGATATTTAGAAATTGAGATGCTAAAATACATAGTGTACAGGTCTTTTGAAGGCATGAGAAATGACGCTGGTGAAAAACTACTTGATATGGGAAAAATGTCTAAGTAATTATCCCTAAGTTAAAAACTTAACACTAACACCCCCCCTTAAGTGCAAACTTAGGGAGATTATTATGCAAAATGAAATGCAAGATGGGTCTTGGCTACAAGGGCATACTAGGTACCCATGCACACAACTACTATGCAATGCAATCTCTCACAACCAAAGAAAAGGAGAAAAACCTTATGTGAGAAAACTCCTCTCCAAAAGAGAGAAAAGAAAGGATGAAAAAGTTAAAGGGGGAGGACTTCACAAGACACTCCAAGGAAAACTACCATCATTGATCTCAACAAAATAAAAAAGGAGAGAGACTATGTAGCCCCCCAAATAGAAGAGTAGAAATGTTGAAGATCCCCCCCATGATGAAGAAACTCCTATGTTGATCCTGGAAGTTTGAAGAATATCCCATGTTTGCAAAATACATGCATCCATTTAGGGAGAAACAACTATTGATGCAAGAGAAACTCCAACTTTGAAATGAAAGAAGGGAGAGGAAGAATCAACATGAAAGATGCCTTGGAAAATTGTCTCAATACCTCCACACAACCAAATGTCACATCATGATCAGGTGCAACCTCAAATAAAGAAGGTGGATCAACAAGACCATGTGGAAGCTCTAAAGAAACAATCTCCAAAGACACAGATGGTGTGACAATAGTGAAAATACTATCATAAAAAAGAAAGGATATACCCTCAAATATATCATCCAAATTAGATTCATAAAACAACTTCGCAAGACTTGTCAAGTGACTATCCCATAAAGAATGATCTGAAGGATCAAAAATATCCCACTGTGCTGAAGAATCAACCTTTGAAGCAACATGAGATGAATCAACATAGGTCTAAATAACTCCAAATATCAAATGACCAATCTCTCCCAAGGAATTTCTATCAACACTAGCAAGAGGAGTGCAAGGCTCATAATCATCATCATCAAAAAAATGAGAAAAGGAATAGAGATGAGGCTCATGATTAGCTTCCCCAACAACAATGACTTTTCCAGTATTAGCCTCTCCAATGAAAAATAGAATATGTAGTGAACTCTACAATCTTAGGTACCTCAGCATGAGTAATCCGATAGATGGAAAGTAGATTTGTGTACAAAATAGGAATACATAGTACATCTCTAAAACAACCATCACCAATCTCAACATTTCCTATCTCCACAACATCCAAAAACTTACTATCTCCCAACAAAATCTTAGAAGTATCAGTAGGATGAAGACCCCAAAAAGGATAGGGAGTAAAACCCATGTGATGAGATGCTCCCGAATCCAAAAACCATCGATCATGACCATAATGAACTATAGAAATCACCAATGCATGTCCTTTAAGTTTATCTTCTTTACCCTTCATTCCATTTGAAAATCATGTATTTCCTAATTGTGTAGCTTTGGATGTTCAAGGTGAAGGTGATGTAGATGGAGAGACTATAGAAGGAGTCATAGACGAGAGAAGTGGAATATTGTTCTTCTGAAGAAGATGTGAAAGCTCATCAATCTTCATATAATAGTGGTGTTCATCATGACCTTTCTTCTTGCAATACACACAACTAAACCTATCCTTCTTAGGTTTATCCTCTTTTAAAGAGGTGGAGGACTCATTAGCATTTGTCTTAGCCTTAGGTTTCTTCTTCCCTTTGCTCTAAGAAGCTTGTGCAACTAATGCATGATTCATAGAGACCCCCTCTAACTGGGAAATTTTTGCTTGCTCCCTTGTCAAACGGTCATAGAATGTCTCAAAAGAAGGAATTTGAATACATTTCCCAAAGCATCCATGGTGGAGTAGAATGTAGAAGAAAAAATTGCAAATGGGCCTCTTAGCTTAGATAAAATCAAGAAAATGGAATCCTTATCAATTTTATCCTTGAACCCATATCCTTCCAATTGTGACCTCACAGATTTGAACTTGACTAGGAAATCATCAATGGAAGGAAACACATCAAGGGAAAGAGAAGTTAATTCTACCTCTAGTTGCAAAGCATGAAACTCACTGATTTGACCAAATAGGTTTTTGAACTCATCCCAGACCTCTTTAGGTGTATTACACTCCTCAATGGGGAAAAGAAGACTATCAGAAACATGCAAAGCTATCAAACCCATAGCTTCATCACACTTTTTTCTGTGAGCAAATGTTTCATACTCCTTGATAAAAGTGGGTTGTTTATCATTCAATGTGGACCAAAAACCCTTAGATTAGAGAAATCTATGCATTTTAATATTCCAGGCATGATTGTTATGGGGGGTTAAAAGTTCAATTGAATCAGGAGTAGCCATGAAATAAATTTGCACAAAAATCAAGAAAAATACACCAAACTAACACAACTAAAACCTCCAAAAATATCAACCAATGCAGCCTTTCGAGATTTATTTTTCCAACATAAAAAAAAGTATCACTCAAGAATTAAAAAAGATTGAATATATACCTGAATCTTGAAATAAATTGTGACAAAAAATTAACCACTTTAGGAGGAATTTTGTGGTAGGTTCCTGTGCCACATGCAAACCATGTTGGATGAAACACCACCTCTTTAAATAACCCACAATCCACAAAGGCAAAAAAAGTTTGATCTATGTAGACAATAGATAACCAACACCACTGTGAGCCTTAGCTCATGCAACAATAAGAGCATCGGGCTATAAAATGTTTGTTTATGAGCAATATCTCACCAATGTGGGACAATTACCCATGCCAAAGTTAAAACAACAATTTTTTTAAATGCCAAACAAGAATAAAATCGCAGCCAACAAGAAAGTAGTGAGAAAATTGGAAACCCTAAATGAATATTTAGGGGAAAACTTAGGAAAAACACCCAATTTTTTCTCCAACAAACTCTTACACCCAACCAACCAAGAAAACACCTACTTTATCTCTAGTTTTGCTTTTTGTAGGAAAGAAGTAAAACCAATCGATGCATCTGTAGCATAGAGAAATGGATATTTGGAAATTTTCACTTTCATTTGGGTCTTTCTTGTGGATGTTGGCTTAGTTTTTCCTTGATTTAGTGTTGTAATGTTTTTAACACATTCACACTAGGTCTTGGGCCCTTGTGAACTAATAAGAATTTTATGTTTCCTTGCAGAAGTGTTGTGAAGTGTTGTAACACACATTCACACTTTTCTAGGATCTTATTAATATATTTCACCTAAATAACCTCTTTTTATCATTTACCAAGCCTTATTTCAAAGTTTTGTAAAGTTTTGTAACAAAATTTCACACTTTTCTAGGCTTTTCATTAATAATTAGACCTTTCTTATGCTTTGATTGGCCCCATTTTACATTTACAAGCCTTACTTAAGTGTATTTTTGAAAATAATCCTAATGAACATCATTTAAATTATCTAAATTTTGAAACCCACTTTAAATGCCTTAGGTGGGACCCATTCACCATTAAGGGTGAATGAGTCCCTTTTGGCACAAAATTCAAAATTAATTCAAATTTCTAGTAGGTTTTTATTTTCTAAGATCTAAGGTTAGCCTATGATGTTATATTTTTAGGAATTATTGTATAATCAAGTATAAAAATAAGGTTTTTCTACTCATTTCACCCCCAACAAATCAACTAATCAATCACTCAAGCATTCTAATTATTTTCAAGCATTTTCAAGTCTACATCCACTGGAGCTATCACTTGCTTGTTTATAAAATTCTACTTCAAGGATTTGGAGAGTTGTAGCATTGTCTTTGTTCATTCATCATTCTCTTTCCATATTTCATTTCATTTTCAAGGGTTTAATTACCAACCTGGGGTTTGACCAAGGAAAACCCCTATTCACTAACCCCACATCAATTTTTCCCTCTTTTTGCATGTAATTTGCAAGTCTAGGTTGTAGAATTGTCAAAGAGAAAGGTTGGAAAAGTTACCATCAAGTTTTCAAAGCTATTCAAAGTTTTCAAAACCCTAAGAGAAGCTTGGAGAACACCTACAGGTTGAATTTGATAGTTTTAGACCCAGATTTGAATTAGGAGCAGAAGAGTAGGCTGAAGGCTACAGTTTCTTGTTTTGAATTTCTAGAAATCTAGAGATGGAATGATTTTCCATTAGTGGAAAATGAGTCCCACTGCCTTGGATTAACTAGAAATTTTGAAGATCTAGGTACCCATTTGTCTAAAACTTGTTCTAACACAGTCTTCCCGAAGCAAGACTAAGTCACTCAACTTGGCGTATGAGTCCTAGTTGGAATCAACAGTGAATTTTTCAGGATTCTAGAGCTCCATTCCATCTCTCTCTAGTTTCTAGGTGCACACTTTTAATCACATATTTTTCTATTTCAGTTTACTTGCATTTCTAGGTCTTTTTTCATATCACTTTGTATTTTCAAACATCTTGCATTTTCTAGGTTTGCATTTGGTACTGAATCTCTTTTATTAATTTTTAGCTTTAAGGACAATCCCCTTTGATAGATTTCAATCTCCTTTGCATTGGAATCTCATGGATTTGTTCTTGAGTGAGACATTAATATTTTTGTACCTCTCTCCTTTTAGGTTCAAAACCCTAGAAGTGCAAGAGAGGCCCCTACACAAAAATATTTGGTTCATTTTAGTGAACCTGCATTTAGAGCATCATATTTATGATTTAGAGTGCATTTACATCCTAGGAATAGCTTGAATTAACATTGCATTACATCAAGTGCATTGTTTAATTTTCATTCTATATTTTTAAAATTTGCATTAGTAAAAAGTTCATTTAGCTTGCATTATTGCTCTTAATTTCATTAAAAAAAGTCAAATTCTACATTTTCATATCATATTTAACTCAAAAAATATAAAAAGCATAAAAAACAATTCAATTTTTTTGAAAAACTTCAAAAAAATCATTACTTGGACTCATTCGCCACCTTGGGCGAATCAATCTAGTTGCACCATTTTCACTGCATTTTTTGAGTTTTTGTTTTCTGTTGTTACCCTTCTATTTCTGTTTCCATATTTGTTGTTTAATTCAATTTATTGTAGTTAGTTTAATTTCATTCATCTTGTGCCATCTAAAATTTGCATCATGGATATTTGTTTTAATAGGTTTGGATGCCATTAAAGTCCTTAGTGGATGTGTCAAGTTGTGCCTTTGGAACTTATCCTAATAACCTTGAACTCACTCATGCTCCTTCAACTCCTAATAAATGTCCTCGTGATGTTGATAGATGCATTGGAGAAGATGATGACAACATGAATAAGTTCCTAAACTATTTCCTTGACAACCTTGAAGTTAATGCATCCTTTTATCCATCCATGAACCAACCACATCCTCCTACAATACCACCTCTTGAGATGTTTGGTTACTTACATCCTCAAACAAAAGTTGAACCTAAGTTCCTACACAAGGTGAACCTAGTTCCTTTAAAAAAGCAAACACTAACCATTTTATGATAACAAAGTAGCAAAAACTCCTATCAACCTTAAAGAAACATATGGAAAAGACTTCACTATCTTAAGAAAACAAGGATGTAACACAACAAGTGAACATGAAATACATCAACTCTTAGAGTAGTTACCAACTAATGAAAATACCAAGGGGATAGTCTATCAAGATCCCCCTCATAACAACAAGCCTCCTAGCAAGTATTTAAGGCTTCATGATGATGGTATGGTGATATTTGATTCTCCCTTGAACTGAATGTCCTTTTTCCCAGAGAGCAACCCTTTGTTGGCAACACAAGGGCAGACAACTAAGAGGTGGGGTGAATCAGTTGTCACAAAAATTAAAGCAAATTAAACTTATTCAACTTATTCTTATATTTGATAAATAACCATCAACAAATTAGAAACACACATAACACCAAGATTTTCTATGTGGAAACCCTATTAGGGGAAAAACCATGGTGGAGGTTAGTCCACAAGATTATACCCTATTAAAAGGATAAATAAGATTAAATGGGGAATGCACATGCATTCAGTCACACTACCTAGAGATCACTACTAAAATACAAGAGGCTTGCTACCCAAGGAAGACTCACTGTCTTATAGAGAAAATAGCATCTGCTAATGCCTGATTACAGTTTTGGTTAAGATCATGAACACTTCTTCACACTCTGCTCACTCTTATTCACACTTTGCTTCTACCTTTGAATGGTTAGGATATTATTCACACATTTCATAGCATCAACATACACTTTACATTGCACAAAAAATCACTTATATATATATATATATCCACAACTTAGAATTACATCTACTGCATGTTGGCCAAAACAAAATATAAAACGTGTACCAACTGTTGGCCCAAATCAAAATAATTTTTCAATGTGAACAAAGCATAGTCGACCAAGACATAATGAAGACCCAAAAAAATATCCTCAAACAAACAACAACTTCAAAAATTATTCCTTGAAGATCCACAACATGCTACAATCACCCTGTCGGCCATGAAAATGACAAACATGAAAACACAAAGGAAAATCACCAACCGTGAGCACAATGATCAATGTGGATGTGCAACATAGATATAGTGCAATCTAGAAACATCCATTATCATCATGAAGTACCGTAGAAGCATCCACAACAACTCAAATTACTAGAATCACATCATCTTCTTTCAAGAACACCAACTAAAGCAACATAAAAATTGTCAGAACACAACTGCTCATAACTTGATCAAATCTTCATGCAGATCTCTAAAAATTCTAGTAGATAAATTAGATATACTCAACATCAAACCCTTTAGTCCACAACCTCTAAACATCAACATGTTGAGCTAGCCATCATGCTGAGCTTCATTGCACCACTGACAACCTGCAACTTCTCTTATTACAATTTTCTCAATATCCTTGAAATATACGACCTTTAATACATTAATGCTAATAGTGTTGACATCAATGAAAACCACATATTAGCAACATCCAAAAATCTCACCCTTTTTCATTGATGGCAACACATGATGCGAAAAATACCATCAACACAACTTTCTCTTAGCACTTTCTCCCCCTTAGATTCTTGCCCTTTTCTCCTCAACTCTTTCACAGGAATCTTCTCCCCAAATTTTTTTTCACATGACTCTTCTGCCCCTTTGACATAAATGAAAAAGATAAAATATATATTTCTCCACACAAGCTCTGAACCACATATCTGAACATTTGACTACTCCCCCTGAGTAGTAGCCACCACAACATCAATTTGGATCAAGATATGACTATGAAATGCATGGATTGGTGCAAGTCAATGCATCTTAGTTCTGATTAGGAGGGGTAATCACCCCTAGCTCCCCTCTGAGATACTCAAAAGTATCCTTAGGAAATGGATTGGTAAAGATATTTGCAATCTGTTCCTTAGTGGGCACATATTCCAGTCTGACTTCCTTTTCACTCACCTTCTCTCTCAAAAAGTGAAACTTGATAGATATATAATTTTTTTTGAATGCAACACTAGATTTTTAGAAAGATTAATTGCACTTGAATTGTCACAAAAAATAGCAATAGGTTCATCATACACAACTCTGATATCTTTCAACATCTCCTTCATCCACAACACTTGAGTACAATTATTAGCAGCAACAATTTATTTTTCCTATGCAATAGATAAGGAAATGGCATTCTGCTTCTTACTTAACCAAGATACCAGCTTCTTTCCCAAGACAAATGCACCACCACTAGAACTTTTTTTTTTCATCCGCATCTCCTTCCCAATAAATATCAGTAAAGGCACTCAAGGTAAGATCATCATCTTTAGGATACCATAGGCCAAAATCAATTGCCCCCTTCAAATATATGAAAATTCTCTTCACAGTTGTCATACGGAATTCCTTAGGGTCAACTTGAAATCTAGCAATAATGTGTATGAAATTCATGTTATCAGGTCTGGTTTGAGTCAAGTAAAGTAATCCTCCAATCATAGATCTCATAAACGAAATTCACTCTTCATCTCATCAGCAAACTTAATGCACAAACTATCATCTCCTCCAAAAATGATATCATCAACAAAGACTTCAATAATCAATTCCTTATCATGATCAATCTTGAAATACAAATTACTATCAACAGTACCTTTATTACATCCAAGCTTCAACAATTACTTGTCCAGTCTGGCATACCATGCTCTTGAGGTTTGCTTGAGTCCATACAATGTTTTCTTCAACCGAAAAACCATATCTCCCTGATCAGTCAATTGAAATCCATCATGTTGCTCAACATACACTTCATCTTCTAGTTCACCATTTATAAATGTTGACTTGAAATCCATTTGATAGACCTTGTAGTTTTTGTAAGCAACATAAGCAAGAAATAGTCCCAAAGATTCTCTCCATTAGATATGAGGAACATTTCCTTCCAGCATCATTATCTTAGTAGCTTCTTGAATTGTCTTGTTATTTCTTTCCACAAATCCATTTTGTTGAGGGGTCCGCAAGGTAGATAATTTTCTTCTAATTCCATGCTCTTCACAAAAATAATTAAACTCATAGGAAATGAACTCACCACCTCTATCTGATCTTAGACATTTAATCTTCAGACATGTCTCTATCTTAACCATAGCCTTGAAAATCTTGAATTTCTCTAGAGCTTCACATTTTTCCCAACCCATATCATTCTAGAGTAATCATCAATAAGTAGCATGAAATAGCTACCTCCTTGTAAAATTTTGACTCTAGAAGGATCACACAAGTCAGTATGCACAAGTTCCAACACTTCATTTGAACAATGTTGTTTGGTCCAAAATGAAACTCTAGTTTTCTTCCCTAACTGACATTCCTTGCCTATGGTATTAATAGGCTTTATCAACTTAGGAAGATCTCTCATTTCCTGAGTAGAACTTATCTTGATAATATTGTCAAAGTTTACATGATGAAATATCCTATTCCACAACCAACTTTCATCAACTTGAGCAATCATTCAACTTTTGCTAGTAGTACTCAAGTGAAAGATGTTACCTTTTATTTTTGTACCTGATGCAATCACATTTCTGGAACTTCCCAGTATTCAACACTTCTCATCCTTGAATTGAAGATTGTATCCCTTATCAACCATCTATCCAACACTTAATAGATTATGCTTCAAACCTTCTACATATAGGACATCATTAGTATTATGCTTACCACCAAGAGAAATGGATCCTATACCACAGATTACACCAACATTATTAGCACCAAATATTACAACACCACCATCATACTTTTCCAAACTCTCAAATTTTCTTTTGTCACCTGTCATGTGATGACAACATCTGCTATCAATCAACCATTCATATTTTTCTTGAATTATGGTAGGCAGAGCTTTCTCCACATTCTTGTCACTAGTGGATTCAGTAGGCACTGGATCACTTTCCTTGATAGCAATGAATACCCAATCTTCCTCACTTACATTCCCTTTATTAGGTTCATCATCTCTCACACCTTCATCGGTAGCATAATAACACTTTCTTTGAAATCTAGGCTTGTTAGGTCTTTGCTTAGGAACTCTTTCTGGACACCTTGAAGCAAAATGACCCATCTTATTGCAAGAAAAACATTTAATAGGAAATTTCTCTTTATACTTACCTTCTCCTCTAGATTCTCTCTTGACAATAAGTGTTTCAAGCTCATCTAGATTTCACTCTTCTTCTTTAATATATTTCATCTCCTGCTCATACTTGGACATTTTTTTAGAACTTTTTCCCGAATCATATCTTTGGTTGTCTTTTCTGGAGATAGTAGCCTTGAATGCCGATTCTGTCTTAGGAAGAGCATCACCAAATTCACTTAACTCAAAAGTAGTAAACTTACCAATCAACATATCTTTGGTTACATTTGTCACAAATTTGGATCTCCTCAATAGTTGTAGCTTTGGCTTTGTATGCCTTAGGAAAGGATTTGAGCACTTTAGAAACAATCTTTGATTCTTCCAATTGTTCACCAACACATCTGATACTACACACAAGTTAATTCACTCTCTGCATGAAAGAAGTAATGTTCTCATCATCACCCATTCTCAATGTTTCATATTTACCTTTAAAGCTTTGCAACTTAGAAATATTTACATGAGTATCACCTTCATACAAGGTTTCCAAATTTTTCCAAATCTCATAAGCGGTCTTTAGCTCCATCACATTTGTCATCTCAGAATCAGTCAGAGCACTCAAAAATGCTTCCTTAGCCCTGATATTGTACTTAGCTTCTTTAATCCCATTAGGAGTAGAAGGACCATTCTATGGAATAACATACCTATTCTTTTTAACCTTCCAATAGGGTTCACCAATGCATATCAGATGGCACTCCATTTGAGTGTTCCACAAAGAATAATTTGTTTCATCAAATCTCAGACTATCCTTCTTATATGTTGTCATCCTAGATCACCTCAAGCTATTAAAATTCTTCTGAGGAACCTCCTCTGATACCAATTGTTGGCAACACAAGGGAAGACAACTGAGAGGGGGGGTGAATCAGTTGTCACAATTTTTTTAAAAAATTAAACTTATTAAACTTATTCTAAGATCTAATAAATAGCCATCAAAGCATAAACCATCAACACATTAGAAACAAACATAACACCAAGATTTTTTACATGAAAACCTTGTTAGGGGAAAAACCATGGTGGAGGTTATTTCAACAGATTATACCTTGATAAAAGTATAAAGAAGATTAAATGGGGAATGCACATGCATTTAGGCACACTTCCTAGAGCTCACTGTTCAAATAAAAGAGGCTTACTACCAAGGAAGACTCACTGTCTTACAGAAACATTCAGATTACATCTACAATAATTTGAACTGAGAAAATAGCATTTGCTAATGCCTGATTACAGTTTCAATTAAGCTCATGAACACTTCTTCACACTCTTCTCACTCTTCTTCACACTCTACTTTTTCATTCGAATGATTAGGAAATTATTCACACATTGCATAGCATCAGCATACACTTTATATTGCACAAACAATTGCTTATATATATCCACAACTTGGAATTACAACAACTGCATGTCGACCAAAACAAAATATAAAACGTGTACCAACTATTGGCCCAAATCAAATATTTTTTCAATGCAAACAAAGCATAGCCAGCCAAGACATAATGAAGACCCAAAAAAATATCCTCAAACATGAAACACCTTAAAAAATTATTCCTCAAAGATCCACAACATGCTACAATCACCCTATTGGCCATGAACATGAAAAACATGAACACGCAAAGGAAAATCACCAACCGCGAGCACAACGCTCAATGTGTATATGCAACACAAATAGAGAATGATCTAGAAACATCCACGAGCATCATGAATCACCATAGAAGCATCCACAACAACTCAACTCACTAGAATCACATCATCTTCTTTCAGGAACACCAACTGAAGCAACAGAAAAACTGTCATAACACAACTGCTCATAACTTGATCAAATCTTCATACAGATATCTAAAACTTCTAGTGGATAAGATAGATATACTCAACATCAAACCCTTTAGTCCAAAACCTCTGATCTTCAACATGCAGAGCTGTCCATCATGTTGAGCTTCACTACACCACTGACAACCTGCAACTTCTCTTATTACAATTTTCTCAATATCCTCAACATATAAAGCTTTTAGTACATTAATGCTAATAGTGTTGACATAAATGACAACCACATATTAGAAACATCAAACACCCTTGACTAATAATAATGAACAGGATGACAAGATCACTTTGGGTCCTCCTCCTTCAATTAGAGAAAAGGGTGAATCAATAAAATGCAAGAGACCTTACAAGTTACAAAAAATAAAGTTACCTCTCCATCCACCACCTGAAAGTGAAAGGAAATTACAAATAATTTTAAACAAAGAACTCATAATATTACCACCTGTGAATCAATTGGTGATATATCCTAAAGATTCCAAATTTCCACATTGTGCATATCATCACATTCTTGGACATAGTAGTGATGAGTGTCATACATTGAAATAAATATTGAGCAAGTATCATTTCAATGGCAATAATTTCTATCCGGTGATCCCATGAAACACTCTCCTACTCCTTGTCATGTAATAGTTGTAGAACATTCTCATCTCACTCTTACATGACCTTTCCCATCACCTCTTTCAACTCATTCTTTCCTTCCACCTAGTGGGGGTAAGAAGTTGTTAGCCTTGTCCTAGTACTGCATTTGACTTTGTCCCTTCATTTTGTCATCTACTTTCTGCTTATACAGAGTGAGATTAGAAGGTAGATGACTTGCTCAATGATTGACTTGCATTTTCCTTACTAGTCTTTTGCATTTTCTTTTTCTTTTTCTTTTTCTTTTGTGTGATTGCATGTGTGTAATGTGATCCCCCTGTGATGTTCTATTTGACGTTCTCTCTCTTTGTGGCATTCCTCTATTTGTCCCTTCATTCTTCTCTATGTCATACATCTCTTTCGCTTTTGTTTTATGTCTTCCTTTTGGGGTGATGCAAGGCATTGAGACATTCATGTCTCTTTCATGTTGACCCAAAAAAGCATTTTTTTTAATATTTTTCTCTTGTCTTTTTCTTTTTCTTGTGTTTTCCTTTTGGGGATGATGCAAGGCATTGATACATTCATGTCTCCTTCATGTTGATCTAAAAGCTTTTCCTTTTCTTTCACCTTTTCTTTTTCATTTTTCTTGTGTTTTTCCTTTTTGGGGATGACGCAAGGCATCGAGACACCCTATGTCTCTTCCATGTTGACCCAAAATATTTCTCCTTTTTTTTTCTCTCTATGTGTCCTTCTTCTAGTTCTATATGTGTTTGGTGGATGATGACAATTCTGAGCTCCTTACAAAACAAGACAACAATGAACATACTGACCCCAAATCCATAGATCCCTTGTGTGTTTGGTGTTTTTATTTTGGGGGCAACCCCTCTCTTTTCTTTCTTTCTCACTTGACGTAGCTTTACTCGGAAAGATATAACTTGGCATAGGGCTTTCCAAGTTGGCTCCCATGTCTTCTTTCTTGTTTTCATTTATTTCATATGCTACTTTAAAGTAATTTCTCATAGTATGGTGTTTAGAAATTCCTTTAAAGTGGGGGAATACATTGGCATTATTCTTTTTCATTTTCCCTTTTTCATGGTTCTTAGTGTAGCCTTCTTACTTCATATGATGCATTTGTCGCTTTGTGGATGATAGTGGGTGTGATTTCCTTCATGAGCATGATCTATCTTAGCATATTATACTCCTCTTGGTGGCTTGATGCGATACATTACATCCCCTAAGTTGCAAATTTTCTATTCTTTGATTGGTCCTCTCTTCGAGACATTAGACACAATGTTCCCTAAGTTAAAGACCTTGCGTGAACTAAGCAAGAATCCTTTGAAAATTCTTTGCATGTTGCATGTTGCATTTATTAGATGGTCACCTTGCATAACACAGCTTGCATGCCTATGGTGCCATCACATTTGTTCATGAGCTCCAAGCATACAAAGTTTTGTTTTTCTCATGAAGCTTGAAAAGTCATTTTATTTTGTGGCACCTTATTAAATTTATCTTGAGGTTTAACTTTTGTATGGTTGTGTGGGAAGCCCATTCTGAGGCATTACTTTCCCCATAGCCAATTGTGTGTGTGTGTGTGCATACTAGCCATGAGTGTATGTTTCTTACCTTCTAGGACTTCTCACCTGGTAGAAAACCATGAGTTTCATCACCTCAGAGTGAGTATGTGTTTCTTGGACAAACAACCTAGATCTGATCCACATCAAGATGGACAAATGATCAAAGCTTGATCCAATTCTCTCTTTTCTTTCTTTCCTTTCCTTTTCTCCCTTTCATTTTTTGGCAGTGTATGATTGGCCTTGTCAATACTCTATATCATTTTCATGTGTGTTCCCTTGTGCTTATGTTTGGTTTGCTATGAGATCTTGATCCTGGGGGCTTGATCACCCCTCTTGACTATTGTTGTTTCATCTTGCCAACATAGGTGCATTCAGATCCCTCTTGATGTGCATCTTTAGCTACTTTAGTGTGATTTTGAAGTAGGTTCCTCCTCTCACTAAAGTGGGGACTAAATGTAGCATAAAAAAATGGATCTTTGGACATTTTCACACTCATTTTGGTCTTTCTTGTGGATGTTGGCTTAGTTTTTCCTTTATTTAGTGTTGTAATGTGGTTAACACATTCATATTAGGTCTTGGGCCCTTGTGAACTAATAAGAATTTTATGATGCCTTGCAAAAGTGTTGTGAAGTGGTGTAGCACACAAAGATACTTGTTATCTAGTGATTAAATAGTATATCCTTCATTCTTTTATCATGTAATAATTGTAGAATACTCAATTCTCACTATTACATGATCCTTCCCATCACTAACCCTATCTCATTCTTTTCTTGCACTAAGTGGGGGAAATTTGTAGATAGCCTTGTCCTAGTAAGGCATATGTCATTGTCCCTTAATCTCGTTATCTACCTTCCGCTTATATAGAATGAGATTTGGAGGCCAACGACTTGCTTTAGGTTGACTCACATCTACTGTACAAGTCTTTTTATTTTCCTCTTTTTCTATCTTTTTGTTTGATTGCATGTGTGTAATGTGATCCCCTGTGATGTTTTGTTTAATGTTCTCTCTCTTTCTCTTTGTGACATTCCTCTATTTATATCTGCATTCTTCTATATGTTGTAAGACTTTATCTTTTCATTTATATTTTCTTTCCTTTCATTTTTTTTTGTCTCAAGTGTGTTTTCCTTTTGGGGATGATGCAAGGTGTCAAAATTCCCTATGTCTCTTCCATGTTGACCCAAAATATTTTTCATTATCTTTGCTTTCCTTTCATTTTTTTGTCTTGTGTATTCCTTTTGGGGATGACGCAAGGTGTCAAGAGACCCTATGTCTCTTCCATGTTGACCCAATTTTTTTTTTTCATTATCTTTGCTTTCTTTCCATTTTGTCTTGTGTTTTCCTTTTGAGGATGACATAAGGCATCAAGACACCCTATGTCTCTTCCATGTTGATCCAAAAGGTTTATCTTCTTTTTCTCTCTCTTTGTGTTATTCTTCCAGTTCTATGTGTATTTGTGGAATGATGACAGTTCCAAGCTCTCTAATATCATTGCAGCAAAGATAGATACCGACCCCGAATCCATATATCCCTTATGTGTTTCTGGGGGGCAACCTCTCTTTTTCTTTTTCTTTTCATGTTTTGGCTACTTTAAAGTGATTTCTCATAGAATGGTGTTAGCAATTTATTTAAAGTGGGAGCATACATTGGCATTATTTTTGGCATGATTTCACTTGTATTTGTTTTCATGTTCCTTGTGTGATTTTCTTTCTGTATGTAATGCATTTTTCCTCTTGGTGGTGTCATCGGGTTTGATTTCCTCTGAGAGTCTGATATTTCCTGGTCTTCTCTTGTAAACATTAGGTACAATGTTCCCCAAGATGAGACCTTGCATTTTTCCTCTCTTGGAAACAAGATGAGACCCTTGCACTTGTCCTCTCTTGGAAACATTGGGTACAATATTCCCCTAGGATGAGACCTTGTATTTATCCTCTCTTGGAGAAATTAAGCACAATTGTCCCCTAAGATTAAGACCTCTCATAAACTAAGAAAAATCCCTTCGAACATCCCTTTGTCTTGTTGCATTTTTCTTTTTTACATCTTATTAAAGTCATGAAGGTATGGCTTTGATATGGTCCTTTGAGGCTCACCTAGTGGACACCTAGCTTCACTAGCCCTTGTGAGCATGCATTTTCTTTATGTCCTTAGCATAGTCTGGGGGTATGAATTTGATATGGATCTCTTGGGGCTCACCTAGTGGACAACTAGCTTCACTAGCCCTTGTGAGCATGTATTTTGTTTGCATAGTGAATAGTTGACATGTTCCACTTATAAACCATTTTTGGAGAAACAACCTAGACCTGGTCCATAGCACGTTGGAAAACTAGTCGAAGCTTGATCCATAGCATTTTTCTTTTTCCTTTTTTTTCTTTTTCTATCTGTGATGGTGTATATTGGAGATCTAGTTTTGGCTTCATATATCATCCACAAGTGTGTTCCTTTGGTCTATGTTGGTTTGTAATAAGATCTTGATCCTAGGGGATTGGCCACCCTCTTGGTTATTGTCATCCTATCTTAAGTTAGCATTTATACATTTGAACCCTTCTTGATTGTGCGGTTGGCTACTTTATTGTGAGTTTGAAGCAGGTTCATCCTCTCACTAAAGTGGGGGCTAAATGGAGTGTAGCAAAATGCACACCCTTGGATTTTCACACTTGTTTGGGCTTGCCTTGCTTTGTTTATCCTTATTTATGTCTTAATTGGTCCTATTTTGCATCCATAAGGCTAATAAATTATATCTTTTTATGGCTAATCTCGAAAAGCATTAAAGGATAAATGATAATTTAATGATTTTGTCTGAGTGTCCTTGATTTTTGGGTTGGGACTAAGATACAACCTAGGGAATCTTTGTTCCCCAAAGGTCTTGGGATACTAATTTTGAGGCATCCTAAATAGGTCCCTTTTTAGAGTTTGTGTCCCGAGTTTCATGCCTCGGAACTAAGATGCCACCTAAGACGTCTTAGTCTGCCTTGAGGTATTTTTGGGATTTAATTTCAAATTTTGGTGGGATTTAGCCTCCTTTAATTAATGAATTCATATGTCACCTTGGTGTGGTGTAATTTCGGGATATTACACATAGATAAGTATAAATAGAAGGTCCGTTCTCTCATTTTCTTCTAACAAGCAATCTAAGCATACAAGCATTCAAGTATTCAAGAGCATTCAAGAGTAATTCAATAAGCATTTAGAGCAATCATCAAGATTCAAGCATCATATAAAAGACCTTCTTGCATAATGTGTGTTGTTGTGGTAATATTTGTGATGTATGGTTTTGACTCAAGCAAGCAATTCAAGTCCATATCTATCAAGCCTTTCTTTGATTCAAGATCCATATCCATTGTATCCATTTCACATAAGTTTGTAGAATTTATAACAAGGGTTTGGTGAGTTTTAGCATTTCATGTTGTTCATTCATCATTTCCCTTCATTATTTCATTTCATTTCAAGGTTTAATTACCAACAAGGGGTTGACCAAGGCAAACCTCCATTCACTAACAATCAACGAGTTTTTCCCCTCTTGTGTGTTCGTGATTGTAGATTTAGGTTGAATACTTAAAGATCATTTGAAGTGAAAAGTTGCATTGTAAAGTTGTCATCTTCACAGAAACTCACCTATAGGCTAGATCTGGAAGTTTCAGAACCTGAGATCAGAGAAGAAGGAAGTGCAGACATGAACCCTCAGGACAACATTCAAAGATTCCATAAATTCTAGATGGGACTAAGTTGCCG
This sequence comes from Sequoia sempervirens, assembly GCA_007258455.2. NCBI lineage: Eukaryota > Viridiplantae > Streptophyta > Pinopsida > Cupressales > Cupressaceae > Sequoia > Sequoia sempervirens. Next base: position 390,963,186 of record VDFB02047230.1, read on the forward strand.
CCTAGGGCATCTTAGTCCTCTTGAAGATATTTTTTAGAAATTCTTCCAAATCTAATTCTAACATTCGAAAGATTCTGCATCTGTCCCGAAAAACAACAGTGGGATTAAGACAATAGTAAGGGTGTCTTTTTCCTCCATAGCATATTTTGATATCTTCTTTTCATTTCCAGAATCCTTATTACATTTTCAGACTTCCTAGGTACACATATCCTAACTCCCTATTGCATAATTTCATCTTTTGCATTCCTCATTTAGATTGCATTACTAGGTTTTATTAGTTGAATGTTTATTTGTCTTTTCCAAGCATTTGCTTGGTGGTGAACCCCTAAAAGCTTAAAGAACCCCCTCCTAGGTCGTCCTTGTTGATAATTGACTCACCTTGTGAGGTTGATAGTCAATCCAATTGGGACTCCTAGGACATTATTGAATGATAGTGGGAGAAAGGTGATATTCCACACCAGGACTATTAATCAAATATTTTAGGGTCCTTGGACATGAAAGGCTATGCTATGTTTTTTTTTATAAATATAGGAGCACTTCATGTGGTCCTCCTATCTAAACCCCTTAATCTCCACCATTTAAAAAAAAAAAAGGTTTATAAAGTAGATTCACAGTACTATGACTCTTATTCTTGTTGCATCTTCAAATTATGAGAATAAATATCTTTAATTTCTCAACCAAGATCATTTTTTTCTTATTTCAAAAATAATTGGCCACTTAAGTCCCCCTTTGGTCCCCCATTTCCCTACACATACCCGAGAGCTCACATTAGGATGTGTAGATGAGTATATAGAGGATTGGATAGAATATCTCAATCCTTCCTTGAGATGACCTTCAAGATAATGGAATCAAGTCAATAGACATAGGCCACCGAATTTTGGTTGTGCATATCCACCCACCACCTGAATAGTTCATCTAAGAGATTACAAAACATAGCTATCATATTTGAGAAGAGAGGAGTGATAGGTTCATATTCTTTTGTAAATCTCCCTCACCACATTTTCTAGTGTTTTTGTAATATGAATTAGATAATTGTTGCAACACTTCAACTCAATGCAAAATTGTTAGTTGTATTGATCTCTTTCTTACTACATGTGAGTGTTTACATATTATGAGAAGAATAATTAAGTGCACTTGGTTACATAATATCATATCTTTATTGTTATCACATAGTAGTTGTTTTAATGGCTAAATTTGATTCTATAACCCAATAAGGCATTGATTTTGAGAAGCTTGATGCTCCACATTCTTAAAAGAACAAATCATTGACCCCTGGTGTAGGAATTAGTTTTAGGATTTATGTAGTTGATGATCCAATAGTATTAAAAAGGATATATTATTGTCAACTTTTTCATTTATGTCATTTGTGAATCATATCCTTGCACCCACATCTTACATTTCATGCAATGATACCCATATCAACTATATCGGAGATCTTTTGCGTAGTTGGTTTTCCTTTAGCTTAATGACAAATTTTGAGCTTAAACCTATCTTGGATATGGTTGCAAACTTTATAGGTCTCAGAACATCTTTTTAGTATTTCACTTCTACTTAGGAAACATCTAGGAACACCCCCATTGGACTAGTTAAGCATGAAGTGTAGGAGAGCTTATTCACTCTCATCGTTATCCTTGAATCCCCTATAATGCATTAATAAACCCTTATTTTTCCCTCATGAATGACAACACTTCTAGCCTTAAAGGTAAAGCTAAGCTCTAGGATTGTAGGACAATACATTTGGGACCTAATAGAGGGAATGTCTTTGGCGTACTTAAGGTAGTGTTTCAATAACACATACCTTACATTTAATATAAGTTTTTCATAATTCATTCATCAATTTGGTTGTCGCATATTGTCTCCATTATGTCCATTCAAATATATCTTGTGACTAATCATAACATGCATTATAAGTGATTGGACAATTGCAACTTCCTCTTACAATGCCCTTACATGTCATAGATGCTCTTATATTTTTTTATGTAGGAGACCCAACTTTTAAAGAACATACCTTTTGACTCAAATGTTGCTTGAACTTGTTTTATTTTTATATTGGAAATCTCAAAGAGATCCATGTTGTTGTAACTAACTTGCTCTAGCAGCTCATTTCAATATTTTTTGGGCTTAAAATTGACATCGAGAACCTTGATTTTTTTATTTTTTATTTTGTTTGGTTCTATAGATATAGAAATTATATTTTGTTTGTTCTTAACATTAGAATTCGATGTTGATATACCTCTCTTAACAATGACTCCACTAAAATTTTGACTTATTCATTGTGTATGTTTTTTTGCATCATTGAGCCATATAACTAAAATAAATTAAAGTCAAATCATTGATAAAATAGTCTTAATGAAAAATATAATTTCAGAATACAAATTTACAAATCATTACAACTGCCTTTTAACTATTGAACCATTTCAAACTAATAATCAATCTTTATCATTGCAATATATTTCTAAATATAATTGATAATACTCAATTAAAAATATTAATAAATACTAATTAAAATAATTAATATCTTTTCCACTAAATAATCCTGAAAACAATACAATACCAGAGACAAATAATATACATAAAAATACAAACTAGAGTGATGATCCAGGCCGAAAATCTCTCAAACCTCCCCTTAGATCTGATTCCTTGTTTGAAATGTATCATCTCATGATAGGGACTGGTAACGATGTTGTTCATCCCACATTTGCAAAGCTATTGAAAAAATAGTTTACTCGACCTAATAATTTCTTCCAGAGTTGATTACAGTTACCAAAGTCCGAGTCATCAGAATTATATATATTAGTTCATTGAATCGAAAATGAGTGCATCCATGGGATGGTATACAACTATGAAAAATTAATTGACGTGACGATAGCTAATGGGATGGACAGAGCGACTGACTTACGGCATTAAAACGATTACAGGAGGGCCCGCTCGGCGACAAAAGATGCAGACCACTGCGTGACCATCACCCACCCAGCATGCATAAATTAACTGCGTAGGGCCCTTCATGGTACGTTAAGACAGTATATAACTATTAAATTGTGTACTCGACCTCACATTTTCTTCTGGAGTGGAAAACAGATATTAATGTCTGAATCTTCAGAACAATATTTTAATTAGTTTTGAAATACACACTGTATGAAAAAGTCAGGACAAGATTTCTGTCGTCACCTTGACAAACCTTAAATAGACAGTTATTGAATATATAATATAAAACTGTTAAAAATTATCTATAGTCTGATTAAATTCCACGAACAGACCAAGAATGCCGGGACTTTGCGAACCATGAAAAAGAGAGCACGTTTCACTTACGATTTGGCATTTTTTTGGCCTGCTTTCCACGCAATTTGTGTCGTGTAATAGAATTTACACCAAGGATGATTGCAAATTGTGTTACACGACAGAAATTGCGCGGAATAGCAGGCCAAAAAATGCCAAAGAGTACGTGAAACGTGCTCTCTTTTCAATACAAAGTCCAGTAATTCTTGGTTTGTTAGTGGAATTTTAGGAGACTATAAATGATTTTTATCAGTTTTATTTCAGATTATTCAATAATTGCTATTTAAGGTTTCTCAATGTGACGACAGAAATCTTATCCTGACCTTTTCGTACCATGCGGATTTAAAAGCTAATTAGAAAAAAGTTGAAGTTTTCTTTTTACTTTTCTTACAGCCGTGCTTTCTAACGTTTGTAAGATGCATGTTGATTTGTCTATTCACAAACTTGTAATATTATGAGCCATCATCAATCTTCACATGGTATGGTGAATAATAGTTTTTGTCAATGTCAAAGAGCGTTTTTGATTTATGATTTTGAATCTTAGTCTTGTAATTCTTGATAGTGTTTGTGTTTAAGGTTTTCTACCAGCTAATTATTGCTAGGTTTTATTCTTTGTGATTTACTTTTTAAAATATAAAAATTAAAAATTAAAAAAAATTCTTATGGCATTTTATTTAGCTTAAACTTTCTAATTATTGAATTTTCATTCTTAGTGCAAATTATGTTACTTCATGTAAATTATATGGATTAGCAGATAAAAAAAAGACCAATGAGTATGAAAAGTAAAATGAAGTGGGTCAACTTTGACAAAAATATGAGTATTAGGTGGTTTGCTTCCACATTGTTGCTTTTAGATTTAATAAAAGCTTTAACCAACTTATAGTATTTAACATACATGTTTGTTCAAAATAAATTTCAAAAAGTTTTTGATTGGAAACTCTTCATGCATATCATATTAATAATTCATCTTTAAATATTTATGTATGTTTTATAATCAAAAAAGATGGTTGATGGGCACACACATCTCAAATCACCACACATCCTCAAAACACATTACAAAAGTAATGTCTATGAATGTGCAAAAATAATGAGAGAAGAGAGGAAAATTTATAGAGTGACCATAAATGATCAAACTAGATTTTTTTCGAAACCCTACTGGTGCCTCCCTACAAAAAATTGTCAAAACTAATTTCCATTTGTCAAAGAAGAGAAAATGATGAGGGCCACACTGTCCACAACCCACAAAAATCACAATAACATATACCAACACAAAAGATGCGAGACAAAAAAATGACTCACTTTCAATTTTTTTTAGAAAATGAAATTATAGATTCAAAGCTTACATGCTATAGCCTCATGGGCTTGATTCATTACAACAAAATCAACTCTGAAAAGAAAATCTACTATTCAAAGCCATAATTTGCACTATCAGAGCCACCTTCTACAACCCCCACTTAGCCCTTTTTATTTTCCCCAATAACCACCCTAGAATGTTCTAGAAAGTTCAAATTTCCCCTTTTGGTTTTCGCACCAACAATCTCATCGTTTGATTTCTAGCTTAGGAAGAATTTTTTATGAAATTCACTTTTTAGAGGACCAACTTCGCGGGGCCATAACTTTTGATCTAGGTGTTCAATTTTCTATTATTGCATATCATTGGAAAGTTCTCGATGATCTCTACAATGCTTTATAGCACTGCAGGTCAATTCGACCACTTTTTGAGCTATTTTGAGGGCCTCTAAAATTTTATATCTGAATTTGAAATTGCATTGGAGAAATTTCTCGATACATAAACTTTAATTTCTCCCAAACCGTGCAGGGTATTGAGGTGATTCTTTCGCGACCAATTTTTTTTTTTAGTTATGCACCTTGAGGTAAATTTTTAGGTTCATACGAGCTTGTTTAGGCCGACTTACTAAAAATAGTAAATACCTATTTTTCACTATTTTTTAACGCCTTACTATCTTACACCAATTAAGTTCCATCATGGGACTCCAAACAACTACAAAAAATATAGAAAAAAAATTGTTTAGGTGATGCAAGATTTCTCTACGCCACTAGACGCTTCTACATCAGACACCCAAGGTAATTTGAAAAGTGACCCTGTCACTTCTCAGGAGTTAGAGGGAAACCAAGACGGTTAACCTCAGCCTCATACAACCATGATGAATCTTCAACATGCCTTCCTCTCCATTTCACCAAGTACTCTACATATTGCATGTTTCTTGTGCTTCTACCCACACGACTATCTAAGATTTCTTCTATCTCTTCCTTCTTAGAAGTAGGTGTTGGAATTTTCAACTGCTCATGTATTGGTCCCTCCTCTATATCACCTTCATGATACTCTGTCAAATAAATAATGTTGAACACAAGAGAAAAGTTTATTCCACTAGGAAACTCTACCTCATAAGCATGTCTTGAATCATGCTTCTTTAGGATCTTGCATGGTCCAAACTTATTCATCTTTAACTTGTATGTACCAAATGGAAACCTTTCATTTCGAAAATGAACCATGACTTCATCTCCTACCTAGAACTCTTTATACCTCCTTTTCTAATCTTCTTGAGCCCTATATTGTGAGTTCATCTTATTGATATGTTTCTTCACTTCTTCATGTAAATTCTTTAGGTGATCAGCAAAATCTTCAGCCTCAGCACTACTCTTCTCCCCCTTATCCATTTTTCACAGTTCAAAAGCAGTTCTTAGACTACTCCCATATACAATCTAAAATGGTGATTTACTAGTGCTCCTATTGATAGAATTATTGTAAGTAAATTTTGCCTCTAGTATAATCAAATTCCATCCCTTGGGCTTATCTCCAAGTAAGCATCTTAGCAGGTTTCCAAAACACCTATTCACCACCTCTATTTGTCCATCAATTTGTGGATGGTGTGTAGAACTAAACTTCAAATTTGTCTTCAGCTTCTTCCATAATGTCCTCCAGAAATAACCAACAAATTTGGTATATTTGTCTGAGACTATACTCTTTGGTAGACAATGTAGTCTCACCATCTCTTTGAAAAATAGATTTGCAACATAAACATCACTAGTCTTATCACACTGAATGAAATGTGTCATCTTTGAAAATCTATCCACCACCACAAATATGGAATCATGCCCTCTCTGTGTCCTTGGAAAGCCAAGAAAAAAATCCATACTAATATCCTCCCATGGCCTCTCATGTACAAGTAATGGCTGATACAATCCAGTATTTTGACTTGTTCTTTTCATCATTTGACATACTCCACAACTTTGTAAAAACTTCTTCACATCTTGTTATAACTGTGGCCAATAATAATTCTCACTAACAATAGCAATGGTCTTATCTCAACCAAAATGCCCAGCCAATCCTCCACTATGCTTCTCCTTGATTAGATTCTCTCTCATAGAACTCCTTGGAATGCACAATTGGCTTCCTCTAAACAACATCCCATCTTGGATTAATAAATCCAACCCTCTCATCCTATCCAATGTAACAAGTTCCATACACACCTTCCAAGCTTTTGCAAATTCTGGATCTTCTGGATACAAACTCTTGAGTTTATTGAACCCAAGAACCTCTATATTCATCTCTGTCAACAAATTTTGCTTTCTACTTAAGGCATCTGCAACTTTGTTTGACCTTCCACTCTTGTGCTTCAAAAAAAAAGTATAACCCTACAAAAACTCAACCCATTTTAAGTGCCTTTGATTCAACTTTCCTTGACTATTGAGATACTAGAAAGCCTAGTGATTAGTATATAAAACAAATTATTTTGGCAACAAATAGTGTATCCATTTCTTAAAATCCTAGACTATAGCATAAAACTCTTGATCATAGACATAATTATTCTTCTCAGCATCATTTAACTTCTCACTAAAATAGGCAATAGGCTTTCCTTCTTGACTCAAAACAACTCCTATGGCAGTGCCACTAGCATCACAATCTACCTAAAAGACCTTATTAAAAGAAAGAAGTGCCAAAAGAGGTTTCTCCATAACATTCTTCTTCAACATATCAAAACTTTTGGTTGCTCCTATAGTCCACTTAAAAGTCTTTTCTATTCCCTTTCATTGCTTCAGTTAGAGGTGCACAAATAGTACTAAAACTCTTAATAAACTTTATGTAAAAACTTGCTAGACCATGAAATGATCTTACCGTTGCAACACTCCTTGGGGTAGGCCATTCAATGATAGCTCTCACCTTCTCTAGATCCATTTTAAGACCATCTGTTGAGACAACAAATCCTAGATACACCAACTCCCTTTTAACAAAACTACATTTCTTCAAATTAATCAACAACTTCTCCTCCCTCAGCTTCTCAAAAACTTGTTAGATATGCATCAAGTGATCCTCCAATGTCTTATTGAAAATTAGAATATCATCCAAATAAACAATAATTTTTTTTCCTAAAACTTCTTTTAATACCTCATTCATAATCTGTATAAATGTGCTTGCTGCATTGGTTAGCCCAAAAGGCATGACTAACCAATTGTACAAACCCTCCTTGGCTTTAAAGGTTTTCTTCCATTCATCTCCTTCTCTAATAGGGATCAGGTGATATTCACTCTTCAAATCTATCTTCATGAAGTACTCAGCTGCACTCAAACAATCCATAATGTCATCTGTACTTGATGGTGATCTTTTTTATGGCTCTAGAATCTATACACATCCACCATTCCCCATCCTTCTTTGGTGCTAGTACTATAGGTACTGTACATGGAATCAAACTCTCTAGAATCAATCGCTTCCACAACAAATCTTGCACTTTTTTGTTCAACTCTTCACTCTTTGTTGGAGTCATACATTGAGTTTCTTTATTTGGAAAACAAGCTTTAGGAATTAGGTCCATGGATCTAATGACTAGTCTTTCTTATGGAATGCAAACCTTCAGATACGTTATTAGAAATAATAGCTTGAATCTCATTCAACAAATCTGAAACCTTCACAAGTACCTTAGTATTATCCTCTTTATCAACTTTAGGGATAAATGTAAAACACATATGCTCATGCTTCATACCTTCTAGGAACTTTATTCCATCAACCAAACAAATTCTTGCTTTATGGTATATATTTTCCTCTGCCTCTTTTAAGGGCTTCAACTTATGATGAACTCCATCCTTTTTCAAAGAATAGGCGTTGGCATGTCCATCATGTACTGCTCATCGATCAAACTACCACGGTCTACATAACAACATATGATAAACATCCATAGGAATAATATCACACAATACCTCATCAAGGTAATTTCCAATCTTGAACTTTACTAGACATTGTTCATTTACCAAGGCTTTATGGTCCTTCTACAACCAAGCAATTTGGTATGGGTTCAGATGCCTTCTTCTCTCCAATCATAACTTACTAACCATTTCTTCTAAAACAAGGTTATTAATACTACCTCCACCAATAATAACATTACGAACTTTACCTTCACACTTACATCTGGTGTGAAACAAGTTCTTATTTTGAGTTGGCTCCTTCTCCTCATTTAGCAAGGCTCTTCTAGTAACAAGAACCTCTCTTCTTTCTGCATCCTCAAAATGTGAAGACTCAACATCATCATCAACATGTGCAACTTGTGCATTACCCTCAGGTCTTCTATTTGTCCTTCCTTGATGTTGAGGAAACTCATAGGCTCGATGTCCTTGTTCTCCAAACTGGAAACAAGTTCCATAGAAGCATCCTCTTCCTAGTCCTCATCCAGATCTTCCCCTTCCTCTTTGGTTTCCATTATTTTTATCATGAGGATGGGAGGTGTTATCTCCTTTCTGGTTTTGGCTGCTACTAGAGCCTTCAACCTTCTTTTGATCTTCATTTCGACCTCCATATGACTATCCACTGGTATTTCCTCCACGGACTACACCTCGTTGTTTGTTCTCAAACCTCTTGTTCAGTCGTTCTTCAACCTTTAGAGAAAACTGATAAGCATCCTCAATGGTGTTCATTCTTAGTAGTGCTAATTCTTCTTGTATGCTTGGCTTCAACCCATTAGTATAACAAGCAACTTTCTCTTTATTCACCTTAGAATGTCATGTCCAAATTAGGACCTTGTGAAATTCTTCTGTGTTATTTCACCATCCTTGTCCCTTTCCTCAAGCTTTGCATCTTCTTGAGCAACTCCAATTTATAATTGACTGGAATAAATTGTTTCTTATGTTTAAATGACCCCTTTATACACTTACAAGCCCTACTTAAGTGTTTTTTTGAGAATAATCTTGTTAAACATCATTTAATACACTTTAATTCCTGACACCCACTTACATTTCCCTAGTGGGACCAAGTCACCACTAGTGTTGACTTAGTCCCTCTTGGCTCAAAAATTAAAATTATTTGAAAATTTTGGCGGGATATCATTTTATAGACCTTGAGGTTAGCCTGTGACATGGTATTTTTAAGAAATTTTGTATAATCATGTATAAATATATGATTTTCCTCTCATTTCCCCCCTAATTCATTCACTTAATCATTCAAGCAATCATCAAATATTCACTTTGCATTCTAGGTATTTCAAAGTCTACATGCATTGGAGCACCCACTTGCATATCTTCAGATTTCTACTCCAAGGGTTGGGTGAGATGTAGCATTACATGTTCTTCATTCATCATTCTCTTTTCATTTCATTTCATTTTCAAGGGTTTAATTACCAAATCAAGGTTTGACCAAGGCAAACCCCTATTCACTAACCCTTAATACTTTTTCCACTATTTTCATGTGTTTTGCAAGTCTTGTATATAGATTTGTCAAAGAGAAAGGTGTTAAAAGGTGTCAAAAATTCATAAAATTCTTTCAAAGTCAACAAAACCCTAAAATAAGCTTGGAGATCACCTACAGACTAGATTCTATAGATTTAGTTCTAGAAACATGTCAAGAACTGAAGTGCAGACCGAGAGCTACAGATTGTATCTTCGAATTTCCCAACATCTGAAGGTGGACTAATTCTCCATTAGTGGTGAATTAGTCCCACTGCTAGGCTTGAAAAGTGTTTCCTTAGTTTTGGATACCCTTTTGGCTAAAACTTGTTCCGGTAGAATTTCCTCGAAACATGACTAAGTTTCCCAGCTTGGTGTAAGTGTCCCAGTAGGTTTCAATAGTGATTTATGTAGGATTATAGAGTTTCTCTCCATCACTTTCCAATTTCCAAGTGCACATCTCCAATCTCATCAATTTTTGTTATAGTTTACTTGCATTTTTAATTTGTTTTGCATATCACAATGTGTTTTAAAAAAAAAGTGCACTTTCTTAGTTTTGCATTAATAATTCATCTCTTTTATCATTTCTTTGCATTTAGGACATTCTATTTAGACATATTTCAATCATATTTGCATTAGTCTTGAGTGAACCACCTAGATTTTTGGGATACCTTTATCCTTTTAGGTGCAAAACCCTAGAAGTGTAAGAGAACGCCTATCCCCAAAAAATTACGGTTCATTTTAGTGAACTTGCATTTTGAACATTCTATTTCTAATTTTAAGTGCATTTACATCCTATTAATAACTTACATTGGATTGCATTGCATTTTGCATTATTAAATTTGCATCTTAGGGTTTTCAAATTTGCATTAGTGAAAAGCTCATCTAGCTTTCTTTTTTGCATTGCATTTCATTAAAAATCAGCAAAATTCTACATTTTCATATTATATCTGCATCTAAAACCTTAAAAAGTAGAAAATACAATTAAAAAATTATGAAAATTTTCAAAAAAATCACTGCTTGAACTCATTTGCCACCTTGGGCGACTTAGTCCAGTTGCATATTTTTCACTGCATTTTCTGGAATTTAATCTACCATTTCTGAGTTTTTGTTTGTTGTTTCTATATTTCATTTTTTATTTTTTAGAATTTTAGTATTAAGCATTTCATTCTTATTAGTTTACATTGCATTTGCATCCACTTGCATTTAGAAACCTTTGTATTCAAGTGTTTGGTGTCCTATTGATGATACCTTAGTAAAAAGAAGTTTGAGACTCATGTTATCTCATGATAACACACTTTTTGTGGATCTTGGGTTATCTAATGCTTCTATTCCTAGTATTTCATATAGTACACTAGGCATGGATACTACCTTTAGCAACTCTTTTCCTTCCAATAACATCCAATTCGACACACAAATTGATCATATCCCATAAGATAAAATAATTCACATTCATGAGGACTTAACACATCTCCAACATCAAGTAAGCCTTGAAAATATTTCAGCCACTGCAATTCCTACCATAAGAAACATCCATTGCATGCTTGAAAGTGAAGATGGCCTAGATGTTGTGAAACAAATAATTGAGATACATATAGAGCATATTCCTTTCAACTCTAGTGCTTCTTAACCAGCAAGCACTGTGGTTAGTCAAGGAGGATCTCAAACTCCTCCTCCCTCAACCATAGCCTCAATTCCTACCTATAGCACTCCTCATGTCAAAACAACATTACAACAAGTTAGTAATGTGATTCCTTCCTCGACTATTCCATATTAGCATCCCTAATTCCTATGTGGCATCGCGTGTTCTATCCTCTTCCACAATGTCATCTAAAGAAATTCCATTCACTTTCCCTGCCCCTACATAAACTCCATCACCACTTTCCCTTCCAACTCATACCACTTACAATGAACCTCTCATAACACAACCTTTCCAAACTGTGTCATCCATGCAAAAACAAATATCCACCATAAACCAAAATCAAAATGGACCACCCACCTATTATGTTCAAAGTAGCCCATTGTCTTTGGAAATATTGTGAACACCGATGCCACAAGGAGTAGGGATCCCTAGATTTGAGAAATATGGAGGGAAGGGAGATCATTCTAACCATGTTAATGCCTACACTGCCTTATGTAGTGACCCTTTCCTTGATGATAAACTATTAGCAAAACTATTTCCTAGGACCTTAAAAGACACTTCCTTGGAATAGTTCTCATCTTTACCGAAAAAATTAATTTGTTCATTCAATGAATTGGTTGATGCATTTATAAATCATTTCCAAGTGCATATGACTCCCAAGAAGACCTTAGCCAATTTGATGAGATGCAAGCAAAATGAGGAAGAAAAGATAACTATTTTATCTCACGCTATCTATTGCTTTATTCACATATCGATGTCAAGATTCCTGACCCACACCTTCAAAATATGTTTATAGAAAAATTACAAACTAAACTTCAAGAAAAACTCACTATGATGAAATTCCCTTCTTTCATGCACTTGTGTACCGCCCTTTGTGATTATCACAATTTGGTTAGTAGTCGAGATACAAAGTCCACTTCTAGCTGAGCTGAGAAATCTAAACCTTCCAACCAAAACAATTCCCAACCATTTAGAAAGGAAAACAAAGGGTTCTTACAGTTCACCCCCCCTCAACAACCAACTCCAATTGTTAATAACCAAGTAGCAGCTATTAAAACCATAGTGCCCTTTAGTTATGGAGATCCAAAAAGATAATTCACACCTGCACCTGATACCCTTCATAACACAATGTCCCAACTCTTACAACAACAAATGATTAACTTTACTACCATCAAAGCACCAAATCCTAATAAGCCTTTACCTCTGAACTTTAATTCCAATTCTTATTTCCATTATCATAGAAAAATGGACATGACCCAAAACATTGTAAGCATCTTAAACATGTCTTGTGCAAGACCTCATTGATTCTGACTGTTTATCCATTACAAGTGTTAATGATCAAGGCAATAAGTCTATTTCCCCTCCAAATAAAAACTTGCAAATTTTTACCGAATCAATGCCCAAACATAATATTTCATTTGTCAAAGCTAGTGAAACTACAAAGAATGATGTGATGAATGTTGATACAAATTATGAACATCCTAATCCCATTCCACGTATTACCATGTTATCCTATAGGTGAAATGGTAGGAGTGATAGACATTATCTCTCATACGAGCCAACCTAAGAAATCTCTTGATATTACTTTTTCCTCTAAGAAAATACTTAAAAATCTCCCTAATGGTCCTCTTTACATAACTGACTGTATCTATGACAAACCCACTATTGGGATACTAATAGATCCCGCTTGTGGAGAGAACGTGATCACTAAGGAATTTTTGGTCTTACATGACCTCTATCAAGATGATTATGATAAACCAAAAGCATAGATTAAAACACCCAATAGTTTTTCTTTCCCTACAATAGGGTAGATCGTCCTTCCATTACAAATAGGACCAAAAAAATTGGATGTCACATTCTCCATCATCCCGTAGTTGGACTAGTTTTTCTTTAGGCTAGGCCATCCATGGCTTCACTCAATGAAAGTTGTCCCTTTGGTTATCCACAATTGCTAAAAGTTTTCATTTGAAAATGAAATATTCATTGTTCACTATAGTGGATTTAACCCCTTGTCTTCCAAAGGAAACTTTTCCTTAGAAGCCTTTGGGCCTGAGCCCGTGGAACCTATAATTCCTTAACAAGAATTATTTTTCATTGCTTACCAAAAATTTAAAGAAATGAAAATAGTAGAATTATCTCTTTGCAACATGTCTCTGACCACTTTCAACACTCCTATCCTAGATGAAACAATGCTTCAACCTAAATAAGAACCAAACAAGCAAGCTCAACCAACACCAGGAACTTCCTCGACATTGTCCAAGAGACCAAGAGACAATGAAAATAACTCCATCATGCCTCCTCAAATAAAACAAGTCTACAAAGAAAAACAGAAAGTGGATGACCAACCTTCCATGGTTCCTTTTGTTCCTCCCCTTAGGGAAGAAAATAAACCTATGGTTGATCAACTTGCTCCTTCACAAACACAACTCAACAAAAAAATCAAATAAAAAAAAGGAGCTAGGGAGGATAGGCGCAGACGTCATGCCCTTGCCCGCAAGTTACATAAAGAATAAAATAAAGAAAATAAAAATCCACACTTGATAGAAGCAATGCATAATGAATCTCCTCCCCAACTACAACAAAATGATCCCATACAACAATCACAGCAAGAGGTACACTCTTCGTTGGACATTATCATTTTTCCTCCTATTGTGATTAATTTAGATGATGATGATGAGATCACTAAAATTGACGAAGAGGTGCATAATGATTTGAACACATTTTTTTCCTCTTCCATGAGCTTGAAAAACAAATATCCTATAAAGAGAATTGAGCCTAGTTCTTCCTCTAGTTCCACTCTTGCTCTTGTCCCTTTTTCCAGTTGCCTACCCTCGACATATCTTGACCATGAATAAGAGGCAAATGACTTGCTTGACAATTGACTCACATTTTCCTTACCAGTCTTTTGCAATTTCTTTTTCTTATTTCTTTCTTTGTGTGATTGCATGTGCGTAATGTGCTCCCCCGTGATGTTCTATTTGATGTGCTCTCTCTTTGTGACATTCCTCTATTTGTACCTTCATTATTCTCTATTTCATCCATCACTTTCGCCTTTTTCTTTTTTCTTCCTTTTGGGGATGATGCAAGGCATTGAGACATTCATGTCTCTTTCATGTTGACCCAAAAGGATTTTCTTTTTCCTTACCTTTTCATTTGTCTTTTTCTTGTGTTTTCCATTTGGGAATGATCCAAGGCATTGAGACATTCATGTCTCTTTCATGTAGACCCAAAAGGATTTTCTTTTTCCTTGCCTTTTCTTTTGTCTTCTTCTTGTGTTTTCCTTTTGGGGATGACGCAAGGCATTGAGACATTCATGTCTCTTTCATATTGAACCAAAAGGATTTTCTTTTTCCTTGCCTTTTCTTTTGTCTTTTTCTTGTGTCTTCCTTTTCGGGATGATGCAAGGCATTGAGATATTCACATCTTTTTAATGTTGACCCAGAAACTTTTCCATTTTACTTCACCTTTTCTTTTTTATTTGGCTTACTTTTTCCTTTTGGGGATGACGCAAAGTGTCGAGAAACCCTATGTCTCTTCCATGTTGACCAAAAAGGTTCTTTCTTTTTCTTTTTTTCACTCTCTTTGTGTCATTCTTCCAGTTCTATGTATTTGGAGGATGATGATAGTTTCGAGCTCTCTAAACAACATTGTAGCAAACAACATACTAACCCCAAATCCATAGATCCCTTATGTGTTTGGTGTTTTCATTTCGGGGGCAACCCCTTTTCTTTCCTTTTCCTTTCCTTCACATGATGTAGCCCTACAGGAAAAAATATGACTTGGCATAGCGGCTTTCCAAGTTGGCTCTCATGTCTTCTTTATTTTTGCATTTTTCATTTGCTACTTTAAATTAATTGTTCACAGTATGGTGTGCAACAATTCCTTTAAAGTGGAGGCATACATTGGCATTATTCTTTTGTGTTTTTCCTTTTTCTTGGTTCTTAGTGCAACATTCTTGTTTCATACGATGTTTTTGTCACTTTGTGGAAGACATTGGGTGTAGTGTCCTTCATGAGCGTGATCTATCTTAACATATTACATTCCTCTTGGTGGCTTGATGTGACACACTACATCCCCTAAGTTGCAAATTTTCTATTCTTCGATAGGTCCTCTCTTGGAGACATTAGATACAATGTTCCCTAAGTTATAGACCTCACAAGAACTAAGCAAGACTCCTTTGAACATCCTTTTCATGTTACATTTTTCATTTTTTATATGGCCACCTTGCATAACATAACTTGCCTACTTGTGGTGCCATCGTGTTTATTTATGAACTCTAAGCATATGAAGTTTTGCTTGTCTCATGAAGCTCAAAAAGCCATTTTATTTTGTGGAACCTTATTAAAGTTATTAGGAGGTATAACTTTGGTATGGTTGAGTGGGAAGCCCATTCCAAGGCATGACTTTCCCCATAGCCACCTTCGTGTGTGTGAGTGCATACCAACCATGAGTGTATTTTTCTCATCGTTTAGGCCTTCTCACCCAGTGGATAGCCATGAGTTTCATTGCCTTAGAGTGAGTATGAATTTTTTTCAGATAAATAGCCTAGATCTGATCCGTAATGGGATGGAAAAATGATCAAAGCTTGATCTGATTCTCTTTTTCCTTCTCCTCTCTCACTTTCATTCTTCTCTTGTGTGTTCCTTTGTTCTTATGTTTGGTTTTCCATAGGATCTTGATCTTGGGGGCTTGATCATCCCTCTTGATTGTTGCTATCTCATCTTTCCAACATGAGTGCATTTGGATCCCTCTTCATGTGCATGTTTGGCTACTTTAGTGTGAGTTTGAAGCAAGTTCATCCTCTCACTAAAGTGGGGGCTAAATGTAGCGTAAAAAAATGTATCCTTAGAGATTTTCAAGCTCATTTGGATCTTTCTTATGGATGTTGGCCTAGTTTTATCCTAGATTTAATGTTGTAATGTGGTCAACACATTCACATTAGGTCTTGGACCTTTGTGAATTAATAAGAATTCTATGATGTCTTGTAAAAGTATTGTGAAGTGTTGTAACTCATTTTCACACTTTTCTATGACCTTATTATTATAATTCACTTAAATAACCTCCTTTTATCACTTACCAAGACTTATTTAAAAATTTTGTAAAGTGTTGTAACAAATTTTCATGCTTTTCTATGCTTGTCACCAATAATTTGACCCTTATGTTTAAATGACCCCTTTATGCACTTATAGGCCCTACTTAAGTGTGTTTTTGAGAATAATCCCATTAAAAATCATTTAATACACTTTAATTCCCAACACCCACTTAGATTTCCCTAGTAGGATCAAGTTGTAACTAGGGGTGACTTAGTCCCACTTGGCTCAAAAATCAAAATTATTTGAAAATTTTAGCGGGATATCTTTTTCTAAACCTTGAGGTCGACCTATGATATGGTATTTTCAAGAAATTTTGTACAATCATGTATAAATATAGGGTTTCCTCTCATTTCTCCCCAAAATCATTCACTCATTAATTCATTCACTTAATCATTCAAGCAATCATCAAGCATTCATTTTTGCATTCTAGGTATTTCAAATTCTACATCCATTGGAGCATCCACTTGCATATCTTCAGATTTCTACTCCAAGGGCTTGGTGAGTTGTAGCATTGCATGTTGTTCATTCATCATTATCTTTTCATTTCATTTCATTTTCAAGGGTTTAATTTATTCACTAACCCTTAACACTTTTTCCCCTCTTTGCACGTGTTTTGTAGATCTTGTATGGAGATTTTCCAAAGAGCAAGGTGTTAAAAGGTTTCAACAATTCATGAAAGTCTTTCAAAGTCAACAAAACCCTAAAAGAAGCTTGGAGATCACCTACAAACCAGATTTTGTAGATTCAGATCTAGAAACCTGTCAAAAACTAAAGTGCAGACCAGGAGCTACAGATTGTATCTTCAAATTTCCTAAAATATGAAGGTGGACTAAGTTTCCATTAGTGGTGAATTATTCCCATTTCCAGGCCTGAAAAGTGTTTTTTGTAGTTCTAGATACCCTTTTCACTGAAACATGTTCTAGTATAATTTCCCTAAAATAGGACTAAGTCACCTAGCTTGGCGTAAGTATCCCACTAGGCTTCAATAGTGATTTCTATAGGATTCTAGAGCTCCTCACCATCACTTTCCAATTTATAGGTGCACCTCTCCAATCTCATCAATTTATGTTACAGTTTACTTGTATTTTTAATACATTTTACATATCATAGTGTGTTTTCAAACAAAGTTCATTTTCTTAGTTTTGCATTAATTTAATTCATCTCTTTTATCAGTTCTTTTCATCTAGGACATTCTATTTAGAAATATTTCAATCATATTTGAACCATCAGTCTTGAGTGAACCACTTAGATTTTTGGGATACCTTTCTCCTTTTAGGTGCAAAACCCTAGAAGTGTAAGAGAGTGCCTATCCCCAAAAATTTACGGTTCAATATCTGAATTTGAAGATGCACTGGAGAAATTTCTTGGAAAGAAAACTTTAATTTCTCCCAAACCATGTAGGTTATTGAGGTGATTCTTTCACGAATGAATTTTTTTTTTAGTTATGCTCCTTGGGATAAATTTTCAAGTCCATACGAGCCCTTTTAGGCCAACTTACTAAATATAGTAAGTGACCATTTTTTGCTATTTTTTGACACCTAATTGTCTTACACCCATTAAGTGCCATCATGGGACTCAAAACAATTGGAGAAAATAAAGAAAATATTTTTTTTGGTTGATGCAATTTTTCCCTACACCATTGGATGCTCCTACATCAAACACCCAGGGTAATTTGAAAAGTGACCTTATCACTTCTCAGGAGTTAGAGGGAAGCCAAGATGGTTAACCTCAACCTCAGACAACCATGATGAATCTTCAATAGGCCTTCCTCTCCATCCCACCAAGTACTCTGCATATTTCCTATTTCTTGTGCTTCTACCCACACAGATATCCAAGATTTCTTCTATCTCTTCCTACTTTGACGTAGGTGCTAGAATTTTAAACTATTCATTTATAGGCCCCTCCTCTATATCACCTTCATGATACTCTATCAAATCAACAATGTTGAACATAGGGGAAATGTTTATTCCACTAGACAACTAACTCTACCTCATAGGAATTTCCTGAATCATGGTTCTTCGGGATCTTGCATGGTCCAAACTTCTTCATCTTTAACTTGCATGTACCAACTAGAAACCTTTCCTTTCAAAAATGAACAATGAATTCATCTCCTACTTGGAACTCCTTATAACTCCTTTTCTGATCTGACTGAGCCTTATATTGTGATTTCATCTTATTGATATGTTTCTTCACCTCTTCATGCAAATTCTTCAAGTGGTCAACAAAATCTTCAGCCTCAACACTACTCTTCTCCCCCTTATCCATTTTTCTTAGTTCAAAAGTAGTTCTTGGACTACTCCCATATACAATCTAGAATGGTGATTTACCAATACTCCTATTAACTAAATTGTTGTAAGAAAATTCCACTTATTGTATAATCAAATCCCATCCCTTGGCCTTATGTCCAACTAAGCATCTTAGCAGGTTGTGCAAAATCCTATTCACCACCTTTTTTTTTCAATCAGTTTGTGGATTGTGTGCATAACTAAACTTCAAATCTATCTTTAGCTTCTTCCATAATGTCCTCTAGAAATAACCAACAAATTTGGTATCTCTATTTGAGACTGTACTCTTTGGTAGACAATGTAGTCTCACCACCTCTCTGCAAAAGAAATCTGCAACATGAATAGAATCACTGGTCTTATCACACAGAATGAAATGTGCCATCTTTGAAAATCTATCCACCACCACAAATATGGAATTATTCCCTCTCTATTTCCTTGGAAAGCCAAGAACAAAATCCATGCTAATATCCTCCCATGGCCTCTCACGTACAGGTAATGGCTAATACAATCCAATATTTTAACTTGTTTCTTTCACCATCTGACTTACTCTACAACTTTTTACAAACTTCTTCACATATTGTTGTAATCATGGCTAATAATAATTCTCACAGACAAGAGAAATTGTCTTATCTTGACAAAATTGTCCATCCAATCCTCCACTATGCTTCTCCTTGATTAAATTCTCTCTCATAGAAATCCTTGGAATGCACAATTGGCCTCCTCTAAATAACATCCCATCTTGGATTAAGAAATCCAACCATCTTGTCCTATCCAATGTAACATATTCCAAATAAGCCTTCCAAGATTTTGCAAAGTCTAGACCTTCTAGACACAAACTCTTGAGTTCATTGAACCCAACAACCTCTACATTCATCTCTATCATCAAATTTTTCCTTCTACTTAAGGTATCTGCAACTTTGTTTGACATTCCCCTCTCGTGCTTCAAAAAAAAAGTATAACTCTGCAAAAACTCAACCCATTTTAAGTGCCTTTGATTCAACTTTCCTTGACTATTGAGATACTAAAAAGCCTGGTGATTAGTATATAAAAAAAAATTATTTTGGAAACAAATAGAGTCTCCATTTCTTCAAAGCCTGAACTATAGCATAAAACTCTTGATCATAGACATAATATTTCTTCTTAGTATCATTTAACTTCTCACGAAAATAGGCAATCGGCTTACCTTCTTGACTCAAAAAAGATCCTATGGCAATGCCACTAGCATCACAATCTACTTGAAATACCTTATTGTTCAAATCTGGAAGTGCCAAAAAAAGTTGCTTTGTAACATTCTTATTCAACATATAAAAACTTTTGGCTACTCATGTATTCCAATTAAACTCTTTTCTATCCTCTCTCATTGCTTTAGTTAGAGGTGCACAAATAGTACTGAAACTCTTAATAAACTATTTGTAAAAACTTTCCAGACCATGAAATGATCTTAACTCTGTAACACTCCTCGAGGTAGGCCATTCAATGATATCTCACCTTCTCTGGATCCATTTTAAGACCCTTTGTTGAGACAATAAACCCCATATACACCAACTCCCTTTTCACAAAACCATATTTCTTCAAATTAATCAACAACTTATCCTCGCTTAGCTTCTCAAAAACTTTACGGATATGCATTAGGTGCTCCTCCAATGTCTTACTAAAAATTAGAATACCATTCAAATAAACAATAACAAATTTTCCTAAAAATTCTTTTAATATCTCATTCATAAGCCACATAAATGTGCTTGGTGCATTGCTTAGCCCAAAAGGAATGACTAACCACTCGTACAAGCCCTTCTTGGTTTTAAAGGTTTTCTTCCAATCATCTCCTTCTCTAATATAGATCTGGTGATATTTTCTCTTCAAATCTATCTTCGTGAAGTACTTAGCTCCACTCAAACAATCCATAATGTCGTCCATCCTTGGCAAGGGGAATCTATACTTGATGGTGATCTTGGTTATGGCTCTAGAATATGTACACATCCCCCATGTTCCCCATCCTTCTTTGGTGCTAGTACTATAGGTACTGCACATGGAATCAAAATCTCTCGAATCATCCCTTCTACAACAACTCTTGCACTTGTATGTTCAACTCTTCACTCTGCATTGGAGTCATATGATAAGCTCCCTTATTTAGTAAACTGGCTCTAGGAATCGGGTCCATCTAATGACTAATCTTTCTTACTGGAGGAAAACCTTCAGGTCCATTATCAGAAATAATAGCTTGAAACTCATTCAACAAATCTAAAACCTCTATAGGTACCTCAATAGTATCTTCTTTATCAACTCTAGGGATCAATGCAAAACACATATGCTCATGCTTCATACCTTTTAGGAACTTTCTTCCATCAACCAAACAAATTCTTGCATTACTGCATACCTTTTCCTTTTCCTCTTTCAAGGGATTCAAATTATGATGAACTCCATCCTTTGTCAAAGAATAGGTGTTGGCATGTCCATCATGTACTGCTTGTCAATCAAACTGCCACGGTCTACCTAAAAAAATATGACTAACATCCACAGGCATAATATCACACAATACCTCATCAAGGTAATTTCCAATCTTGAACTTTACTAAACATTGTTCATTTACTAAGGCTTTATGGTCCTTCTTCAACCAACCAATCTGGTATGGGTTCAGATGCCTTCTCTCCAACTGTAACTTACTAACCATTTCTTCTGAAACAAGGTTATGAATACTACCTCCATCAATAATAACATTGTGAAAAATCTACCTTCATACTTACATCTGGTGTGAAACAAATTCTTCCTTTGAGTTGGATCCTTCTCAATTAGTGAGGTTCTTCTAGTAACAAGAACCTCTCTTATTTTTGCATCCTCAAAATGTGAAGACTCATCATCTTCATCAACATGTGCAACTCATGCATTACCCTTAGGTATTCTATTTGTCCTTCCTTGATGTTGAGAACACTCCTAGGCTCTATGTCCTTCTTCTCCACATTGGAAACAAGTTCCATAGAAGCCTCCTCTTCCCGGTCCTCGTCTAGATCTTCCCCTTCCTCTTTGGTCTCCATTATTCTGATCATGAGGATGGTAGGTGTTATCTCCTTTCTAGTTTTGGCTGCTACTAGATCCTTCATCCTTCTTTTGATCTTCATTTTGACCTCCATATGATCATCCAATGGTCTTTCCTCCATGACCTCCACCTTTTTGTTTGTTTTGAAACCTATTCTTTAGTCATTCTTCAACCTTTAGAGAAAAATGATAAGCATCCTCAATGGTGGTCATTCTTACCAGTGTCAATTCTTCTTGTATGCTTGGCTTCAACCTGTTAATATAATGAGCAACTTTGTCTTTATTTTTCTCATAATGTCCTGTTTGAATCAAGACCTTGTGAAATTCCTCTGTGTATTATTTCACTATCCTTGTCCCTTGCCTCAAGCTCTACATCTTCTTGAGAAACTCCAATTCGTAATCGACTAGAATAAATTGTTTCTTCAATTTTGACACCATTTTGTCCCATCTGGAAATTTTATCTTTCCCTTGTCTTCCTCTTTCTAATTGGACCTATTTCCCCCATATACTAGTGTGACCTTTCAATTTTTTCATAGCAAACCCCACTCTATGAGGATCTTCAATCTCCTCAATATCGAATAATTCCTCCATGTCATTGATCCAATCAATCAATTCTTTAGGATTTAGATTTACACTAAAATTTGAAACCTCCATTTTAGGTCTCTTCCCAATGCTTGAGATCAGTCAAACAATTTTCTTTCTCCAAGATCCATTGGATCCTGCTCTTCCTCTTCCATTTCATCTTCACTTTCATCTCTATCTCATTGCACATCTCTTCTTCAAAGCTCTTGTTGCAAGGTTTCTAATTGCCTTCTAAGTGCTCTGATTTCATCTCTAGGTGGATCTCTTCCTCCGCCACCTCAACCTCTACCTCTTCAATACTGGGAAAGTATTGGAGGCATCATGAACTCAACCCACATTCACAATTCCTATTGAAATTTCCTCATGTTGAGCGCTCTGTTATAGGCTTAGAAATTCCTGCTTTGATACCACTTGATGAGAGCCACACTACCCAAAACCCACATAAATCACAATTGATAGCAACACAGAAGATACGAGAAAAAAAATGACCCAATTTCAATTATTTTTAGAAAATGAAACTATAGATTCAAATTTTACATGCAGCTAGTGATCCCACAATAGTGGTTTACAATTTTTGGCCAAACTGGACACTAGAATAATTTTTTTTAACTAAATCTTCACTTTTGGGCAACTATAGTGGCTAAACCGTGAAGAATTTGAAGATGATGAAAACTAGAGTTTTGTGACATTTTGTCTATAGATTCTAAATATATATTTTTCAAAAATTTTGGAATTAGATTGCACTTCTTTTTCATCTCCCTTGAAAACTAGTTTTTTTTTCAAAAAACAACATTTTTAAAAAGTGACACTTGCCGTATAACGCATAACTTTTTTTCCATGAAGGGTAAAATTCTAATTCTTTAGAATTTAGATTTGTAAGTCTGATATCTAGTGCTTCCACTTGGTTAGATAATTTCTTATTGAATATTTTTTCTTTAATCAAGTTTTGAAGTCAAACAAATTACAATTTAGACATAGCATGACCATATAACGCATAACTTTTTTTGTCTGTATCAAAATTCAATTTTAATTTTTTTGTTGGATCAAGGACTTCAATATCTAGTGCACTCATATTTTTCTTTTTTCTTTTTGATAATCTGCTATTTTTCCAGATGTGGAGAACAAAGAGCTTGATTTTTGGTGAAAAACATACATTCATAAGAAATAAAAAATAAATATAAAAATTAAATTAAATTTGTTTAAAATTATACTTTTTGGAAAGCTTATAATAAGTACTACATACTTACAAAAAATAAATTTTAAACGAATTCATTTGATCCTCCAAAAGGTAAATCAAAAGTGGCTTTTTATCAGCATTTTGATAGGTGTAAAGGAGACTTTGTTATAGGTATGGTTTAAAACTAGTGGGGTTATATCCAAGGAGGTTTGATCTAAGGTAGTTTGATCAAACCCTCTTCAATTGGAATGCTTTAAATGGAACTTTTAAAGGCCTAAATCATTATATTTTATAAAAATATGTGATTTTAGCAAAAATCAGAATCTCCCAGAAATTGTAAACCACTATTGTGACAGCAATATACTAGCCTCATGGGCTTGATTCGTTACAACAAAATCAACTCTAAAAAGAAATTCTATTATTTGGAGCCATGATCTGCACTATCAAGGCCCCCTTCTACAACCCCCACTTAGCCTTTTTTATTTTCCCCAATAAGTGCTCTAGAATGTTCTAGAAAGCTCAAATTTCCCCTTTTTTTGGGCACCAAAAGTCTCGTGATTTGATTTCTGGCCAAGGAATATTTTTTTATGAAATTCACTTTTAGAGGACAAACTTTGCGGGGCCATAACTTTTGATCCAGTTATCTAATTTGCTATTATTGCATATCGTTGGAAAGCTCTCAACGAGCTCTACAACACATGAATACACCATAGGTCGGTTCAACCACTTTTGAGCTATTTTGGGGCCTCTACAGTTTTATATCTGAATTTGAAGCAGCATTGGAGAAATTTCTTAGCACAAAACTTTAATTTCTCCCAAACCGTGTAGGGTATTGAGGTGATTCTTTCAAGAACAGATTTTTTTTCCAGTTGTGTGGGTAAATTTTTAGGTCCATACAAGCCCATTTATGTCATCTTACTCAAAATAGTAAGTTTCCATTTTCACTATTTTTTGACACCTTACACCCCTTATGTGCCATCATGGGACTAAAGACAACTAGAGAAAATAAAGAAAACAATTGTTTTGGATGATGCAAGATTTCCCTACATCGTTGGATGCTCCTGCATCATAAAAGACTTGAAAAAATCCCCCATATGTAAAATATTTGGAAAATCCCCATATGTAAAAGATTTGGAAAAGATTTGTAGAAAGATTTGAAAGCCAAGGATTAGAGATAAATTAAAACTCAACCCTATTCTCTACTTATTAACATGGTTGATAATGAAACTCTAGTTAATCAATCTTCCAACAACATTATTTACCAATACTAACCATGTGTTGTAGTGACTTATAATAACCAACCTCCCTCACCATGTCATTCACCTTCTATCCCATTCTATTCCTCACACCACCCTTCCTCTCCTCTAGACCCCAAATAATTCAAATATGAACTACTCAAACCTAATAACAAAGTTCCTAAAATGAAAAAAAATATATTTAAAACTACCTTTAACAAGTAATGCTCCTTCAACCTTGACCATGCCCCTCCTCTTCACAATTCCAAGCTATCTTGATTCCACTTCTCTTTTTCAAAAAGGCTTAACCATAAAAATTTCATGGAAAATCACCCCTATGCCAAAGTAAAAGAATACATTGAACTACATATGGAAGAGGACACTCTTCTTGATCACTCTCAATGAAGTGCTACATGGAATCTTAGAATATTTAGGGAACTTGGCACTCCCTTCTTAGAAGATTCAAGTTGAGAACTCTATCTAGATTAATAATAATGATGTCCTTATTCCACCAGAAATAAAAGTGAATGATATTCAACTAAAAGACACTCTTTCTCTTATTTATAAAGAGGCTTTTTTTTCCACACCAATCATACTAATGTGAAGCTAGTGTTGTTTTAGGCCTTGCTGCTTAACTAGCCAAACATGTTGTGAGTATTAGGTCTCATCTTAATGATTGTTGCATTCAAGTCAGTATTATTTTTCAAGATATCATCTTTGGATTTTAATCCATTTATGCCCCCAATTACTCCCTAATATAATTTTTCTTTGTAAATGGTTATGCCTTCACCTCCACATGGTTGAACGGTTTTCTAGAGGATAATTTAATATGGTATGGTTGAAAACTCCTTTGATCATAATTAAGATAGACTTATCAAAAATAATTCCGATGCTTGAACCTTATCCAAAAACTCTATTGGTGTCTATGACTTCCACAAATAAAGTTGGACTACAAAAAAAACATTCGAGTAAGTGCACAAATATGGGGGACTAGAAAGGGGTCTTAAGTAGACACCTTTTTTTAAAATTAGGAAATATTGGCCTTGGATAAGAAATTGAAGATAGTTACACTCAAAATTTTAAGATGCAATGAAAGCAAGAGTTGTAGTGCTTTGAATCTACTTTTTAAACTACTATTTTTTTGTTTGAAAATGGTAGAGATTAAGGAGTTCAAATGGAGGGCCACACAAATTGATCCTATTTTTTTAAAAAAGCATAACATGTAATTTGGTGTGCCCCCCTAAAATGTTAACTGTTTTTAGTATTTCAAAAATCACTTCGATGAGAAATTAGCTAACACCCTATAGTTTATGCCTATTTTTTTTGGTAATTTTTAATGAATGTATGATTTTTACTAATTTTCAAAGTGGACACATCCTAGAAAAATAGAAAATTGAGCATTCTCCCCTTGAATTTTTAAAAACTATGTAGAATGGATTCTAGCTTCTAAAAATTTAATTTATTTGAAATTTTGATGAATAGTTAAAAAATATAGTAAAAAATACCACTGTGGATGCCAAATTTGCAAAATATTTAAATTTTAACATAATATTATCATGTTAGTTATTTGAAACACATTAAATTCAACATCCCTATGAAATATTTAACCATGCTAAAATATGCAAACTAAACAGAACAAAAAAAACTAATTGCAAGCATATAAGAACATGACCAAACCCTATCCCATAGTGGATTGGTGCTTATGTGGAAAGAAGCCCTTTCCCAACCCTTGATAAGCTCTTGATATGTTGATGATCAAGATGATGAGTTGTGGAGGGTTAATACAATAGAGGAGGCCTCTATTTATAGCCAAGAAGGATAAAAGAATGGCAAACATGGAGGATGTGGGACTAAAGATCCACCAATAGGAAGGAGCCATTTGTCAACTTGTGATAGGTTGAGGAATGAGCACATTTTGGTCAATGTACCAAAGAGCAAGGAGATTTAAAATTTGAATTTGATGATAAGATGAGTTAAATGCTAAGTTTGACTTGTGCAAGAGACATGTAAGAGCTCTTAAATGCTTTGTTGGATATACATGTCAAATTGGAGGGAGATTCAAACTCGGAGAATATTCTCTTTTTATGCCATGTTGAGAGAAAATGGAGAATTAATAAATCAATAAATTGATTTATTTGTGCAAGTGGGAAAAACTAGAGGATGTGATGGTGATTAAGATTAGCATTAATCATGGATTTGATTAATTAAGATGATGTTAGGTGATTTGACACATTTGAATTAGATTTAGGGATTTATTTAAATAAAAAAGGAGGACTATGAATTTGAGATTTAATTAAATAAAGTTTGGTTTATTTAATTAAAAGGATGATGTTAGGCTTAAATTAAACAAAGTTGATTTATTTAATTTAATTGGATGACCTTAGGAGATTGAATTTAATGAACTTGATTTACCTGATGAATGGATGAATGTGAATGATGCTAATTTCGTATGTCTACATTTTTACCCTCTTTGAAGCAATGTACTTGTTGCGTTGGTTCAAAGAATAAACTTGCCACAATCAAAATTAAAAAAAAAAAAATGATTTTTTTGGATGCCCCTGTGGAAAGAAGTTCACTGGAACATTGCCCCCTTGAGAGATCGAGTGAAAAGATTTGATTTGAGGGTCGATCTCATGATAAAGAGGTTCAAGATGGACGTATGGTTGGTTATGATGATGATGCAAATGAGATGGTTTTAGGATGCTTAGAATAACCAATCTATATTATCCTAAATGACTTAAATGATGATATGATGCATGTGAGATGGATGATGAGATAATACCTATATGATTATGCATTGGATGTTTTATGCAAATGTATGATTTTATGAGATGCTTAGACTAGCAGATCTATATTATGATGATGACCATTCCTATGAGATGATATGCAGAATGTTGATGGTTTGTGGATGCGGGATGGATGCACTGGTGATGATGATTAACTAATCATGACGCAATGTTATTGCAGGAAAGAAGAAAGAAGAAATGAGATGATGACAAGAGGATCCAAAAAGTCCATGATCTGATGAGACTTTATTAGAGATGATGATGATGATAGATGATGTTTCACTTATCAAGGATTGGGATTTTTAAAAAGGGCTACTTACCTTATGTTTGATAATACATAGATACAATGCATCAAGGTATAAAGAACCAGGATGGTGTTGTACCTAGTGCGATGGAATTTGACTCGACAAATAAATAGGATGTTCTCGTTCACACTTGACATACAAAAACCTTGCTAGGATGTACCTAACAAAGCAAGTATTCGACAAATAAATGATACAAGAATGTCTAACAAGCACAGTAGACAAAAGATAATGATCATTGCCCCATTCCTATCTCTCTAAATCCTTCATTCAGATATCATCGGGAGGTCCTTGGAATGAGTGCAATAAGATAAATCAAAAGAAGAGATCAAGTACGCAAACAAGCCAATGTGCTTTATACCTTTAGCCAAAGGGATGTGTTTTGATAGGATAAGAATCCAAGTGATATCCAAAATGATGCCCATTGTCAGAATGATATATCCTAGGACATGCATTGTATAGGATGATGATGGTTTGATAAGTTGATTGATAGGCTATTGATATAAAGTTGACTGACATGTTTGAAAATGATCAAGAGTTTGATTTTGCATTTAATGGTTTGTTGCTTTGATTTTGATTGTGTTTGAAGTTTTCTTTCGTTGATTATTGTGATTGTTTCTATTTGTGTTGCCAAAGGATGAAGGTGATGATCAGTTTATTATGAATGATTGATTATTTCAAGTGAAAGCGAGATAAGACAGATGGATTTTTTCAAATATTTGGATGTTTTTGATGTTTTTGAAATGTTATGAGGCTGTTTTTGGATTTTTTGAGATTTTATAAATCTTTTGATTTTCCAAATTTTCATATGTTTTTGGGTTTTCTAAGATTTTATGAATGTTTTCAGATTTTTTTTTTTTTGAATGTTTTTGTATTTTTTTGTCTCGGGGGCTAATCAAAGATTAGCCTTGCCTACGTTAAGGCTCAAAGATGACATAGTTCGGATGACCAAGATTTTTTGATTTTTTTTTTTAATCTTTTGAGTGTTTTTGGATTTTTTTATTTTTTGATGTTTTCGAATTTTTTGCATGATTTTGACGATTTGGATATGGATATGTGTGACAATATCAATGATCTATTTTGGGATTTTTTTGAAAACCAAGCTAGGGTTGATTGATCTAATTGATGGATTGATGATGATACCATTGTTGAGGATACACAACAATGCAAGGATAGTGTTAAGCAACACAAGGATTGAGATGTTTATGGGATTGATGATGATAACATTGTTGAGGATGCACAACAATGTAAGGATTTGATTGATCAGGATTGATGATGATAACATTGTTGAGGATGCACAACAATGCAAGGATAGTTTTAAGCAACACAAGGATATCCTGAGATGATAATTTATTGGATTTGATTGATCATGATTGATGAAGCTTGATTTGGAACAAAATTTGTTCGAATAATTTGACATGATGTTTGAAGTGTAAATTAGATGCGACTAATAGTGATTTTTTGGATTGATGTTCGATGAAAGATAAAGCCTGATAAGGAACATCTTCTTGTCAAAATATTCCATGGGCTAGTGATTTGGATTTTGGATCACAGATGCTTGACCAATTTGATTTCACATTTGTCAATGTTTGGATCACCACATAAGCTGGAGGATATAGATCAAGATTTATTCTCAAAGCAAGATGTACATATCTACCCCTAGTGTCTAGTAATGCATGGACTAGATAGGTGTGTGGATGGATGGAAATGGTAAGCATGCAAAGGTTTCCAAGGATTATCTTGTGATAAGATAAGGTGTTTGAATAGAGTATGCTCACTTGGATAATGCTTCATGGCTTAGATAATGCTGCATAGGATAGGATCAATGAAAATGGCTCATGCCAAGATGTTTACCATAAGCAAGCATAAAGTGTGCACCAAACTTCATCAGGATCAAAATAATGTGGAAGACAGATGGAAATGGGTTGGATAACTGGTTCATGGATGAATGGATTTATTATGGCTAAGATGGATGGAATGATGGATTTATTATAGATGGGATGAGATGCTTTCACCTGAAGTGGGGCACGTAGATGTTCAATTCTACACATGATGCCTATTTTCCAAGTTTTCATCATGGTACTTGTCCAAAGTGCCACCCATGTGGTTTTCACTAGAGGATGATTTTTTTCTTTACTGTTTTTAATCCTTTTTTTTTTTTTTGTATTTTCATATTTTTTATTTTTTTGGTTTTTTCTAAAATATTCCTAGTAATCCACCTAGTGGTGTTGATGTAGATGTTTCTGTCATAATGTGCCATCGATATCCTTCTTGAAGAAGCTATTTTTCCAAGATACATGCACTTGAATACAAAATTTGAGATTCTTGATCTCCTTCATTGATACCAGAGTTGACTTTGTCTTTGTGCACACATCGTGATAGAGTGCCTTCTAAATCTTTATGATGAAGGGCCATTGCTAACACATGGTCAATGTGAGAATTGGATATTATGCATGGAGGTGTGGATGGAGTGTGTTTAGGGATAGGAGATGGATTGGTTGACAGTTTGGAACCTTTGACTCTCCAAACTTGGGAAGATGAGCAATGATGGGTGGATACGAAAGTGTACATGGAATTACGACCAACTGCTTGATACACTTTGTACGTCACTTGAAAATCTTGATTTTTCTTTTGCGGACATCCTTGATGGATACTTTTCCCTTTTTTATTTTTCCCCATAGTTTCTTTGACTAATGGAATTTGATAGGGATAATCTTTCTCTGTATTCTTTGGTATCCATTTTTATTTTATTTTCCCATTATGCTTCTCAACTTCTTTTTCTTTGATAATGTTCATGCTTTTATTCAAATCTTTCATTTGATGTTGGTCCCAACTCGTGGATGGGTGATGGGTGGATGAAGATTCATGACGTGGCTGGTTGTAGTATTGACACTAGTTTCATCATAAGGACTCTTCGTGCTCCCTATGTTAACATTTCCTTGAGACATATTTGTCCCTAGTATGGTGGTAGTAGCAATTGCATGCTTTGATTATGCATATTCTGAGAGCTCTTGTTTAGAATGCATTCTCTAATAAATGATCACTGTAGATGGCATTGTTTCAATTTGTTGCTCTACTAACTCTGGATTATACTATTTTGTTTGACTTGTTTCTTTGAGTGGATAATGTTGGATATCTTCATACATGATGTCCTCAGTCTGAATTTGGGATATATCTGATCCTGATGTTGACAACTCAGTTTGACTATGGGAATCAATAACCTACTATTTTTGTGTAATAATGTCATGTGTAAAAGAATCCTATTCTGAATGAAGATCATCTACGTGTCCATCCAAAGAAAGCATCTCATGGGTAGATGGAGGAGTATGCGCTTTATGGATATGATCATAATTTGCAACATCTTGTATAGATAGGAGACTATCCATTAGATCATTGTAGTATCTTGGAGATACAAATTCTTGATCTTGATTAATTTTAGAATTACTTTTGACATGCTTTGGATCAAGTTATTGACATGGGTCAATTTCAAATGATGGATTTCTTATAAAGGGTTCTTGGACATCGTCATTAGACATGGTAAGTGGTTCAATATCTTCAAGTGTCGAGTTTAGGGTTCCTTCAGTATTTGTAACCATGAGGTCAAAGGGGTTCAACATGTCTTGGAAAGGACCATTGCTAGACCTTGATGAAAGATGTTGATCATGCTTTGGGATAAATTATTGAGATATGTCCTCTAACTCATAAGGCGATGTAGATACATTTTCAATAAGATCATTGGCAGATGGATTGTAAATTATGTCAATCGGATCAAATAATTCTAACACTCCTTAAAATAGATCACTAAAAAGTGGCTCTTGATGTATGGTGAGTTGATCATCAGATGGGGTGGAAACATCTTCAAGGTGGTCATCGATGGAGAGATCTTGATCATTTTTTTCAACAATTGTGGTGGAGGTATTTTCAATGTCTTCAACCATAGGGTCAAATGTTGTTGACATTTCTTGAATTGGATCATTGTTGGGTATTGTTGGTGGATTTTGATCATGATTGAAAAGTGACTCTTGATGCATGTTAATTTGATCATTGGATGAGGTGGAAACATCTTCAAGGTGTTCATTGATGGATAGACCTTGGTCATTGCCCCCAATAGTGATTATCTTTTGGTCAATAAGGTCTTGGATGAGATTTTTGAGTTGAATACAATCTAATTTTTTGTCCCTTTGTTTTGTGGAATCCACAAAAGTACTTCTTGTTATACCCTGGTGGTTTAACTAGGGGTTCTTGATAATTCCCATAGATGGGGAGCTTGATGATATTTTCTTGTACCAATTATTGCAGGATTGATTCGATTGGTCTCCCAAGTGGTGTGTACTTTCTCTTGTTACCTTGTGAGATTTGTACTTTAAATTGACCTTGTGGTGATTGATCTTTGAGATGTGGGGGGTGGATTTGTTGATGTGGTCGATCTTGATATCTAAATTCTTGACATTGGAGATATTGTTCTTGGTGTGGTTGTGGATACAACTCAATGCTTTGATGACATGGATTAACCAATGGAATAGTGTATTGATTTTGGAGTGAAGATATCTCTTGGCTCAATAATTCAATTAGTTTGGCATGTGAAGCAAGTTTCTCTAGTGAAATTTGATCTTGATTTTGAATTTGACTCCTTTGATTTGGCTTTTGTTCAAGTAGATTTGGGATGTACACTTGTGGTGTTCACATGGGATCATTGAAAAACTGATCTTGGATAATGTTCTAATTTGGGATGATGTTCAAATTTGGCATTATAGGTTGAAATTGAACATTGTCTTGATTTAGGTAACTTTTATTTTGGATGGTGTTACCTTGACTTGGACCAATACATGGAGTTGTTAACATATTGTTTGGACTTTGGAAAACACTCATATTATTCAAAAACATATCCATCCCAAAGTTTACCAAGAGTGGATTTGAAATGTTCATGTTTGGAAAACTTGTACTTATCATGTATGGATTTGGTGGGATGATGTCGTTTGTTTGTAGCAGACTCATGCATTGGGTGTTTGGTTGATAGATTTTTAGGTTTGGTCAGATTTAAATCTACCATCAGGAAAGGTGTTCCCAACTTTTGAATGGGCATACTCACATTTGTTGCACCATCGAGGTTTGTAGGGGATAATGACCCCATGTCTGGATTGCATAAATGTGAGTTTTGATAATCAATTGGCATTGCAAGGTTTTGAAAGTTAAATTGATTTGGATTACTCATGATGTATGGAGCAAGTTTATATTCCATGTTCTTCTTTTTTACCTTGTTGCAAAAGTGAACTCTAAGGTTCTTAGGACTAATGACGAGATGAAGGATGAAAGGGATAAATGATATGAGTGTTGAACGTTTAGGGACTTTGGATCAATGCTAGACGTAGGGTTTGATTTTGATTGGTTTGATTAGATAATGAACTTGTAAACCCTAAGATGTTGGATGTGATCTTAGGATGATCTTTTTCAAAGGATTGCTAATTCGATTAAATGTATGAGAAAGGATGCATTCCCATACACCTAAATAAACAAGGTGATTTTGATTTTGATGAATTATCCAATTCTAGAATGATATTTCCAAAGCTCTAAAGTTGTTTTGTGGGATGGATTTTGAAAGATGTTTGGAATTTGGATGAAGTGTTTGATTTGATCCTAAATGAACCTAGGAAGGACTTGTTTATGAGACCGAGATAGTGAAGAACATGTCTTTCTCTAAGAGTAATTCAAAATCAAAAGACCAATGTTTGCATGAAAACCATATGACCAAAAGATTCCAAACACATGTGTGGGGTCCAATTGATTCAATCTTTGCTTAATGTATTTATTTTTACCACAAACACTTCTTGATTATCTTTTGAAACTAGATGTCCAAAGTCCTAATTCTCTTTCATCCCACAAAGTGCATTATGTGGAAATCAAGGCAAAGTTTTCCTAATGTTGACCTTAGTAGGACAAAATTGATATGAAATCCAAATGCTTAGAATCCTCTAAGGATAAAATCCCAAGGACAAGCAATAACACATGAATTCATTCAAGGATATTTGTTTCTCCTAAAGGGTTTGAGATTTGATGCTCCTGTTGAATGTTGGTTTTCCAATGTTTTCAATCAAGCAATGTGTTTTGATTTCAAGAACAAGCACAACCTTATGGATATGAAAGACAATATTTTTTGAGTCCCCACTTGGACAAGTCTAGCTACGATTATCTTTAACGAATGGTTAGATGCTTGATGCCACTGGCTCCCCTCCATGACACTCACTTCTCAGGGTAGACAAGCATCAACACCCATGAAACTCCCATGGAATGCTTTCCATTTCTACTAAAGACCATAAAAGTGTGGGGCAGATTCAAAATGACCATTCTTGCACCAAAAAATAGATAGGGATTTTGGATTTTCTACAACAAGGGTTTTAGTTCATACTTTTTGTTCACAAGATTTGAATCAACATGGCAAGAGACCATTGTTTCCCTTCTCATTAGATTCAACCACATGATATTGGCATTTATTCCAATACCCACATTTATATCTTGGCTAGAAATACTCTTGGGTTCAGAGTGTTATCAGCTGACTTGTTCCCTTGGGTGAGTACTTTTTCCCCAAGGTAGGCCCTCTAAGATAAACAAAAGCAAGTAAACATATTCATAGTTCGATCAACCTTTGTTTAGAAACAAAGTGAGAACACATGCAATAGGTTCCACTCACACTTGCAAAGTGTTTGTTTAATTTTAAGCCCAAATTGAAGTGTGTATGGGAAATTACTTATGCAACTTAATGTCACCAAAATCCTTTTGATTCTCAAGATCGCTATGAGGCATGAGAGAAGTGAATACGTCTTTTAATGATATTACTTTGTGTAAGTAATTACAAAATCATGAAAACACTTCTTTTAAGTCCACAAGGAAAAAGTGAATTCATTTTAAAGCACCAAAGTAAGTGTGACAATTTTCCTTGTTCAATTATTAAACCCAAAAAAAACTCTAGTAAATTTGAGTCCTAATGTTCTTTTTAAGCCTTTGCAATGAAAATTGAAATCTTTTGTAATGTTCGTTTTAAAGCCCAAAAAATAAATGAGTTGGTTTAAAAAAAAAAATTAAAGCATAAGACGGAAGCTCCAAGCATTAAAAAATGCTTTGTGAGTTTCAAGTTTGATTCTCAATTCTTCACTCCAACCTTTCTTTTGTCCTTTCTTGATTCCAATGCTTGATTTCGATGTCAACCTTTACCTTTTTCCTTCTTCCTCTATCACAAATAAGATATATTTCAATGTTAGAAGAAAAAATAAAATTTGACACTTGATATTCATATTGCAAAATAATTGAAAAAATATTCATAAACTAGAACTTTATACCATTAGTTTACAAAAGCATATATAACATTGAAAATCAAATGATAACCAAATGAGTGTCAAGAAAACCTCCTTTTTTTGTTTATCTCTATAGAAGAGTATCACCTCGTCACCTCACACAATCATATGAATGAAAACAAGGATGCAATCAAAGATTAAGAATAAACATTTTCATCTTTATGAGAAAGTGAGATTTACAAATCTTTGTAACAGGAACATTTAATGAGGGACAATAAATCAGAGCTTTGTCCAATGGTATGATGTATTTAACCAATCCACTTGTGGTTTTTTTTTTAAATCCTAATGCCATTGATTCTTTATGCCAGCCGCAATGAATAGCCGTGGAGATCAAGCTCAAAACATTTGATCTTAAAAGCATTAAATCAGAAAATCCATCTGCATCAAAACATTAAATTTACAACCATATCTGCATTAAATAGATATTAAATCATTAAATCATCAATCACATATGCATCAAATCTATATTAAATCAATAATGATAGGAACTTGATTACGTTAGAGATTGTTGTGGAAGATCAAATTAAACAAGTGGTGAAGTTTGTTGACTTGAAAACATCCTAGACAACAAGTTGTTTGCACCATTAATACACAAATTAATTCACTGCCTCACAAAAATCAAATTATCAAGCAAAGTAAGTCAATGCTCTCCTAGCACCAAAATGTCGAACCTAGATCCAAAACCTGCAAAAGCACAAGAAACCAAAAACAAATTAGATTGAAAGCAAGTTAGAACATAGATTCCTCAATAAATTCATTTGAATTGCAAAAGAGAGAGGAAATGAAATGAAGAACACAATGAAACTTGAAAACATATCAAATCCTATTCTAAAGAAAAACAAACTCCTAATCTCTTGAGGGAATTGGTGCCAATTTGATGTAAAAATTGGCCCTTTCCCAACTCCAATGATGCAATGGTGATTTGGTGATGAAATTTGATCCACTTTAATGAAGAATGATGAGTGTTCCAAGATAAAAAAATGCATAACCTAGCTATAAACTCAATGATATGGATGAATATTGTTAAAGATTTGAGCATAATAAGTTTACTCAAATTGTGGATGCCAAATACAATAGAGGAGCTCTCTATTTATAGAATGACAAGTTGAAAGAAGGATCAAAATAGAGCAATGTGGGACTAAATTTTATCAAATAGCAAAGTGCTACTTATCCTAATGTGAATGGGCCAAGGATGTGCAAGTTTTGATGAATGTGCCAATAAATGCCAATATTTGAATTTTGAAATTGTATTAATGGCAAGGTGGAGGGAGAGTAAAATGGAATTATGGCCACTTGGCTCAATGCAAAAGGACTTGTAAGAGGGAGTGAATTCCTTGTTAGAAGGACAAAGTCCACTTGGATTTGAATTTCAAATTTGAAGAATTTTCTTCCAAAGATGCTTTGTTGAAGAAAAATAGAGATTTAATAAATCAAATAAATCTATTTTCATGTGCAAGTGGCAAAATATGGAGGATGGGACATGAGGAGAGATTAAATTAATCAAAATTAATTAATTTAATGAGAGGTTAGGGAATGTGACACTTTTGACTTATATTTGTGGATTTAAATAAATCAAAATTAGAGGAATGTAATTATAGAGATCTATGTTAAATAAATACTTTTGATTTATTTAACTAAGGAAGGTGAATGTTAGATTAAATTAAATAATTGTTAATTTATTTAATTTAATACGATGACATTTAGAGATTTAATCAAAAGTGAATCATTTAATTAAATAGAGATAATTAAATCAGGTTGATTGATTTAATTAACAAAAGAAAATGACTTAATTAAATAAATGATTTATTCAATTAAGGCAGTAAAATTGATGAATTTAATCAGATAAGGATATTCGATTAAATAGTTAGACCGAGGGATGATTTGGGATGAAATGATGTTACTGATCAGGATCAAATGTCCAACATCAATTAGTACATTTTATGCGTCTACATTTTGCCCCTCTTTGAAGCAATGCACTCGTTGTGTTGATTCAAAGAATAAATAGTTTCGATCAAAGCCAAAAAAAAAAAATTCAAAACTTTTGCCCCACTACTGCCCCAGTGAGAGAAAACATGCTAACATACTGCCCCCTTGACAGATTGGATGAAAATTTTTATTTTTGGGGGATCTCGTGAAAAAAAGAGGACAAGTTGCCTAATAGGTCCAAAAAGGCTCGAAGAGGCCAAAAATGTGTCAAGATGCAATAAAACGATGTCAAAT
Organism: Sequoia sempervirens; assembly: GCA_007258455.2. NCBI lineage: Eukaryota > Viridiplantae > Streptophyta > Pinopsida > Cupressales > Cupressaceae > Sequoia > Sequoia sempervirens. The sequence goes on from VDFB02047230.1 coordinate 391,000,829, forward strand.
AGGCCTCAACAAGTTCAAGAGTTCAAAACTCTGACAGGATAGCCAAATAGGGTCAAGAAACCCTAAATTTTAGGCTTAAAAAGGCTCCAAGGGGTCACTTTCAATTCATTTTCACACAACCCTTTAGTGATTTTGAGATTTGAACTCTGACATTCTGACAAGATGGTGCAAAAAATCTTTCGATGCACATTTCTAATCAATTTTGGACATACCAGCAGCCTCCGGACATTGGGCCACCAGTAAGTGATCCTTGAGCTTTGTTTTTCATTTTTTCGTGCCCATTTAATGCTCTGATTAAACTAGTCAATGATTCTTCTTTTTTTTTTTTATGCTTAATGTTTAAGAAATGTGTAGGTAGAGTTAGGGTGTTCGAGGGTTTTAACTAGCCAGACGATTTCACGTGGAGCGTGGAGAGGAAGCTGCAAATCTGACTAAATTTGGCATCCTTTTCAAAGGAAATGTCAAGAGAAAAATAGTATTAAGGATTAAGACATTCCATGCTACCATTTTTTGCTTCTTAACATAACTCTTTCATCACCAAACCTCAAAAGAAGAAGATGTTTTTTCCATCATCATTTCAATATCGAATACAAGTCTCTAAGTAGACAAACGCACATGCATTTTCCCAGTTGCCGCCTTTTACCCTGATACAATTTGACAATCTTAGTGTAGACGCGTAAAATGTACTAATTGACGTTGGACATCTGATCCTGATCACTAACATCATTTCATCCTGAATCATCCCTCGGTCTAACCATTTAATCAAATATCCTTATCTAATTAAATTCATCAATTTTCCTCCCTTAATTGAATAAATCATTTATTTAATTAAGTCATTTTCTTCTATTAATTAAATCAATCAGCCTGATTTAGTTATCTCTATTTAATTAAATGATTCACTTTTGATTGAATCTCTAAATGTCATCCTATTAAATTAAATAAATTAACAGTTATTTAATTTAATCTAACATTCACCTTAGTTAAATAAATCAAAAATATTTATTTAACTATCTCTCTAATTACATTCCTCTCATTTTGATTTATTTAAATCCACAAATATAAGTCAAAAGTGTCACATCCCCTAATCTCTCATTAAATTAATTAACTTTGATTAATTTAATCTCTCATGTCCCATCCTCCATCTTATTCGACTTGCACATGAAAATAGAGTTATTTGATTTATTAAATCTCTATTTTTCTTCAACAAAGCATCTTTGGAGGAATATTCATCAAATTTGAAATTCAAATCCAAGTGGACTTTTTCCTTCCAACAAGGAATTCACTCCCTCTTACAAGTCCTTTTGCATTGAGCCAAGTGGCCATAACTCCATTTGACTCTCCTCCACCTTGCCATTAATACAATTTTAAAATTCAAATATTGGCATTTATTGGAACATTCATCAAAACTTGCACATCCTTGGCCCATTCACATTTGGACAAGTGGCACTTTTCCATTGGATAAAATTTAGTCCCACATTGCTCTATTTTGAGCCTTCTTTCAACTTGTCATTCTATAAATAGAGAGCTCCTCTATTGTATTTGGCATCCACAATTTGAGTAAACTTATTATTCTCAAATCTTTAACAATATTCATCCATATCATTGATTTTATAGCTAGGTTATGCATATTTTTATCTTGGAGCACTCATCATTCTTCATCAAAGTTGATCAACTTTCATCACCAAATCACCTTTGCATCATTGGATTTGGGAAAGGGCCAATTTTCACATCAAATTGGCACCAATTCCCTAAAGAGATTAGATTTTTTTTTGCTTTAGCATAGGATTTGATATGTTTTCAAGTTTCAATGTGTTCTTTTCATTTCTTCTCTCTTTTGCAATTAAAATGAATTTCTTGAGGAATCTATGTTCTTAATTGTTTTCAATCTAATTTGTTTCTGGTTTCTTGTGCTATTGTAGGTTTTGGATCTAGGTTCGATAACCACACATTGGTTTTTGACAAAAAGTAGATAAACTAATAAAAGAAATTAAAGATGAAAACCTTTACATACTCAAAACATGAAAAAAGTTGCATGGGTAGATAGCTAAGAGAGAGATTAACATTGTCATGGTATTTTATTTACTTGATGTTTAAACACTTGCAAACCTAATGGGAAGCACACTCAAGATTATAACATTTATGTTACTATTTACCAAAACATCTCCTTGGACATTGAAAAGTCACTCAAAACCTTTCAATTGGAATCCAAAGGCTTGGAAATTTCTAAATAAAAAAATAACACAAAAAAATTATAATGCACTTGTGTTATGTTTAGATTTGTATATTTATCCCCCTCACATTATCTCTCTCTTCTACTGTTTATTGATCTTTCCCTCTCTCTATCCCTATGTTATCTCTCCCCCCTCTTTAGGTCTCTCCCTCTCTCTATACCCCTCTCTTTATTTGTCTCTTTTTGTATCTTCTATGTCTCCCTCTCCTCCCTCTCTAGGTCATTACACTCTTTTCAATTGAACGTATAGATTTTAGAATGGAGGTTATAAGGTTTAGGATTGAGAGTATAGAGTTTAGCATTGTGGCTATAGAGTTTAGGGTTGAGGGTATAAGGTTTAGGGATGAGGAAGTGTAGGGTTGATGATTTAGTACATATGATTTAGGGCCTAGGTTTGAGCAATAATGTTTATGTATTAAAGTATAGGGTTGAGTGTATAGGGTATAGCATTTAGGGTATTGGGTATAGGGTCAAGGGTATAGGGTTTATGATTTAGAGGGTATAATGTATAGGTTTGAGAGTGTCGGGTTGAGGGTTGAGGTTATGGGATTATAGTTTAGGGTATATGGTTGAGGGTTGAGGTTATTGGGTATAGTGTCAAGGGTACATGGCTTACAAGTTAGGGTATAAGGTATAGGGTCAATGGTATACAATACAATAATTTAGGGTTGAGAGTTTATCATATAGGATTTATGGCCTAGGATTGAGGGAGGTTGTTCATGGTTGAGGCTATAGGGTTTAAAATGGAGGTTATAAGGTTGAGGATGTATATAAGGACATATATGTGCATTATGTGATAGAGAATTTTATCTTGCATATAGTAATAAAGGGATTATCTATCGTTTGAGTCTATGATGGATAGATATCACAAATAGGATTAATTTTTAATTCAATCAAGGCTGATATTTTTTGTAGTGTTCACAATATTCCAACATAGTTATCAAGGTTATTCATTTGAATCCAACCCAATTGGTTTTGAACTTTATTTGTTCTTCCTTATTACATATGAATGTTGAGATGAAAATATTTGAGGTAACTAGACCACATTTGATGTTGATAATTTGACAAAATTTCTTATATTTATATAAATTTAATAGGCTTATGATCTATGTGAATAACAATGTCTTTCCTGAAGATATAGTAATTCCATGTTATTTGCAAGATTGAACTATTTATATAACTACTTGGCATACATGGGGTGCCCATACATAGAATTAGATAAAATCTCACTACATGTTAAGAATTTAGATGACCAAATTGAGGACTAAAAGTACTCCAAGTGCATATTTGGAGGCCTCAACCTCAATTTAAAAGCACTAGTGTACCAATTTGGAAAATCCATTTTGATTTGAAGGTATTATTTCACACATCTGATGACATAATGGAAACTTGGTGGTACACAATCTATAATAAAAAAAATTAGACCCCTTAAGTTGATTGAAGAGGCCATTAATTCAAGGAGTTGGATACTTATATTCACCCAAGTTGTCTCTACTATTTGATATTTCTATTCACCCAACTTATATAACTACCTAAATTTACCCTTAGCTCACTCATCCCATGGATTGTTGTTGTGGGTTTAGTGTTTTTTATAGGTTTAATCTCTTTAAAAATGGTAGATATATGTAGTAATGGAAAAAGTATCATTTTTCCCTTACTTGGTTTGGGAATAACTCTCATTGAATTAACCTAATGGTGTCTTGGAATAGTGTTGTAATGTGTTGTACACATTCACATAATTCTAGGGCCCTTATTTGTTTAAAACATACCTTAATGTGTCCTTTTCAAGAATGTTGTAAAGTGTTGTAACACACTTTCACACTTTTCTAGGGTTTATTTAATGAATTAAGCCTAACGGGCCCCATTTAATGAAACATACTTAATGTGTACCTTATTTAAGTGTTGTAAAGTTTTGTAACATGCTTTCACATTTATCTAGATCCATTTTGATTAATTGTGGTTTATTGGAGTTAATTAACCCATTTAATCCAAACTTAAACCTTATTTATGACACCTCTCGAAGATCTATTCCAACATCAACAAATTCAAATTACAAACATCCCAAAACATGTTAGAGCCAACCAAAATGATCTACACCATGATCTCCACATCAATATACAATATTGATATCAATGGCAACACTCTAGTGTATAATAGTATACCTTGTGCTTATCCCACATGCTCATGTTTCCAACAGCATCAATGAAAAACTCCTCATTCTTGCAACACTAATTGGGGGAAAAAATAGGAGGCGACATATATTTACCTCTTCATCATATTTTTTTTCTAAACCACTAAATTTTTCTTAAGCATTATTCTTGTTGTGGTAGCTTTTTCATTCTTTCCAATTGACCTAAAATTAACTTTTGTGGAATGAAACTTCATGTCAAACACTATAGTTTCTCACTGAGCTCAATCATTGGGGGTACCGTTAGTACCTACTAGCTCAAACTTTGTGGCCTATAAAGTATCCTTTTTACACATAAATATATAAAATTTTCAAACTTCCAAAGTCACAAAAAATATATTCCTAACTACTTTACACTAAAGTGGGGGAAAAATGCAGGGTCATAAAATTGCACCCTATGGAAATTTCACACTTGCACATTTTTCCCACTACATTTATGGCGACTAGCCACATTTATGGAAAAATACTTATGAGTTGGAATTTCAAAATTTCAACTCCATAAGGAACAATGATGAAGCAATAATATTTTTCCACCTCATTTTGTGTAAATTTGTGAGTTAGACACCTGTGCAATGCATAGACATCTGCACAGTGTGTAAGCATCCTCAAACTTTCTGAGTTTAAATGAGGGAATATTGTGCATCTCACCTATGACATGCATCATTATGGTAGAATCATGAGTGTAATGGGTCCTCCCACCAATTATACCTTACAAAACCTCTCATTTTCATCCATTCTCTAATTCATGCATTCCATTCTCACTTGCTCTCAATCTTTCACTCTCTTCTCTTCTACATCTCTTCTCTATGATGAAGCTTTGTTGGATTTACATCTCTTTAATAACTAAGGCTCTCTTGTAAGCACTCAATTTCATGTGTATCAAGCTAAGAAGGAGCCACATACTACTAGTAATGCTCTCTTGTTGAATTATCCTTTCTTGTTTTTTTTACAAATACATGTTTGACTTGTCAATTTTATTTGTGATAGGGGTTATCCTCCATAGCAAGGTTTGTTTCTATCACACACATTATCTATTTATTTGTCTATCTGGCTATCTACGAAGGTTGGAACACCAAAACAATGGTTTGACTGAGCCAAACCTCGAAACAGCCCCAACAATTTTCCTTGTCCTCCTTATGTGTAGGTTGTTCACATGAATCTTTTTTGGAGGCTTCATATCGTAAGAATCCCTGAAAGTTTTTATCTCGCTTTCTTTATCATTTCAATATATTTAGTTTAGATTAATAAACCATTCTTCTTGTTGGTGTTTCCTTCATTTTAGCTTTTTCTTAACTCAATAGAATAGATAGACTTCGGATTCTAGGTAAATAGCATACTCCATGAGTTTTTGGGTATAAGTTCAACTCTATGTCTATATGAGATACTATTGTGTCATGTTGTCATCTAAATCCTGCATTGACATCCTTTGGCTGAGAGCTTCCTAGCTTGTTCCAGAGACCTATGTAATCTAATATTTTAGTCCCTAAAGTCCTTTATCCAAAATCATATTAGAGACTCTTATTTTATTACATTTTTTTATCTCAAACCTCTATTGCTTGAAATTCGTACATTGAGGTGATTCAGAGCCATTCAATCCCTTTAGACCCTATTCATCTTGGGATAGAGGAGTAGTGAATCCCCTCATTTGTAATGTGCTCTACAACTTGGAAAATATATTATGTATGTTCATTATATTAGAATGAAAATTTGAGGTACCATTCCTAATACTATCTAACATAATTGAATTCTTCATAGGGATACTAATAGTGATTTTATCCATTTATCTTTGAGACTATGCAATTTATTACTTGATCCATTTTTTTGAATAATGCATCTAGCATAGAGGAAGGAATGATAACTAATAAGGGTTGGTGATCACTATGGTGTGCGCAAAACTGGGTATGAGAGGCAAAAGGTTGGTTGAAGTGATAGCTTGGCATAATTGAATATTGGAGTGATAGTTAAAGGAATTAAAGTTATGGGATATAGTGCTATATGTGGAAAATATTTTTCTAAGTGAGGTAACAATAGGTCTAGAAGTGGTAGATGAAAGATCTATAGAGGTTTTATATCATGTAGATAAAAGATATCTAAAAAGGGCTATATGTGAGAAGTAAGTCGTGATTGGGAGACTAGCGGGAAAAAGATAAGTAATAAATGGTGGGAGACTCATAGATGGACTATGGAGATGGGTAGTGATGATGCAATTAGTAATGGTAGAAGATGGATCATCTATGATAAAAAAAAAAATTATGGTCATGAGTAGATGTATTAGTCACAATAGATGAAGTAATATTAGGATAAATTACTTGCAACATCTCTAAGGCATATGGTTTATTAATAGGAACATCATGCAATAAATTCTTGGCCATTCAAATAAAAAAATGGTCGTAATCCTTATTTTTCATTATGAACATCATTTTAATTGGTTTGGGAAACCATTCTAGGGTTTAAATGAACATTAACTCTCCTTATAGTACAACAAAAATGACACTTCATTTGTATTGCTTTAGATAACCATGCTAGGGTTTATGTGAGAACTTCTTAGTGGAAGGTTATGATCTCAAGTAAATCATAGTATAAATAAAATAATAGAGGATAAAGTTCAAAATTGTATTTTTAGATTGAAAAATGAAAAGTATTAGTTGTATATTAGATCTTAAAATTAAACTTTAATATGGTTATCATGAGTTTCTCTAGGGGAAATAAAAGAGAGCACAATCAAACGCAAAAACCTAATAGAAATAAGATGTAATAATTTGAAAGAAATCAAGTAAAAGAGTGTTAAGAGATTTTTATTTGAAGATGACATGTGAATATTAAAAAGTTCATATTTGGAAAGCTTTAATAGGAATAAGAAACCTTAGAAGAAAAATAGGTTGTGTAGGATTGATTAGGTTCACCAAAATTTAAAGAAATATAAACATTCCTTTAATATAATATAGAACAAGTCAATAAAATGTATATACATAAGCACAATTAACCTAGATTAATGATTGGGGATATCTATGTGTTAGTATTTTTTAATAGTAAATCTTGTACTATAAAAAGTAAACATAATGGCTAGAGTTACTTATACCTATGATTGAAGAATGAAAGTTGTTAGAGAATATTGTTAAATCTATTTTTTTCTGCGCTGAAAAGTTAATGGAAGCCAAAATTTCCCCTTCTTCCTTCCAAGTTGTATATATCTATCAACTCTTTTGCATGTTGCAGCATAGTTCTGTAGAGAGTGAGGTTCATCTTGTTTTAACTCATCCATTAGGCTATTCCACCTTTGTGACAAATTTCCCATTACAGTTTTCCCTATAGTTTTTGCTACCTTCACATATTCTTTGTAAGTTGCTTCTCTTATAGGCAGGATCCTTTTGCTATAGCTTGGTTGGTAAATAATTTTGTGCCATTCTTGGAAAATATCTCTAGGATTGCTAGATTCAGCCATGATGGATAGATGAGTATTAATTTTTTTTTCCCTATAAGTCTAGAATTGTTGTCCCAACTAATTTCATTTTGTATCCAAGACATAAATTCCCTTAATTGGAGATCCCCAACATACAACAATGGGTTCCAATCATGGTCATGGGACACAATATAATTGTGCAAGTATAATTCACACAACAAATTTTTCACTTCAGGAGGAGCAATCTGATAAGCCTAAAAAAATTCAAGAGGATTCTCAAAGGAAGGATTCAAACCTAAAATGATCCTTGACAGTCTAAAAGAAAGATTATGCTCCTTCAAATACATGGCATACACTCTAGGAGGAGTTCTGCAAGTGAGCATTTGAGGCACTAAAGCTGCCACATTATCCACCTTTTCCTTCAAGGCAACAATTTATGTGTTCTTTTCTTCAATTTCAGAATCTTTATTTATAATCTCCTCCTTTAGCCTGCATTTTTCCTTTTTCCATTCTTCTTCCCTCCTTTGCATCTCATTCCATAGGTTCATGGCTACCATGTTCCATGAAAAATAAGAGGGTCTATGTATTCCTACCAAAATCTTCCCTGGCACCGATTCTTGTTCTTCATATGGCACTAGCTATAGGGATTCTAATAGTTCACCCTATTCTGACTATAGGGGTTCTTTCTCTTGCTACAGGAGCTCTTGATTCTCATCATACTCTTGACTCTCAACCTATTTTGCAATGGCAGCAAGCTATGCTAACCTTATATTTTCCTATTCCTCAAAAATGTCCTTTTCCTCAACATTCACATGACCCATTGGGGCTTCTGTGTCCTCCTTAGATGTTCTTCGAGGCCTAGGGATTTTCTTCACAGGCATACCAATTGCTAGCTTAACTGTTTTTCATTTCCTAGGAGGGTCTTCATGTTTTTCTTTAGCTACATGAAGAACAATATCAACCTTTTGTTTCTTAGAGCCTAATGTTTCTTTTTCTACCATTTGCTTTTTGGATTTTCCCTTCCTCATTTCTGTCTCTTTCTTTTGTGCCCTAGTTTGAATTAGTGTTTCAAGAGGAACATCATCATTAGAGTCTAAAGAGGAACTATCTTTGTTTGAATGTTCTGACTCAGAGGAACTGATTTCTATGGTTTTCTCAGCTATAGGAGGGTTAACACTAGGGCTTGCACTAGAAGTTGAGGCTCCAGGGGTGGCTTCAACAACACTCAATCTCCTACTAGCCCTACGTGTTTGAGGCAAAGCCCTAGGTACATATTCTCTAGTCTAAATTGATCAATATTTAAGAATTCATCTCGTGTCATGTCAGAAACATCTTGCAGAGACTTTTCTACCAATAATTTGATCAAACAATGGTGAGAGATAGAATTATCCCTACCTTTTTGGGTTTTAGCTGCGATGATTGCAAGAAGATGGTATAACACATTCGACATGTTCATTCTTCTCCCCTGCCTCATATGATTTATGAGTTTGAAGTGCACAAAATGTAGGTTCAACTGTCAGCTTTCACAAGGAATGTACTTCATAATGTGGATAGCTACTTGTTTCCATAGCTTAGGCAAAGAGGTTATCTTCGTACCTTGCTTGTTCATGTCTAATGGAGGGTCACTATGTTCTATAAATTCAGCTCTAGCTAACCTTGCATCTTTGGTTATAGGGTATAGCTCTCCATCAGGAGGAAAACTTGTCACCTCCACAATTCTCTCTTCAGTAGTAGGGTAAATGCACAAAGTTGAGTCCACAAAACATGGAAGTTTTTTCCTTAGCCAAAAAATTGAAATCAACTTTGATAAAACAGGATCCCGATTTTAATAAACAGGATCCCAATTTTTAAAAATTAGGACCCCATTTAGCTTCGGGATCTTGAGCCTGAACATGAAATGGGATCCTACTTTTAAAAAATTGGGATCTCATTCCCATAGGATCCTGAACCAATGGAGAAGGAATGGGATCTTGATTACAATGAAATGAGATCCCGATTTGTAGAAGTCGGGATCCTGTTTTGTAGAAATCGAGATCCTGTTTTATATTGCTATTTATTTTTTAAAAAACAATAAAATTTCATTTCATAGTGGATGGGATCCCAAGTATAGGCAACAACAACCCCCACAAACAGCTACAGGTACCCGCCCACACCCCGTTTTTTTGCATTTTCTATTTTTTATTGAAATTGTGAAGAAAATGAGTGAATTTGGCATGTTTTTTTAAATTTATTTCACATTTTGAGAATTTTTTTCCCATTATAGTAGAAATGAGTAATTATAAAAATAGAGAAAAAAATGCAATGAAACCTGAAGATTTTTTAGTAGAAATGAAAAAATGAACCTTGAATTGTGTTTTACAAACAAAATTTAACTTTTGAAACCTAAATTGTTCAATTAAACCAAAATTAAATGAATTTGAAAACCCTAATTGAAACAAAACAAAAAATTGCATTTCAAAACCCTAGAAATTGAAATGAAATAAAAAATTGCATTTAGAAACCCTAATCAAGCTTTTTGAAACCCTGAATTCAAATCAAACGAAAAAAATTGAATTTGAAAACCCTAGTTTGAATTGAAATGAAAAAATTGCATTAAAAACCCTAATTGCTTAGAAATTGAAACCCTAAATTGAATTGGAACAAATTTTTTTGTTAAACCCTAAATTGAAATCAAACAAATCATTTTGATTTTGAAAACTAGGTAATTTCGAGCTCAAAAAAAATCATTTGCATTGCTTAAATGTTTTAAATTTTATTTGCATTGTATGGAAAAAATGACATGTTAAACTTTAGTTTCAATGTTAAATTATAATTAGATTAGAAAACAATATGTTAAAGAATAGTTAAAATTCATAAAGTTTATCTTGATGTTTGTTTTCAAATTTAGTTAGCAAATTCGTAAATCTAAGCATGTACAATTGATTCCAATTGGCACTAACTTGCAAGTCTAAATTATTCCAAGGGCCACCCAAACTTCACCCTAAGTTTGCTAAACCCTAGACTCTGAACTGTAAAATCTAAACCCTCAACACTAAAGCATTTGAATTTTTTCTTAGGACCTTAAAATGAAATTTGGTTTCCTTAAAAAACCCTCTATTGTCACCATTCAATAGATCTTTTTGTAATGTTTTCACTTATTTGAACATATAATATAAAACCTTTTGGTTTCTAAAAGTTTATGAAGAGTGGATAATCACTCTCTATGACACTTAGACATGATCATTAGGGATCTAAATCATTGGAATAAAACTTTATTCTATTATATCCACAAGATAGGAGAGTGCGAGTGACAGTGCTATGGGTAAAGTTTCTTTCATTGGACATACCTAAAATTATGTAGGTTCAATGTCAAGAATGGGTCTATTTGGTAGATTTATGAAAACTATTATGAATATCTAGAATACCATAAAGGTATAATTATAGCAATTCCAATTGGAAACACTTGGGTATATATCATATGAAATTTAAATCTAGTAAGGTTTCTATTATATAGGAGAGTTGATAATACATGGAAAGAGGTTTTCACGGGAATATATGTATTAAGAAACACATACCATGAACTCTATAGGATTTTTAAGATGTGATCCTAGATAATAATCCACCCATCCTCAATCATAATGGATTCTTTAGCAATTAAGAGAGATTCAATAACCATAAAATTGCCTATATTTTGATACTATATAGATTTATGTGGAAGGATAGAAATGCATCAATAAGGAGACCAAGATGGAACCATTTAACACCTAAGGTACACCTATTACATGGGAAAGGGAGGAGGTACATGACGATAGGTTGGAGGAACTATGCTATTATTACAATAGAGATAGGAGGAGGATTCATATTATGCTCCTATAAATAAGAGGTTAATTTAGAAGATTAAAAGAACTAGATAATAACAAAGGAAATAATTCTATAGAGGGAGTGAGTGGGATTGTTGGAAATATACAAGGAGAGAGGTGAAGGTCCCAACACCTACATAGAGTCCTACATGAAATACACCAATCTAGGCACTTCCTAGAAGGATCAAGATCCATGTGAGTAGCCTCTTTTTATTTTTGTATCTTCTACATATGTATATTTATTTCTATATTATGTGATTAAAATTATGTATGATATAACTTATTAATAAGTGATTACAAGTATAATTATTATAATATTTCATATTTATTTTTATATCCTCTAATTTAGGAGGAAATTTTTACTTGTTTTGATAGATGTATGTTATTTTTGTGATGTGTAGATTGATTCATTTTTAACATGATACTTTTTTTTATTAGAGGGGTAAACACTTTTGACCTAGAGCTAGATGGAACCAATGAGGCCATAGTATGGCTAAATTTGGACCTCAATAGACATCTAGATCCCCTTAAGCCATCCTATCACCCTAAATCATAAATCAATTTCTTAAGGGGTTCCAATATGACATTTCTTAAGGGGATCAAAGAAGTTCTTAAAATTTGGAAAAGTTGCCCAAGGAAACCAAATTTAACAATAATAAGATTGTGAAAGATTATAATATGAATGATATTTCATGATCTAGGTTGGTCAGTCAAAACAAGAGTATATCTCAATCAACTATTCCACAAGAAAATGTTCTTCACTAACTTGCAAGTTCATTATATTCCAAGGGGCACCAAAACTTCACCCTAATTTTTGTAAACCCTAAACCCTGAACTCTAAAATCTAAACCCTAAACACTATACCATTCATTTTGTCCTACCTGACCTTAAAGTGAAATTTGGTTTTCATAGGAAAATCCACAAAATTTCATTCCCTTCTGCCATGTAATTTTATCATCGGATCTTAGTACATATATCCCATTAAGTTATCCTATTACCCTAAACCCTAAAGCCATCATTTTTTCTTAGGCTCTTAATGAAATTTGGTTGCCTTAGGCAACTCCACCAAATTTTATTCCCTTATTCCATGTAATTTTTTCCTAGGATCTTACTACATGTAGATCCCCTTAAGCTATCCTATTAACCTAAACCATAAAGCCATCATTTTTTCTTTAAAGGCTCTTAATGAAATTTGGTTGCCTTGGGAAACTTCACCAAATTTTATTCACTTGAGCCATGTCATTTTTTCCTAGGACCTCACTAGATGTAGATCCCCTTAAGCCATCCTATCACCCTAAATCATAATTCCATTTCTTAAGGGGTCCCAATATGACATTTCTTAAGGGGATCAAAGAAGTTCTTAAAATTTGGTGATCAAAGTTTCCCAAGGCAACCAAATTTAACAATAATAAGATCATGCAAGATTATATAATATTAATAGTTAATTGTATTTTCATTCAAGTAACATGTGCCTTACACATAAATGAGGCTTACATATTTTATAATTTGTATTCAATTATTTAAGGCCATTTATATTGAATGGTTTAAAGGTATTTCCTAAACATGTATCTTACATCTTGAAATTACAAATCTAATGTAGGTTCACTCATATCTTAAAGATCACATGGATCCATTCAATAATATTCACAATCCACCTCCACGCCATCCATCTCCACCACCTTCACCTCCACCTCCACCCACTCCACCTCGTAAACCCCCACCTCCACCACCTGAAATCAATGAACATGCTCATTTGCAAGCACAAATCAATGCCAATGTTAGAACCATCCAAGATCAAATCAACATTATTCAAAATGAAGAATGTGTCACACCTCCTGTGAGAATGTTTACATCTAGGATGCAAACCCTTGTTGATGTTTTCAAAGCTATGGATGGGATCTTAGATGAGCATCGACAATGGCTAGAGGAAAGGAGAACTTCCGATTCTGAAAAGGAAAACGCAAAGAAATGAAGAGATGCAGTAGAGAGCCACAATAGTTTCTAAATTAAGACAATGATCTAAATAGTTATGAATTTATAATTTTAGTGAACGATGGATATTTTGTGTGATGAATTTATAAATTTGGTTCTAGATGGATATTTTTAGTGACATGAATTTATGATTTTGGTTCTAGATGGATATTTTTAGTGACATGGATTTATGAACTTATAATGAATAATATATAATAGTATATATTTTATGAATATCTACTAGATCATGATTTCTCCTGCTAAAAAATTGTAATATATATGTGTGTGTGTGTGTGTTAGACATAAAATGAGCTTTTTTGAATGTTTCAAGTTTATTGTTTAGTATGTATGTGCATGTATTAAAAATTTTCATATATAGTTCTTAAAATTTGAAATTTGTATGTATGTACATAGTTTAGTTTAATGATTTGTACGCATGCAAATTATGCATCATATTTTTTATTTTAAATGTACATGTACATGTTAAATTTTGAATTTTGTATGGACATTCTCTTGAGTTGAAAAATCAATGTATATATATGTGAATTTCAATTAAATATATGATCTTAATATATATGTTGCTCATCCTATTTCAATTAAATATATGATCTTAATATATGTATGCACATCCTATTTTGTATGATTTAATGCAGGTACAAACAAATATTAGACCTTAAAATATCGAAATCCCTTCTAGTCCCCCCCTTTCTTGACCCCATTACTCAACAACCCATTCCACCCAACAAATCTAGAATATCCATGAGGTGGTGCATACATCCGTAGATGAGTGCACATTTTTGGGATCGATGGTATATGGTTTTTGATAGTCCCCCACGTGCTAATTGGGAGTTCCCATTGTATTTTTTTAGAAAACTGTATGTAGAGTTTGTTTTGGGAAAAAATCCCAATTATTTTAATTTTAGATCATTTCAGGGTGTTGGTGGCAGCATGCCACAATAGAAATTAGGGGCAATGGTTGATCCCCAATGCCCTATGCATGTGCAACCCCTTGTTTCTCCTAGTCCTCCCATTCCTACACTTGTAGATCATCGAGCTCTAGTCTCAACATTAGGTTCCCTTAGTACACTCGTAGGAGACCTTGATTAGCATGTTTTTGCAATAGCGGGTAGGGAGCATAGAGATGATGATGATGGAGGAGTTTTTATGGTGCTAGTCTGAGTACCACTCTAGGAGTGTTGAGGCCCATCCCCCATATATGTACTAGTTTTCATTAAGTATGCTATGTACCTGATCAAGCCACACCTAATTCAGGTGGACGAGGAGATTCTACTGGTTCATCTGGTCACATCAGTTCATTTGTAGAGTTTCTCATAGCAGACCATCACCCTGAGGACACTGCAACACAGGTATAAATATGCATCTAGATGTATGTTCATTTTATAAGAATTTTGATGGTTGTATATATCAAATAAAAGTTTTCAATGCATTTTAACAATCAAATTGTTTGGTGTACAGATGACACTAACATTGGGGCAATCATCTGTTCCATGAGTACATACATCGACACCGGTCATACTCGACAACCCTTATGGTGTATTTTGATTTCAATTTTTAAAATTATATATGAAATCATAAATTATTTAACTTGAGTTTTAAATTTATAATTGAATCACATATATGCTTGAAATATTTATGTTGGTTTAAGCGAGTCAATCAACATCCACGTTGACTCCTGAAGGATTGTCAAGCACTCCTCCACTATCGGGTGTCATAGATCAGGGGCAGGTACATTCATATTGTAAATTTGTTTAAAGTTTACATTAGTATAGTTACAATTTTATGAGTTTTGAATTCACTAGATATATGAAATGCATGCATGTACACTTGTAAATATTATAAGTGTTAAATGTCTATGTACATGTATGTCTAGGTTGATACCACAATAAAATTGGCATCAAGAAAACATTTTATGTTGCAGCTACTCATTGAGGCCACGATTTCTAGGTTGTACTTGAATATATATATATATATATATATATATATATATATATATATATATATATATATATATATATATATATATATATATAAACTTAATTCAATTGTGCATGCTTTAATTTTGATCTTATAGGACTTTGTTAGTGCAAATTTCAGCCCTGACCCAGACATAGTTACACCACCAGGAGGACATGTAGAGTAGGCTCTAGATCAAATGGTAATTTAATTTTTCTATTATATTTAAAGTCAATTATAAATTTTAAACTAAATATATACATAATATGATATTTTTACATATTCTTTTTCTTTTATAGCATGAGACACATCTTGTAGTTGAACATGTACAGACAAGCCCTAGAGAAGAGCCTAGTGCACAACCTCAGAATATGGTACACTTAAAATATGATAAATTATAAATTAAATTGAATTAAAATAATAATAATTGTAGAGTTGTACATCTAATTTTGAATTTATTTGTCTTGTTTATGTAGATTGATTTAGAGAATTTAGAGGTTGCTTTAGGTGCACCCGAGCATCCAAACGCAGATATGATGGTAATTTAATTTTATGATGGATTATAAATTAAATTGTCATTAAATCATTTTTCATTGTCTTACATATGATTTCATCTTTCTCTTGTACAAAGTGTTTCAGGTCATCCACATAGTCTGCATGATGTGAAGAGGTCTCTTGATTATAGAGATAGTACATGACCTAGAAACATGTGATTTTATGTGTTATATTTGTTTATTTCATGGACTATATTTCTTGTTTCTCATGTACTCTGTTGGAATTTATTTCATGCGCTTAATATATTGGTTTCATGCTTAATATGTTACATAAATTATGGACTTTATTATTGTTTGAAATTTTAATTTACACATGCACATTTATGCATTTTATGTTCATATTCAAGACATTAATATAGGACATTAATGTGAAATTTAGTGATCTCATACATGATATTAATATAGAAAATTTTAATATTTATACTTTGCAAATTTAGTGATTTCATACATGATATACATGATATGTACATTCAATAAATAGTGATAATTACTCAATGTACTTATTCAATTCACGCCAATCAATAATTAGTCAATAAATCATAATTTACAAATAAAAGCAATCTATTTATATACCAGAAAGGATAAAATTTTAAGAAATAAACAATACCATAGAAGATTAGAGAATAAAAGCATTAATAAATTCTATAAATAATAACATCCAACACTAATTTATAAGTTGTCAAAACAAATAATGACATCTTAAGGGGATGTCTAAAGGGGTCATAATAGAATGTCTTAAGGGGTTATAATACATCTTACGGGGATGACTTAAGGGGTCTTAAGGGGATGTCTAAATGGGTCATAGTAGAACATCTTAAGGGGATGTTTTAAGGGGTCTTAAGGGGATTTCTAAAGGGGTCATAATAGAATGTCTTAATTAAGGGGATTTCTTAAGGGGTCTTAAGGGGATGTTTAAAGGGGTCATAATATAATGTCTTAAGGGGATGCTTTAAAGGGTCTTAAGGGGATGTCTAAAGGGGTCATAATAGAACATTTTAAGGGGATGTCTGAAGGGGTCTTAAGTGGATGTCTAAAAGGGTCATAATATAACATCTTAAGGGGATGCCTTACAGGGTCATAATACGTCTAAAGGGGATGTCTTAAGGGGTCATAATATAATTTCTTAAGGGGATGTATTAAGGGGTCATAATACAACGTCTTAAGGATATAATTGATTTAAAAATAATGTATGCATGATATTTAGTGATTATACAATTAGACATAAAGTTTCAAAGTAGGAAAACATGCACATTTAACAAAACAAAATATATAGAATATTGATTTGATACATAGAAGTACATAGAGTATGTTTAATTCTGTAAGTATGTATGTACATATATGTCATCTCAAAACAATGTTTAAAAAATTTGGATATGCCATCTCAAGAACATCTCAAACTCGTGGCTAGAATGTAGTTGGTCTTCACACCACCTGATATCAAAAAGGTACACACGATATCAATGAAATCATCAAAACATACATATTTTAATTTATATAAAACTATCTATATGTACATAACTCAAGTACTTGCATTTAAAAGTATTCCACACATGTTTGTAGGTTGAATCCAAGCATCCTCTCCTTTTTGTTTCAAAGTATGAGATCAATGCAATGATGGCTTAAGGATACAAAAAATGACAATAAATCAATTTTAACTATTAATGTCCAAGAAATATCAATATGTAATCAAAACATGTATTTAAATATAATTTAACTAATAATTACCTATTTTTACCAAGTATTCCATGTTGTCTAGGTTGAATCTGCATGGACTAGATCATTTTTGTGATTATTCCTTAAGGATGTATAAAAGGACAATTTAAATCAATTTCAACTAATAACACACTTGACCAATGTCAAAACATGTATTTAATGTATTTAAAAGGACAAAATAAAACTAAAACTATATTTACCTGTATTTACTTATTCCATTGTACCATCTACATCCTCTCTTTTTTGCAATGCATCTATGATTGCCTCATGCTCTTCCATAGAAATTGACCATAGCACTTGTTTTGAAGGTCTTCCATGATACCACTCTAGTTTTATATTTTTTGCCACCACCAAATGTGAATAATGTATAATATTTTATGTGTTTCATAGTCTTTGAATGTAGGTAGACCATTCTTTCTTATCAAGTATTTTTGTAGCCAAGTTCCAACAACCACCACTGATCCTATTGGAAAACATGTTTGAAAACCATCATCAAATAAGTTCTCAAAATTTTCTTAAGGGGATCAAATAATTTTTCTAAAAAATTGCTTAAGGGGATCTAAAACTTGTTATCAAAATTTGTTTAAGGGGGTGTCTTAAGGGGATCACCATACTTGTTGGATAATGAAAGCCATCATCATCTTCTTGAGGTGTTATTAACTTATGCCTAGTTTCCACGGAACGAGCCAACCAATATTTTGTTTGCTCTTCATTCCCCTCAGGTGCAATAATAGCATACACATGTCTTGCCAACAAAATTTGATATAATAACTTGTGCATATCCATATAAATAATTTAGTATTACAAAATAACTTAATAAAGTGAAATAAAATAAAATAAATTGAATTAAAATTACCTTCTTGTACAAGGTCTGAAACACGGTCATAATCTTGAGATGCAAACAATTGATCATTTTTTTTCAATAGTTCTTTCATATTGATTATGTGCTTTTGCAAGTGTCAACGATCTTTGCTCCCACTATTCAACCCATTTTGTATTTACACATGCTTCCCAATCTCCTGAGATACAAAAATGGAAAAAACATGCAAGCTCCCTTGTCCAAATAGTCCATGTGCTTGTTGTCGCACTCCTAAATGAATGCCATTCAGTAGATCCACTGATTGTCTCACAATCAAATCTAGTTACAATGTTCTCTTCTTCCACCAACCAAAAGAATCGATGAACTGTAGAGTAATCACTCAAACCAAGTGTAGATAATATTCTATTACACCAATCCACAATCTCACGTGGATCTTTAAATTTTACTGAATCCTCAAATTTTAATTGTTCTCTAGCAAGAATTCTTTTGACAAACGCACCAAATCCATCATGTTCTGCTTTACCATGCTCAGCTTCAAAAAAACTCCATATATGTTGTGCATTAAGTTCCTTGTGAACCCTACTTAACCAATAGAACATTCAAGCATTCTTGAACTGCCCCATACAATTATGTGACCATATAAGGTGTTCTTTCATCTGGATTCCTCTTTCTCTTAAATTTCTATTAAATATACTAAAATAATATTGAAAAAACTCTGACAAGTGTAACTGATTGTCACTCAAATAAAAAAGATACTCCCTCAAAACTTTTCTATCATCCTCAGTGCTATCATCTGCATGTCTATAAACAATATGGAAAAACATAGCTATTTGAACTGAATTATAATATTGAGATTGAATTTCCTCTTGCGGAGCAAGAATATAATTCTCCGCAAAATCAACCACTAAAAGTATAGTACCACTTGGAAATGTGTTTCTACATGCACAAAATTGGCCATCAAGCCATTGGACATGTTCAAAGTGCATGACAATATTTTGGTACAATTTTATTCTTAAATTCACTCATAAATGCATGCACACTAACTTTTTCTGTAACTAAATCACAACGCTTTCCTATTTTTCCATCTTTTAAAGAATAGTGAACATTCCTAAATCTTTTGAAATCTACTAATTGTTGTCCAAAATCATGATCAACACTTTCATGCAAACAAATTCTTAAAAATGAAAGATTTCCACAGTTAATGCATTGTCCAAAAATATAAGAACTTAAATAAAATAATCTATCAATAGTTTTTTCACAAAACAAACCTAAAATAAACTCTCTTATTGCTTTAGGTGGCATACCATTACCACAATCCTGTATAATCATGTTAGTAAGGTACAACGTATATATCAAAAAAATCATAAAAATAAAGAAATTGAACATGTATTTTACAACAACAAGATATTTCTTGCTTATTAATTTTTACATACCAGGGTTTACATTTTTCAAAAGACCTTTGACTTATTTTAATATTACCAGGTAAAACTGAAACACTACAAAATATTCTATAAAATTTATTTTGTGTTGTATCTAATAGGTGTTTTGGGTGAGGATTGCAAACTTTGGACCCCACCCTTAATTTTAAAACATCTCTAGCTTTAGATGAAACCCTAGTATTATCATGCCAATATTTTCTGATCAAAGATTTAATTTCAACTTTCAATTTTATATCAAACCTTAGTAGTCGTCCATTGAAACTCCAACATTGATTAATAGGATCATTTTCTATACTTTCTCTTCTTTTTTCCGCTCTTAGTAATTTTTTAGGATGTATTTTTAAAACTTTACTAATATTGCTTACCATTCTTTTATTTAAAGTTACTTTATTAACTATACTAGTTGTTATAGCTCTTCTTGCTGCGTTTTTATCTTTAGATCAACTATTTTTCCCAATAGATTGAATGGCAATAGAAACAACAGACATAACATGTTTTAATGATTGATCTTTTCTTTTTGGTTTAACATAAAATCCTAACCTTTTCATTACTTTCCTCATTTTTTGCATTCTCATCAATTACATCATTAGTTGACATTGAAATGCAATTTTTTAACAATAAAAGAATTTGGTGTATATTCTATCCGCATGTGTTCTTATTTGCCTCCAAGAAATTTGACCAGGAAAATTATCGAAAACACCACTTCCAATTTTTAAAAAAATATATTTTCATTAAATTCAACATCACATTCTATATTTTCATCTTCATCTTCATTTTGATTTACATTTTCATCTTCATTTTCATCAACAAAATGGTTTTCATTTTTATTTTCATCAAAAATAAAAGTTTTGTTTTCATTTTCAAGAAAATGATCATTTTGATTTTCATTTGCAACAAAATATTTTTCTTTTTGTTTTCAACAAATTCTATAAAAGTTTCATCTCTCCAAATATCATCAATGTCAACAATATTAAGTCCAGCATCTTGTAAAACTTCTACATACAAATTTACCATTTCACTAACATGTGGATTTGAAGACGTACCTAGATTTGTGCATATTGAAACATTTTCCATAGCATTCAAAGAGGGATTTGAAGACATAGTAGGACTTGTTTGTATAATCATATTCTTCTTCAAATTGACTCCTTGCAAATTAGCTTCATCTACAATCATGGTATCCTCAATGTTTTCATCTTCAATAGCTGTGGAATTGGTTGCTACACCATCATTCATTGATTTCATTCTCATTCTTCTTTCTCTTTGTCTTTGTCTCTCCTCTCTATTTGCTTCAACTTCTTGAGGATTCAATGTCTTCCTTCTCTTATTATGAGCTTTATCTCCTATAATTATAAAATTCTCAAGCACAAATGAATGTTAATAGTGAAATACTTCAAAATATTCAATCCAAATTGGAAGTTGAATATCTATTAGGAAAAAATCCTTCCTCTTGTGTTCCTCAAAACAAGTAGAAAACTAGCACAATTCCACTTTAAAAAAGAATTTCTCCATGCCTCCTTTGAAAAATTCAATCCATATTGCAAATTGAAGACCTTTTTTTCCTCCAAACAACCACAAAAAACACAATTCCACTTCAAAAATGGTGTAGATGATGCCTCGTTTGATAAAATAAACTAAAAATCAAGTTCATCACCTATAAATACAATAGCTCATGAAAAATAGTTTACTTTTACTGCTCTTGGCCGTACATGTGAAGTTGCAGACTTCACAGTAATTTTTTGCATTATATTTAAATAAAAGAAACGAGATCCCATTTATAAAAAGTGGGATCCCATTCTATAATCAGGATCTCGTTCTCTGACATTGAATGTGGGGACTATTGGAAGGGAAACGGGATCCTGTTTCCCTTCCAAGGGTCCAAATATTATAGAATAAGGAATGAGATCCTGATTATAAAATAGGATCCCGTTTATTAATAAACGAGATTCCATTTTTTAAAATTTGAATTTTTATTTTCTTTGTGGTTGAGTTTTTGCCTAGTATTTTGGTTCAGGAAAAGCATTGTAAATTTGAACCTAGGCCTTCAACCTAGTTTGACCTGCAAGTTGAAGGTCCTAACAATGTCAAAGAAAAATATCGACTTTGGGCATATGGCTGACGACTTTTTTTGCAGAATTTTTTGATGAAATTAAAACCCATTTTAGATGAGACAATGCAGATTCTAAATATGTAATTTGTTTTGCAATTGGATTATTTTTTCTATTTTTCAATTAATTTCTAATAAAATTGGCCCATAAACTTTAAATATCAGGGTTTTTTACTATTTTAATAACTTTCGATCAACATAACATTTTGACAAACGAATTGCACGAGAACAAACTTCAGAAAATTATTTTCAATTTAAAAAAAAATCAAAAAATGATAAGTTTAGGTCATCTTATGCATGTTGTACACGACGAATTTTCAAAATGACAAATCTGCCTTTAATAAAAATTTAACAAAAGAAAATATTCAATAAAAAGTTACAAAAAAATATCAAGAACAAGCTTCAGTGAGTCACAAATCTCTTCCCAAAAAGATTTAGAAAAATACGATAATTTAAGTCAAAATATGGATGTCGTACACGTGCATGGTATGGTAAAAATAAAAAGTGACTTTTAAACAGTGGTTTTTAGAAATGCCTACTAAAACTCAATTTGTACAATCTGGGTATTGAAATAAATTACATATTTAGAAACTAGACTCCAAGCACTACATTTTATGATTAGTGAATTTTTAAAATATTTTATCTCTAAGTGCTTCAAATTTTAAGGTCAAATGTGTCAAATTTTGATAATCAGAAAAAACACTTCCACTTTTTGGCCAAAAAGTGGATTCAACTTCTTGCACACACCCAACAATTATCTCTAGCCCTTTTACCATGGCCTTTCCTTAAGAGAGTGTCTATGCAAATTCTAGTGCAATGTCCTCATTATAGTTGTTAAGCTTTAGGAAATACTCCAATCAACTGCAATTCTCGAACTCAGCCTAGGAAGGTGCATCTTGCCCACATCATGAACCATGGGTTCATTTCTGATTAGCTGACCTACCATTGTCTGCAATTAAACAAGCACTTATGCAAAGTTTCCCTTCCTACAATATTTTTCTGAAAACCAATTTTTTTCTTCTTGTAATGCTTCTAAATTCCCAATGCCAATGTTGTATGTATTTTACCTTTTTGGAGACTTAGGATTATGACTAAGGCAATAAAGGCAATAAAGGCAATAAAGAGTCATAAATGAGGGGTACTATAAAAAAATGGTGGCATTTTGTTGTCATTTCATAAATGCAAGCCATCACTTCACTCTATCATTCAAATTAACTCAATTCAAATTTTGCTGACATTGATCAACATGGATTGACATGTGGACATTTTATTCACACTTCCCCCCAACCTATATTTGAGCATGTGTCCTCACATGCGGGGTGGTCATTATGATTTGACAAGGAAGGGCATAATTATGCTATGTAGAACATCAATATTAATTTATAGTAATTAAATAAATGTACTAAAGACAATTAAGATGTAACAAATTATCGTGCACCTACCTGAATTCTTGGAGTATTCATTGCAAAGAATATAGAGGAAGTATCGGTCACCTTTTTAAAAATTTTAGTTGAGAAATTAATGGAAGTGGAGATGGAATGAAGTGAAGTGAAAGCAGAGTGATGGAAGAGAGAGAATGGTGGAGATGGATGGTTAGATGAGTTAATGAAGAAGTTGAATCCCACAAGAGTGGAAGTCTTTATTATGATAAATTACGTACCTTTGTCAGCTCGAAGGAGGGACACTAAGTTTGCTTCCTTTGGCTACAGGAAGTTTGGGTGTTGCATGCTGAGTGAATTGTTGCATGAATTCCTCCTTGGAAGTTGGCTTGTGATATAACCTGAGACGATGACCATTGACAATCAGCTTAAATCTAACAGGGTCAATAGTAGTGAGCTAAACAACACCATTGGAGAAGAATTCAACCACTTCATATGGTCCTAGCCACCTTGTTTGTAGCTTACCTGCATTGTCTTGGTAACTGGAATCATAAAGGAGTGCCCAGTCACCTGACTGGAATTTCTTATCCTTTATGAACTTGTCATGCCACTTTATTCTTTGGTTCTGCACTATTTATGTGTGATGGAGGGTTGACTTTCTCATTTCATCCAAAATGTCCAGCTGCTTGATTCTATCCTTTTGCACTTTGGAGATGTCTATCCCAAGATCCAATGCAGTCCTAAGAGTTTTATGTTCAAAATCTATAGGCATCATGGTTGTCTTTCTATATAGCAACTCAAAAGGAGTAAAACTAGTGGTTGTCTTCCAGTTGATTCTATAGCCCTAGATAGCTTCTAGCATCCTATTTTCCTAGTCTTTTCTATGAATAGCCACTATTTTGGTCAAGATAGCTTCAATTTCCCTATTGTTCACCTCAAATTGACCATTGGCTTGAGGGTGATAGGGGGTAGACTTTCTATTCCTAATGTTGTATTCATTGATCAGTGTTGTAACAAGGGTTGATTTGAATTGAGCCCCTTGATATGTCACTATCTCTCTTGGAACCCCATATCGTGTGAATATTTCCTCATAGAGGAATTCTGCAACCTTTTTATCTCTAGCATGCTTCATGGCTTTTACTTCAACCCACTTAGTTACATGCAACAATTCCAAAAATGTTGGCTGAACCATTCTCTGACATCTATCACACTTCCTAGTTTATTTGATTGCATCTTTGTGAAGTGTGGGTCAATAATATCCTGTATTTAGAATATTCATTGTTGTCCTCTTGGCTACAAAGTGCCCTCCATAGGGTTCATTGTGACATGTATGCAATCTATCATATGTATCATCTTCTCTCACACATCTCCTCATCACATGATCTGGTCCAGTATAGAATAAACATCCTGCAATCCATGAGAAAGGAATTTTTTTCTCAATGAGAACCCTTCTTTCCTTTGGAGAGAAATGAGGGGGAACTCTTCCTATGACTAGATAATTTGCTATATCTATATACCAAGGTGTGTGCACATTTATGGAAAAAAAATGTTCATTAGGGAAGGAATCGTCAATGACTTGATTGTCCTTTGATGTAGTTAGCCTAGAGAGAAAGTTTGCTACAACATTTTCTTTACCTAGTTTGTCAACAATGGTGATTCCAAATTCTTGCATGAGCAGCAACCATCTTGCTAATCTTCCTATAATTAAAGGCTTATTCATCAGATATGTTATTGTTGCAAGATTTGTATGAACAAAGATATGATATCCAGTAATGTAATGTTTGAACTTATTGAGAGAATAAATGACTACCAACATCTCCTTTTCTGCTACTGTGTAATTAAACTCAGCTCCTTGCAAGTTTTTGTTGAAAAAGTAGATAGCATGCTCAATTTTTCCCTCCTTTTTTCCCAAAAAAAATCCTATAGCATAATCAAATGCATCTGTATGGATATGGAAAGGAAGTTCCTAATTAGGACCTTTGAGTACAGGAGCATGGGTTAAAGCCTCTTTCAAAGCAGAGAATGCTTTGTCACAATCTTCTGTCCACTAGAACTCAACATCTTTTGTTAGAAGGCTATAGAGCGGTGTTTCCATTTTACTAAAATCCTTTATGAAATGCCTATAATAGCCTGCATGACCCAAGAAACTCCTTACATCTTTTTGTTTTTTAGGAATAGAAAGATTGGTAATCACCTCAATCTTGGCTAGGTCCACTTGAATTCCTTTGTGAGAGATATAGTGGCCAAGGACTACTCCTTTGTACAACATCATGAAGCACTTTTCACTATTTAAGGATAGATTATGGTCTTCATATCTTTGCAAAACCTTTTTCAGGTTCTCTAATGCTTCATCAAAATCTGCACCATAGGTGGTGAAATCATCCATGTAGATTTCCATGCATTCATGTGAAATGTTTGAGAAGATGCTAATGAATTCCCTATAGAAAGTTGCAGGTGCATTGTAGAGACCAAATGGAAGCATTGAATAGGAATAAATGCCCCAAGAACAGGTAAAAGTTTTCTTCTCTTGGTCCTCAAGTGCAATCTACATCTAATTATACCCACTGAATCCATCCATGAAAGAAAAGTATTGCTTTCTTGCAAGAATCCAAAACTTGGTCTATAAAAGGAAAGGGAAAATAATTTGTTTTGGTGGCAAAGTTAATCTCCATGTAATCAATACAAACTCTCCATTTTCCTCCCTTATTAGGTACAATCACTAAAGGAGAGACCCATTGGTTGTCTAAAATAGGATAGATGAATCCTGCATCCAATAACTTCTGTAGTTCTCCCTTGACAATATCTCTTAATGCAGGATTGATTCTCCTTTGTGGTTGCCTTACTGGTGTGCAATCTTCTCTGATGTAGATCCTATGTGTATAGAGTTTATAATCTAATCCTTTCATGTCATGGTAACCCCATGCAAATACAGATTTATGCCTCTTTAACAAGTTGGTTAGGGACAATTCCTGCTCCTGAGTATGCTTGTTATGAATGTTCAAATACCTCCCTTCTAACACTTTCACTTGTGTGGTAACTCTACCATATCCATTTCACTAATGCTTGGAATTTTGAGCTCATTTCGTAGCAATGTATGAGACATACCTATTGCTATAGGAAGTTCAGCTGCATGAGCATGCAGAAGTGTTTGCAGTGGTCCAATAGAACCAGACTCAAAATCAGGTAATTCTTCATATGTCACATAGTTGTTCTAAATTATATTGGATAATATGTCATCCTCTTCTTGTATTTGCAGAAAAGGACTTCTACCTATCATCATGATTTTTACCACTAATGATTCATCAACTAAGCCCTTAAAGCTGTAATTCAGAGATTAGACATCTGATCTGAATAGCTATCTTAATCATCATGAAGGTTCATTTAATTTTCAACCCAAGGATGTATACTTGAAATGGGTTAGCACAATATGTGCACTAGGAATGTTGGCCTCCTCTAATGATTCAACAACTAAGCCCTTAAAGCTATAATCCAGAGATTGGACATCTGATCTGAATAGCTATCTTAATCATCATGAAGGTTCATTTAATTTCCAACCTAGGGATGTAGACTTGAAATGGGTCAACATAGTATGTGCACTAGGAATCCATAGCAGCCATATTCATTCTACAACTAAGAAAGACATAATGTTGAAATTAAATTACTTGAAAGGAAGTTATACAAGAACTAAACATCAACCAACAACTATACTAAGCTGAAATGCATGACAAAAATGGGAATTTGAGCATACAAACAGGAAACTACTATGTCTGCTAGTGGTTGTGGGAACATATAGTTGCCATATTTAATAACTATTGCTAAAAAAAAAAGTAATAACTGAGCTAAAGGATGGAATGCTCACCAAGTGGCCCCCCTTGGGTGAATATTCCTTAAGACTAACTCAGATGCAACAAACTTATAACCTCATTTTATTTATTGAAAAACATGATTAAAATAGAGCAACATAACTGTATTACTAAAAAACTAAGAATGTGAGTACAACATCAAATTAATCAACCTTCTGAGAAGGAGCATTTGAGTCTTATTTATAGAAGGAAAAACTACTAACTAACTACCTAGCAAGGGGGTCAACTCCAACAGATTAGGAAGATGCCACTTTATGGAAAGCATAGAAAGTGGAAAGGAGGTTATGCATTCATGGAATCTAGTCAAGTCAGTTTGCCTTAACATCTAGATCTAGCATAACAGTAACTCCTATATTTTCTCAACAAATAATTTTGACCATTTACAAGGCAGTTACAATCTTCAATTTAAATTAGCAATTTCCCTCCATTGACCTTGAATGATCACCTTTTTGACCTCTATGGCGAACAACCAGCTAGAAAAATCTTCCTCAAATTTGTAGGCTCTAATTATATCTGCATAACAACATTAGCACACACAACAATTACATATCTATAACTATCTCAAAGTAGCATTCATTAATCCACATGTAAAATTAACATAGATAGTTCACATAGCATATTAATGTCATTTAAAAGTCACAAAGATAAACTTATGCCCAATGTCTAAGGTTTTGAGGAAATAACATGAAAATTTCAATCAAACAAGTATCAAGGTTTATAACAACAACAACAAATGGATAATAACCTGTATCAAAATTGAGCCATAAATTGGACTCAACAATATTCATTAAAAATATACACCCAAAAAATACTCTATACTTGAGACTACAATGTGTCACCACATTTGATGATGTAATTGAAAAAGGGTTAACCATTGAAAAAGACTTAATTGCATATGGGGTAATCAATATCTATAAAGACTAAAAAGACAATAACCAAACCTCTAATGATAAACCTAAATATTGGTCCAAAAAAAAAATGTTGTAAATGGTGGTGTAACTAATAGCAAACATGTTCAAAACATATAAAACACACCATCTCACAATGCATAAGCACAAAAAAAACAAGGTGTTTGCAAGACCATAATCATTCCCCAAGGACAAAAAAAGAAAAATAATAATATTAACCAATCCAAGCACAAATACACTCCTCTTGGGGAAAATCTTGATATTATATTCCACAAATTGGCATAGGAAAACATGATCAAATTCCCTATCACTACACCACTCGATGTAAAAAAACCCAAGCTTGAATGGTATAGGGAATATGAATATTGTGAATATCACCACATTAAAGGACATAATACCATCAAATTTATCAGACTAAAGAATTACATCCAGGATCTCATCAGCAAGGGAGAAATCAAGATTCAAAATAAAAAATCCCCTAATGAGCAACTAGGAATTTATACACAATCCTTCCCACAAGATAATGGTGGAAAATCATCATATAATAATGTTTCATATACATACACCAATAATTCCAACCCATCCATGCATGATAAAATAATTGGTCGAATTGAACAATGCAACACTATTACCATAAAGGAACTCGACTGTGTTGTTACTACTCATCATGGTTGAGTGATGATACAAGGAGCATTAACCTCCTCATCCAATCCATCCAACACCAATAAATATAATATCTTTGAACACCTTGGAAGAACCCCATCCCAAATTTTTCCATCCTAGAACTCTTTTGTACCTCACCCATCCACAAAGAAGCACTCAAAAAAGCCCTCTAAGAATCCTGAGTACCAAGTGACATTAATTTCAACCAATTCCAAGCCATAATTGGACATCTCTCATCCCCCCTCAACTCTCATTCACTAATAAAGAAATACATACCAAAACACCTCATAATAAACCATTACACATTCAAGTCATTGTCTATAAACATAATATCAAAAGGGTCCTAATAGATGGTGGATTTGGTCTAAATTTATGTACATTAAAATTAATAAAACAATTGGGCTATTCAAATGATGTCATTGATCCCCATAAAAAGATAACTATCAAGGCATATGACAATGCTGGAAGAGAATCAAAAGGTACTATCAAACTACCTATTCAAGTTGGACTGGCCATTATGGACACAACATGTCACATACTTGACCTTGACCTACCATATAACATTCTCCTCATAAGACCTTGGATACATTCCATGCAAGCCGTCCCTTTCACCTATCACCAATGCTTAAAATTCTCACATAATGGAAGAGAAGGAACCATTCTCGCTAATCAGAAACCTTTCCAATATTGTAAGGCATTGGAAGGGAAATATAAAAGCTACCGCCATTGTCTCATTAATTAGGAAGCCTACACATCATCTAGTTACATTAACCCATTTGCACTACAACCAACATCCACACCATCCACCATTTCTAAAGACAAGGTCAGGATAATTGACACAAGATGTGGAGAATATAAATTTCAAAATTCATTTTGCATAGGAAATCTTCATACATCTCACATTCATATGGTCAAGCACTTAACTTGAAATTGAAGGAAACTTTTAAAAACTTCAACAAATGGGGATTACTAGTCAAAGAAGATCTGGGTCTAGAAATAGATGTTTCAGCTTGGTCGTATAAAGAAGAAAATGAGCTTCCTACCTTGGAAATCCATAGATATCCTAAAGGATATGATTTATGAAAAAAATGGGCTATAAGGCAAAGGATTGGGAGCACAAGAACAAGGAATCATGGAGCCTAATATTCAGCTTCGAGAATATAAAGATCATTAAGGACTTGGCTTCTTGGCCATTGATTTGGTAACCCTAAAACCTTAGTTTCCTCATGATGAAGGTGGAAAAGCTTCAACTCATAAGAACTATTAGGAGGAAGTCAGTGAAGAGTACTATCACACCATCATTGAACTTTTTGACACTAATAGTGTATTCACCATTTCCTCCTCCAGAGATCTACCACTTGTATATCTTGAATTTTAATTGATTGGAACCCACAAGGACCTCCAGCCTTGGACATATTTCAAAATGACAAAGCTATTCAGAAATCATGGGGGCTTGAGAACATATCCCATTGGGAGGCCATAAGCAGGACAATCAAATGATACTACATAAACATGGTTATTTTGGAGAACAAATCATGTGCCTTAGTCACAAAAAAAAATAAAAAAATCCCTAAGTGAAAACCTCGATGAGGCACTTTTGGATCATAAAAAAGTAAAAATAAAAGATGCATCCTCAAATGAAAACCTTTTTGAGGTGTTGGAGGATGGGGCACATGATTCAATCCCAAACTATGATACGTCTACTGTAGTGGTTGAAGATATTAGGGACATCAATTTGGGAAAAAGTGAATGACCAAAAATTACTTACATCGCCAAAGAGCTAGAAGAAAAATTTAATGAAAAATTGGGAGAATTCCTCAAAAGGCAGTCTATCAAATTTTATTGGACATACAAAGACATTTAGGATTAGATCCATCCATAGACACATATAAATGGCCTCAACTTGCAAACCATATTTTTCTATGATGACCACACTTCTCCCTCACATAATTCAATTATCTAATCATGTCCATTCCTCCATGATTATTTAAATAAATAAATTATGTTTATTTATTTAAATACGTCACTAATTAATCCTTATTTCTTCCATACACTAATACAAATACAACAATATATGACTAAATAAACTACTAAAAATTGTATATAAATGACTAATTTTGGTCACGTGACCATTAGTAGTTTATTGCCGGTCATTTATAACACAACTAAATTTATGACTAAACTATTTTAGTCATTTATCTAGTTATTAATTTAGTCATTGATTTGGTCATTGATTTAGTCATTAATTTAGTCATTGATTTAGTTATTAATTTAGTTATTGATTGTTGTTAACTGGTCATTTATTTATTCATGGTAGTGATTTATTTAGTCATATATTTAGTCATTAATTTAGTCATTGATTGTTGTTAACTGGTCATTTATTTAGTCATATATTTAGTCATTAATTTAATCATATATGTAGTCATTAATTTAGTCATTACTTTAGTCATATATTTAGTCATTGTAGTCATATATTTGGTCATTGTATTCATTTATTTTAGTCATATTAGTCATTTATTTAGTCATAGTTTAGTCATTTATTTGAGTGAATCAATGATTCAAGTTATAAATCAAATCTAACTTAATTAATTCTCACAAATTTATGCATATAAACTTCAAATATCATAGATATTCAAATATTTTTTTTTGTATTGGATTAACATGAAAAAAAATACAATCAACAAACAACTTTATGCATATAAAGCTCAAATATCATAGATATTCAAATCTTTTTTTGTATTGCATGAAAAGAAAGAATATACAAATAGCAAATAGTTGCATAACCAAAGGAATTACAAACAACATACAACTGCATAAACAAATCCTTCACTGTGCTCTTGGTTGCCATGGAAGACAAATCCAATATACGATACAAATGCTACAAACATTGAAGAGAAAAAAAGACATGAAAATACATCCAAGAAACAAGATCCAAGAAATACATCCTTCACTGCACTCTTGGTTTCCATGTAAGACAAATCCAAGATATGATACAAATGCTACAAACATTGAAGGGAAAAATGACATGAAAATATATAGTAAATGTAGTTATATTATTTGTGGTGCATATATTGTCTGATTCATAGTATCCTTGCCCTCCCATTCCAGTCGGACAACCCTTGAGAGAAGATTGGAAGGATTCAAATGAGAAGGATGGAAACTTCCTATCTAGAAATCTCACTAGTCATGGTCAGATGAAAGTAAACAGTTCATGTTCACCTCTCCAATTTGACGAGATGCAACCTGAAAATAAGATTTCAACTAGGGTTTTAGAATATGTTTATTAAAATAAAAATATGGTTATTAAAATGAAAATACAACCAAGATTTAATAATGAGCACATTTAGATTTTTACAATATGGCATCCTTTACCTATTTCAGCAGTTCTATGAAATTTCCTAGGAAAACGGAGATGATAAGAACACTTCCTTAAATATTTCTTAGAACAACAGAGATGATAAGAACACTTAAATTTTTCTTAGGACAATGGAGATGATAAGAACACTTCCTTAAATATCCATCAAAATCTTAGCTGAAAATTTAATTATGGTGAACTATTCCAACAGATATAATATGGAAACAATAAATTCTTTAACCATGCAAGCATGGTGACATCAAATAAGGTCTTATCACCTAGCATAGGAAATTGTAGTCTTTTCCTTAGATACATGCATCCTTTGAATTATTGTTGCTCAAATTTTGTTCCAATCAAATAACCTCATGCTTGTTATGGAATTAGTATTCTCAAGTTTTGAACCCTCTATGGTATTGATTTAAACTATTAACTTGAGAATAAAGGATACAAATAACACATTGGTAGACACTATGCATTGAAGCAGAGATTGCTTTGCATTGCTACCCATAAGATGATGATTGGTGTACTTCCATTGTGCATTTTATATCATTAATGCAGGATTTGTAAGATTGCAGTTCAGTACTAGGAAAAGATAGTTCTTATATAAGTCATAAATTGGACCCACTATTCTATAGCAACAAAATCAAAACATGCCATGCAAAAGTACCTTTTCCAGTAAAGATGATTCAACTATTGCCATCCTCATTAGTGATTTCCCAATGCTTTCTACAATTGTATCTTCCCATAAATCAAACACACTTGTATTCCTGACATTGTGCCCTGCTGCAGAAAGTAGCAATGCATCTACTGCAATAACATAGCATAAGAAAAATCAATTTAAGAAGACAAAATCCTAGTGCAAACAACAAACATCAAATGCAAAATAAAATAAAAAAATATAGAATAGAGAAAATTGGCAATATTTTAAAAGATGTATATATTTTCTCAAGAAGTAAACAAGATGAAATAATGGTTCTATAAAGAAAGTCAATCAATTGTATGTGATAAGGAAGGACAAGGAAACATATGAAGGTATTTATGGATGTGTTTGCATTAATTGTAGGAGTCTAGAATTTTGATTAAGATTGCATCATCTTGAGATTGACACAAAGGAGAGGGAAAACAAAAAATCTATAAGAGCCTTTATGCTTTCTATGCAAGTAAGGATAAGTCAGTAGACACATAATTTTGCATTGTTCTATACATCCATATATTAGCTTATATTTGGCAGCAACTATTTAAAATGGACTATGCATAATGTCTGGTACATAGAGCTTAACATGGTAGAAGAGAGAGATGAAAGCACCTATCCAATGCCTTTGGCACTGTAATGACATGGAATCCTTGACACAAATTGTAGAACTACCTTACACAAGCAGCCATGATTTTTCCTTCCCAAAGTAAGTATTTCCCATCCCAGCTAAATCAACCAAAGTATGCGTGTTATAGGTAAGAAGAAGGAATCTCATTTCCATTTATCTCATTTTTATTTAGTTTTCCTTCATATGTTTTTGGATTTTGAACACTAACAGGTCCATTTGAAGTCTTATAGCTCTTGGTTAAACCACTTTCATCAACCATATTGAGTGTTGAAGCCTTAATCACTGGAATCACTGGAGGCCTAATTCTTCGTGTTATTGTCATTTTTAAGCCTTTAGTGGTATAAATTGTTGCCCCAGTTGTCATTCCCACTTGCATAAACAACAAGAGTTACTAATAAATATACCACTTAACATCACTCATGCCTAAGAGAAGGTATCCATTTGACAACATGTAAAAAGTCCTTTTTCCTCTAGTCACATGTCGAATAAGATAATGCACATGCAACTTGACTTACAGGTGGAGCTCCAATAGAAAGTTCAAAATTGAATCTCTTGATTAGCATTGTGTTTGTTGTAATTTTCTACAAATATAACACCAAAAATGTGCCCAAAAAATGATGATGCAGTCAATAAGTTAAAAGAGCTAGTAATGTCACAAATAAGGTCAAAAGAGCTAATAATGCCACAAACAAGGTCAAAAGTACCATGAATGAACTGAGACTTGGTAGTAATGCTATAACATTTAACAACTTTGAGACCAATGCACAAAGGATTTAAGATATTACAAAAAAATACATAGAAGCTAACAGAGTGGTGATATGCTCTTGATTTAACAAATTGGACATCAATACTGAAACCACATAGATAGAAGTAGGCAGAATATGCTTAAAAAAATGAAGCAATTTCTACATGCATATGTGCTACGCCCTTAATATTATTGTACATCAGGTTATGAATAGTTGGCTTGTGGCTATCTTAACTCTCTATTAAGTCATATTATCATTAGTATATTGTTATTTAGTTGTTTAGGTCAGCCTAAGTCTTATATAGGTGTGTCTAAGTCGGCCTAGGTGATATCCTTGGCATAAATAGGTATATATAGGAGGTTGTGAGTCTTATTTCATCATCAAGTTGTGAAGTGTGTTCTCATTAGAGATATTTGGAGGTTTCCCCTCCAAGTGGCTTGTTATTCTTAGTTATTATCAAGTATTTGCAGCATATTTCATATCATATTCTTCTATTGTGCAAGTTATTTCATAACAAGTGGTATCAGAGCATGATCTTGGCACCATAGAGGCAAGGTTTTTCTCAATTTTGGAGGCAATTTTGGGAAGAGCATATCTTTCAAATTTTGGTGAATTTTTTTCTAATTTTTAAATAGTTTTTGAAGAACATATTGAAGAAGCTACAGTCCAGATTTCAAAAGAATTGGAGTAGAATTAAGTAAATTATTGTAGAATTAGGGTTTCTACACTATTTTTTTTGGAATCTACATATCTCACACATATTGTTGAATTGGAGTCTAATTTTTATTGGGTTTTTGAAGACATACTAAAGGAGATTACAGTAAAAATTTTAGAGAATTTGAGTTTCATTTGTGTGATTTATTTCAATATTAGTGGTTTCCATCATGACAGGTCTTGCAACAAGGGGTAAAAAGAATGTTATCACTCTGGGGAAGACTCCTAATAAGGATGGTGAAACAATCAAGGATATTACTCATAATGAAGAAATCAATAAGGTCAAGGAAGAAATTTCCTCAATTAAGATGGATATGTGTGACCTAAGAGGAGATATGTCGGACATGCGAAACATGTTAAGCACCTACATAATTGAATCAAGTAAGGAGTTCTCAAGTGGCCAAAGTGAAGATTCTAGGTCAGCTACTACTAACACAAGCTTTAGTACTCCTATGGGATCTAGGAATTTATTTCCAAAGGTGGATATGCACAAGTCTGATGGTAAGGATCCTCTAACATGGATAAACCAAATGGAGAATTTTTTTTAAGTACACAAAATCCCAAATGGACAAAAGGTCACGATGGCTTCCTTATATTTAGAACTAGATCAATTCATTTGGTATCGTTGGCTTTGCACTCATCGAGGTAAAAAGGGGCTCACCGTCTCATGGTCAATTTTTACAGAGGAACTCCAAGCACAATATAGCAATAGCATCATAGACAACTTCTTCAGCCAGCTAGCTAAACTTCAACAAACAGGATCAGTTAAGGATTATATTCAGCAATTCCAAAATCTATACTTAAGGGTGGATTCAATTACAAAGGAAAACTTGAATGACTTATTCTTGGGTGGTCTCAAGGATCACATTCAACATGAGGTACGCATGTTTAGCCCTAGTTCCATAAATGAGTCTTTTATCTTAGCACACAGGGTAGAGGAGAAATATTTGATTCCTAAGAAGCAAGGGGCTAATGTGACAAGAGAGAGGATATTCAACACAACCTACTAAGTTGACTCCACAAAAATTGAGAAAAGAGAAAAAGGCTTGTGTTTCAATTGTGATAGCAAATATAGTCGAGGACATAAATGTAGTGAAAAAAATTGTTTTATATTGAAGGTCCCAATGAGGAAGAAGAGGAGGAACCCATACTAGAAGATGAAAGGGAGTCAAATGAGGAATCACATGATTCTCAACCAATCATTTCTTGTCATGCACTCTTAGGTTTCAGTGCTCCATAAACTCTCAAGGTGGAGGGGTTCCTAAAGAAGCAAAGGTAACAGTTGTTGATTGACCAGTGTAGTACTCATAATTTCATCAACAAAAAGCTACTGCCTAAATTGTTTCATATATCCAGCTCCAGAGTTTCAAGTTTTGATTGTAGATGGTGGTATAGTTAGTTTTTCAGGGAAGTGTCATAGCATTAAATTATCCATGGGAGATTATCAACTTGATACCCCAATGTATGCGATATCCATGGGTGTAGCAGATATTGTTTTGGGAGTACAATGGCTTACTACATTAGGAACAATTGAGATGAACTTCCAAGAACTATTCATGAGATTTCAATCAGGGAAGGCTAGTAGAGCTAAGGGGGTTGAAGGAAAAATCTCCACAAATGGTAAGCTCTCATCAAATGTAAAAGTTCTTAAGAAAGGAGTGGATGGATTTGTGGCCCACTATGTTCATTAGAAGTCTCTCAATCTAATACTCCTACTCATCCAGATTTGCAAGCTATAATTGATCGCCACTCAGTTGTTCTTGGAGATATGCCTAAAGGACTTTCTCCTAAGAGGGATCATGATCATGCCATCCAGTTAGTCCTAGGGAGCCAACCACCGAACATCAGGCCTTACAGTATCCACACATACAAAAGAGTGAGATAGAAAAAATTGTTGAAGAGATGCTAGAGGCAGGAATCATCAGGCATAGCCAAAGTGCTTACTCCTCGCCGGTGGTGATGGTATGTAAGAAGTATGATACTTGGCACATGTGTCTAGATTATAGAGTGCTCAACATGTACACCATTAAAGATAAGTTTCCAATTCCAGTCATCGATGATTTGCTAGATGAATTAAATAGAGCTATGTTTTTTACCAAGTTAGATCTTAGATCTGGTTATCACCAAATTCTGATTAAGGAGAAAGATATTTGTAAGACAACATTTTAGACTCATGAGGGTCATTATGAATTTTTGGTGATGCCATTTGGTCTTACCAATGCGCAATCTACATTCCAAAGTTTGATGAATTCCATTTTTAAGAAGTTCTTGAGAAATTTTGTGTTAGTATTCTTTGATGATATATTGATTTACAACAAGACTTGGGAAGAACATTTGCAACATGTGTACCAAGCATTACAAATACTTGAAGATCATACACTCTATGCTAAGCCATCCAAGTGTGCTTTTGGTCTTACAGAGGTGGAGTATTTGGGACACATAGTTTCACATGAAGGAGTAAAGGTGGACCCTAACAAAATTAAGGCTATCATGGAATGGCCTATTCCAAAAACCATTAAGAAACTGGGAGGATTCTTGGGATTGACAGGGTACTATAGAATATTTGTGAAGAATTATTGTAGTATAGCAGCACCTCTCACCACTCTATTGAAGAGGGTGTTGTCATAATAGTGGTTTACACCCCGTGAGGAACAATTTTAGCTGAAATCACATATTTTTAGAAAATATAATGATTTAAGCCTTAAAAATATCCATTTTAAGGATTCCAATTGAAGAGGGTTTGATCAAATCACCTTAGATCAAACCCCCTTGGATAGAACCTCGCTAGTTTTAAACCATACCTATAAATGCGTCTCCTTTACACCTATCAAAATGCTGATAAAAAATTCACTTTTGATTTAGATTTTGGGGATCAAATGAATTCATTTAAAATTTATTTCAAATGATTATGGTATTCCTCAAACAAGCTATCCAATGAATATAATTTTAATATGTTTTGGTTTTGTTATGTATTTGTTTTTAAGTTTTATTAAACATAGGTTTTTCATCGAAAATGAATTTCTTTGTTCTTCACATGTGGAAAAATAGAAGATCTTAGGATGTGAAAATGAAGACTACTCCCGAGAAGAAAAATTGAAAAATATGAGTGCACCAGATATTGAAGTCCTTGATCCAACAAAAAAATAAAATAAAATTTTGACATATACAAAAAAAGTTAAGCGTTATACGGTCGTGTTGTGTCTGAATTGTAATTCATTTGACTTTGAAACTTGATTAAGGAAACAATATTCAATAAAAAACTATCTAACCAAGTGGAAGCACTAGATATTAGAGTTATGAATCTAAATTCGAAAGAATTAGAATTTTATCCTTCATGGAAAAAAAGTTATGTGTTATATGATGTGCATCACTTTTTACAAATGTTGTTTTCTAAAAAAACCAGTTTTGTGGGAGATGGAAAAAGTGCAATTTGGTTAAAATTTTAGAAAAATATTTTAGAATCAAGACAAAGTGATGAGACTCTAGTTTACCATCTTCAAATTCCTATCATAGTTTAGCATTATAGGTGCCAGATGTAAAAATTTAGTTAAAAATAATAATTTTAGTGTCAGGTTTGGCCAAAAATTGTAAACCACTATTAATAGGATCAC
This sequence comes from Sequoia sempervirens, assembly GCA_007258455.2. NCBI lineage: Eukaryota > Viridiplantae > Streptophyta > Pinopsida > Cupressales > Cupressaceae > Sequoia > Sequoia sempervirens. Next base: position 391,039,622 of record VDFB02047230.1, read on the forward strand.
CCAAAAGAAGGATTCTTTTCATTGGAGCAGAGTCCTACCAATACAACATTTTTAGAGATTGAAGGCTATGTGTACAGCTCGATTACTTTACCCTCTGACTTCACGAAGGAATTCATTGTGGAATGTGATGCTTTTGGAAATGGGATAGGAGTAGTGCTCATGCAAGAAGGTCAACCAATTGCTTTTGAGAGTCATCAATTAAAAGGTAAGAATCTACTAAAACCTATTTATGAGAAGGAAATGCTAGCAATACTCCATGCAATGAAACAATGGCGGCCTTATCTATTGGGTAGACATTTCAAGGTTAAGACAAATCATGATAGCCTAAAATATTTTTTGGAACAATGACCATCTTCTGAAGAGCAACATAAATGGGTCACTAAGATGTTAGGATATGACTTTGAGATTGTATACAAGAAAGGGAAATAAAATATTGTCACAGATGCACTATCAAGGAAGGATGAGAAAGATGAAGCCTTATTGTGTGCCCTTTCAATATTACAAGAAAATTGGGTGGAGGAAGCCAAAGCAAAGTGGCAAAACGATGTTGCGACAAGTGATCTCATCGAGCAATTAAAAAGTGATCCTAGTAGTTTAGATAAGTTTTGTTGGAAGGGAGATACTCTTTGGTATAAAGAGTGTTTGTATCTCTGCAAGAATTCCAACCTTAAAATCAAGATTCTCACAGAGTTGCATGAGTCTCCAATGGGTGGTCATTCGGGATTTTTGAAGACATATCATCGAGTCAAGCAAGATTTCTTTTGGGAAGGGCTCAAGGGTGATAAAAAATGTGTGGCTGAATGTTTGGTGTGTAAAGGCATAAAGGGGAGACAATTAAGACACCATCTCTTGCAACCTATCATTCTAGCCAATGTTGGGAAGAGTTATCCATGAATTCATCACGGGGCTTCCCAAATCTAAAAGGTCATAATGTCATCATGGTGGTAGTTGATCGGCTCACTAAATATGCACATTTCATTGCATTAGCACATCCTTTTACCTCAAGTGCAGTGGCTAAAGCTTTTTGGAGAATATCCAAAAGCTACATGGTACACCTAAAGTTATTGTTAGTGATCATGATCCTATCTTCACTAGTCACTTTTGGAAAGATTTATTCTCATGTTTGGGTACTCAATTGGCTCTTAGCTCTTCATACCACCTCAATCAGATGGGAAAAAAGAGGTTGTTAATAAGTGTTTGGAAGGATATCTACATTGTTTCACTTCAGAGAAACAGTCCAGGTGGTAGATTGGCTACCACTTGTGGAATGGTGGTATAACACTTCTTTTCATAGCTCATGAAAAATGTCTCCATTTTTGGCACTTTATGGATATCATCCTCCTTCCATCACATCATCAATTAAGGTGTCCCCAAGAGTTCAGGCAGTAGAAGACCACTTGCTTCATCAACAACAAGTACTTTCAGGACTCAAGGAGAATTTAGCCATGGCACAAAATTGAATGAAACAACAGGAAGAACAACATCATAGTGAAAGAAGTTTTGAAGTTGGGGATTGGGTCTTCTTGTGATTGTATCCTTATAAGAAAATCTCACTAAAGCAGCAAAGAAAGAATAATAAGTTGTCTCCAAAGTATTATGGTCCATACCAAATCATGCAGAAGATCGGTAGTGTTGCCTACAATCTTGAGTTGCCACCAACAACAAAGATACATCCAGCTTTTCATGTTTCCTGTTTGAAGAAGGTAATTGGGCATAATATTCCCACTCAAACAACACTTCCTGAGCTGGATGAAGAAGGAGAGAATCATTTTGGAACCAGAGTGCATTCATCAAACACCCACAAAGAAGCTATGAATAGAACTATCACTAAATATCTCATCCAATGGAAGAATTTACCAGTTGAAGATGCCACATGGGAAGATGAGGAGTTCATTCAAAAGTTTCCAACTTGATTAGCATTGAGGACAATGCTTCTTTGATGAAGGGGGCATGCTACGCCCTTAATATTATTGTACATCGGGTTATGAATAGTCGACTTGTGGCTATCTTAACTCTCTATTAAGTCATATTATCATTAGTATATTGTTATTTAGTTGTTTAGGTCGGCCTAAGTCTTATATAGATGTGTCTAAGTCGGCCTAGGTGATATCCTTGGCATAAATAGGTATATATAGGAGGTTGTGAGTCTTATTTCATCATCAAGTTGTGAAGTGTGTTCTCATTAAAGATATTTGGAGGTTTTCCCCCTTGAAGTGGCTTGTTATTCTCAGTTATTATCAAGTATTTGCAGCATATTTCATATCATATTCTTCTATTGTGCAAGTTATTTCATAACAATATGCAACCATTTGCACATATGAAGGGTGAAGAACAATAATGTGTACCCCTGTCAGCAAAATATGAGGCTAAAATCACCAAGAACTAATTGAGAGAAAGTCAGAAAAAAACCAATATCCACCAGCCTTGTAGTGATAAGTAAATGGTGACAAGGAAGAAACAAAGGCTTCTTTACTTCAAGTATAAGTCAGAGAGTCACATTTTCAGAAATGAAGAAGAGAACAAAAACAAAAATTAGATTTTTCAAATTTCCACAATAAGACATTTTTAGTTTTTAGTTTTCTTGATTTCACAATATCATTTCCTTATAATACCAACTTTATGTTTTGGGTCTATCTTCTAGACCCCTCTTCTAGCTAAAGAAGTTCTGCGATATCACAAATATATTCTACCCTCAAGAAGGATCTAGAAGATAGACCCAAATATTAGTATTATAAGGAAATGACAAACTAAAATCAAGGAAAATGAAAACAAAAAGACAAAATTTGCATATGCAACAACAAAGAGTAAATATAATGGATGGAATCATTCAATTAATCATGTGAGTAAACAAGCTGCCTAACTATCTCTAAGACTCTTATTTCATCTAATAATTGCATTAGGCATAACTATCAAGGTCCTAAGATGTTTAGATACTCTCCAAAAGAAAAATGTTTCTTCAACTCACCTCAAATGTAGCAAACATATCGCCAACACATTTTTGAGGCCCCCCTCTAAATGGAAGATAACTACAACATGGAATGAGATGTAGGTCATAATTACAAGATTATGTGTCATACATTTAGACCTTGATAAAGAAAACTCAAATGATAATGATAAATTCCTCAATAATAATTTTTAATCTACCTCTAAATTTATTAGAGGATTGAAAAAATTCAATTAAGCTTCCAACAAAATTATTGTTTTATGTAAAACTGAAAAGAACATGTGTTGTATTCATAAAGCTCACAAACAATCACAATTTTCTACAAGCCCAAACCATGACTCATAAAATTCTAAACTTAAAATTCTTCAAAAGTAAACTTAGGGGATAATAATAAGACTTAATTAACTGCAAATACTTAAGACAAGTGCAGGGAACCTCATATTTCAATTGCCACCAAAGATAGTTGATTTTTCCTCCCTTTCCAATGATAACATAAAAATCTCAATCTTAGCCACCACAATCTAGAAAGGAAGGCAATGTGAACAAGCATAAATAGAAGCATTATGAACTAGAAGGGAGCTATTAAAAATACATGTTTTCTCCACAAAAGAGAGGAATTGTCCATCAAAATCCAGTATACACTAATAGAGTCAGAGTCTTAAAGTCCCTCAGCTATATGACTGCCCTTTTAGAGTTGTTAGTTACAACTCTCTTACAAATGGGCTTTGTAGAGAAGGAAATATTTTTGAAGCATAAGCTTTTTGGAATGAACTTGCTGATGCGGTTTGATGCCAGATATTGTTCCCTGTAACTTGATGATTAATGGGTATGTGAATTCAAGGAAGGTAAGATGCAGTAAAGACAAAGTATTATTTTCTATGGCTTTAAACTTAGTCTATGTATCTTGTTGAAGTTGATTAACATAGAATACAATGTATTAATAATCACCTACAATCGTAGTGACCTTGCAAGTAGAAGACAATTTCAACCTCTAGGAGTATTGTGAAAAGCTTTTGAGTCTAGGTCTCTAGTGGTGATAAGAAAGGTACAATGATAGTAGTAATAGTAAAGGCTGTGATTTCACTGAAGACAATGACCTTGGTGTTCTAGAAAATAGTCTATGGAGTGCATTACACTGATCATAGCAAGTGATGAAAGACAAGTAGATTTTAGGAAAGCAACAGTACATCAAGACTTTCTAAGAGACTTCCCACCATGCATACCCTTTAAGGGTATGTTCAGTGAATGAGGACCTTTTAAAAGTCTCTTCATCATAAAAACTACAAGGATAGGTGCATCAACTGAAATTTAAGATAGTCATGAGGACAAAGGAAGAAGATCATATGTTTCGTAGTACATCTCAAACTAAATTAGGCAATGACAACATTGTTCCCAAAACATCAAAATTTTGAATATGCAAGACTGTTTCACTAGTTTCTACATTAGTTCCTGCAGAAGTGGTCATGAAGTCATAAAGGATTTAGTTCCTATGCCCACATCTAATTTTAGTTTTAGGATAGCTCAATGATAGCCTTAGCATGGAGACAAGTGATCTACTAAGAACCAAGTAAGTGACAGTCTATAAGAAAACTATAAGTTGATAGTGATTGATGGCATGGATTGTTGAAAGGATAAGTTCTAGAGAGAATGAAAAGTGACCAGATAAGGACTAGTGATTTGTGAGTAAGGTAAAGGGAGACAAACCTCTTATGTCAGGTATGAAAAAGACAATAAGAAAATGATAAAAGACAATTACATGTTTCAAAAGGAGGCAGTCAAGATTAGAATGGTAGTCAAGATCATAGTGGACATTCAAGGCATGAAAAGGATAGTCATGATTGTCCAAGATTGTATTCCAGACCATACAGAGGCATGAAGGACAGTTTATGAAGGGAACCTCATGTTGAAGGTCAATCTAAAAGGGAAATACAATGAGAAGCATAAATGCAAGACATTAAATATGGCAGTGTCAAAAATGACAACGAATAGACAAGATCATTTGTGGGATATGTTGATAGGATTCTTCGTGATACTGTTGTTATTATTTTTGTGGAGGATGTCTATCATAAATTATTTACGTCAATTCCTGCCCAGATGAAGATTTAATGTCTAGCTTTAGTTCATTTTTGACAAATATTTAATACTCTGTGGTGAACAAAAGTATATGAAAAATCAGTTGAGCACTTGAAGAGCACAGAGATATAGGGAGAAAGGGTAGTATATTTCCAAGTAAAAGATATATGAAGAGCATGGAGGAAAGACATAGGCATGCTCTAATGAATACCAACACAACAATTTGATGAAATACAACTACACCATCAGTTAAGCACACTGTTATGAAAAAAAATTGAGATAACAAATGACAAAGAGAACAACCAAGGTAATGAAAAATATTAGTAAGAGGATAGTGGCTTATGTTGGTGAGGACACGGAGAAGGAAGACCTTAAGAGAGTGACACATGTGGTGAAAGGCTTGTCCTAAAAGATCTCCCATGCCTTGTTAGAGAATTTAGTCATTTTCAAATATTTTCCACGTGGTCTATGAAATAATTCAAGAGTAATTATGAGTTTTTGTAGAGGTAGAGGTTAGTTATGCTTTATCCAAAGCATCTAGGGCAGTTTGGTGAGTTGTGCAACAGATGGAGAAAATTAAGGGCAGTTTTGACCTAGTTTGGAGCACCTCCAAGCTTAACTAACCTAAAGACAACAAAAAATATTTTGGAACACATCATAACATTGTAAGCCTAAGATTTTTACTTTAACAGATAATCCCAACACATTAATAATATATTTATATACATGCAATTATATGTTAAAATAATACTTACTTAATCTGTTCATGTGTACCACTAGAAGTTGCATTTGATATGGCCCATGTTGCTTCTTTCTTAATATCAAACTTAATAGTTTGAAGGAGCTGAACAAGTGGAGGAATGATGTTTGCATCGATTAGAGCCTGAAAACCAAAATATTCATTAACAAATAGCAAGCCTTAAATAATTTAGTTTCACACCATTCAACAAAGATGCTTCTCTAGTCTAGATAACAAATAGAAAGACCTGAATTTGTTCTTTGTTGCCTGTGGTTATGATTGAAATGGTCCAACAAGCTTCCTTCTTGATGCTCTTCTTGTGATTATGGGTTAGGAGAGCTAATAGGAAAGGAAGTGCTTGATTGTTGATTATGTACTGAAATTAAATGAAACACCATAACATAAGTCAATGAAATAGTACAATGACAACATCATACACTTGCAAAAAGAATAATTAATTATTGATACATGAAGATCTAAAGAAAATTTCAATATAAACTTATACCTGAGTCTGCAAATCATCACCAGTTACAATATTGATGAGATGGGACTATTTTGTAAAAAGAATTAAAATTGTTTTGTAAAAGAACTAGTTTTAGGTTTTGAAACAAAGATTCCAAAAAAAATTTCTTAAGATAAATTGGTAAGAGGGTATAAAAATAGTACATAGAGAAACAAAAGTAGAAAAAGTACACAAATTGACAACATTGAGCCTGTCTTGATCTGCATTATACATAAAAATCACAATTAAATGAATCATCTAGAAAACCAAATGTTGGTGTGCATACATAAATCCAGAAGCCAAGGAACATGGGATGAAAGAAGTGGAAACTGTAATTACTCGAGCTATGAAAATTGACTTAGCTGTTATTATAAGTTATTCTAAAATGGAAGAAAATCACATTAACATCTTGACTACAAAATTGAAAGTATATGTCTCAAATTGGAAGAATATTAAATATATATTTGATATTCTTCTGAAGAAGCTTATTAATTTAAGGAGATATCTTTATATCTTAAGAGAATTTATATATGAACTTCCAAAGAGATTATAGTAGGTCCTAATGATCACCATTGCAATAAATGTTAGATACTAAACATCAAGATCTAAACATTTAGAAACCTCCAAATTGACATCAATGTGCTTGGCATCTCAGTTGTGGATGCCACTAAATCATGTCAAACTCAAACAAAGGCAACATAGGGAAGACATGCAAAATTTCTGACAATGGTAAGGATTTAATTAAATAGAGGAAACTAGAGGTTAGTTTGGAAGTTGTTAATACTATGGCAGCATAGTCCATAAATTTTGTCCCCAATTACAAGTACTCTTGGGGATGTCATCGTACTAATTAAAAAGGTTTAGTATTTCTCCCCCGCTCTTGTATCTTAGTCATTTGATTTGATTTAAAATAGTTTATATTAATTTATGAAATTCAAATTATTTTGTATACTTTCTTGTTATTTTCTTGTGTTACCCTCTTTGTTATTTCCAGGCATTTGTTGTTGTTTTGAAAGCATTCAACTTCTATACAGATTGTTATTTTTGTGCACCATAGATGATAGTGCAATTATATAGACAATATTGTGGTTTCACCAAATTCCAATAAGTGTGATTTCAACCTATCTAGATTTCTAACCTAAGTAAAATTTCCATTTCTAAACCCTATTCTATTAGTAACAGATATTTCAAATTCTCATTCTGATGATGGATTAGGAGTGTGCTCCAAAATGATTCAAAAATTCACACAATTTTCTACCAGAAGCTCTTTAATTACCTATAATGGAGTATGAAAATACCATTTCTTTGGTTTTGTTAGTAATTAATTTATCAGATCTCCCATTCCTTTTAGTAATTAAAGTTTCCTTCTTTTTAATAAACATAAAAATGCCAAATAAAGTAGCAACTCCACTTTAGTTTTTTTAATTAGGCCAAATTGTTAGTCTAGCTAGAACATTAGCGTATTGTATAGGTCAATTTTCTTTAGTACTTTGAGTAGTTTAATTTATACACTACAATACCAAGATAGGAAGATAGCTAAGAAAGTAACTCCAAAAAGATAATTTTTTGTTGAACTTTCTATAACAGATTTATATGCATGTAAAAGAAGCAAAGTGAAAGGAGCAGTGTTTTTAGCGTAGAAAATAAAAATGGAGTCTATAAATCTATGGTGCATGTCATCCACAAATAATGTAGAGTTAAATATTATCATCCTACACCAAATCTTTATGACTAGTAAAAGACTAATTCTAGAAGCACGCACTGATAAAATATCCCTGTGAATTTAGAGAAAACATTCTAGAAAAATGGAGTTGTGGTTTTATTGAACAATAAAAATTACCATAATCCTTTCCATCAACATAACCACATAAATAAATATCTAAAAAAAGGGCGGAAATGCAATGAAAAGGTGTTAGAAGAAAAATTGCATTCATAGTGGCTCACCCTGATTGACTGACCATGAAAAATGTCCTTTTGCAAAACATTGGAGGTTCCTGCATGACAATGAAATCAAGTCAAAATGAAGCAACATTTGTAGACAAATGAAAACCTTATCCAAATACAAAGGTCACATTCTATTATTACTCTAGTCAACAATGTAAATAACAGATGGCATGGAAAATTTCAAAGGAAATGTTTTTGTTGACAATTCAAAGAAGGAATTTTTCTCTCAAAGAAACTAGGAAAATTCAAATGCTTGCCTAAATTTTGTAGATTTACAAATAAGGTATCTAAAATACAAATTAAGATGTTCATTGAATTTATTATTTAGCACTTGAGATTTATACAAGAAATTTCAATGAAAGTAGCATCACATTTTATTTCATCAACTACATTGAACCCATATAGAAATGTGGCATTTGAAAGATCCTTCCAAGGATTCGCTTGCAATATTTGTGCTTTTGTTCACCATACAGTAAAATACATCTTTAGTTTTCATATAGATGTTGAATAAAATTTTAAAATACTTCCCAAAAAAAAAGAAAAAGCCAAAAAGAAAATGTCATACAAGCTAAATTTGTATAGAACAACAACGCTTGGAGTTTTCAATCATTATGGATATCCATGCCATATAAACCTTGTGTTTTCTTAAATTATTTTCACAAGATGAAAAATAGAAATAAATGTTTAGATATACTATCTAATATTGACTGAAATGAATGCAAAAAATAGTCATTTTTGAGATTAATGAATCCAACCTGCATAAAACCATATGATCTTTGCTTATTTTGGAACCTAAGCATCTAGTTTGTGTATCATAGCCAATTAAGAAGATAATTCAATCAACAATGACTAATTTTCACTCACTAAAGTTGATTTCTACAATAACAATTTCAAATAAGTAACCATTCTTATTCAAAAATAAAATTAGAAGCAAACTAGCTTAAGATTAAAAAACACATACTTGCAAAGGTCAAGTCGAGGCCAAGTAATCTTTGAACATGGAACTCTCTCAGGCCATGACATTGTATACAGTATTGGCAATCGCATGTCTGGCCATCCTAATTGAGCCAAAACAGAGGAATCCTAGCAGATATAATTGATAAAAGCTCTATCAAACACATATGACATAAGTAGAAATGAAACATATAGTCCTAAACAAGAGAAATTTGTTATAATACCTGTGTTTCTATCATTGAATGAATTATTGACTATGGGTGAATTATGATCTCAATATCATCGTAGTCAGCTCCATAAAGATAGTGTGCTTCTATAACCTCAAGACCCTAGAATCACAAGTGCACATTTTAGAAGGAAAATATCTTAACAAAATAGTAAAAGAAAAAATTCAAATACAATACAAATGAATTACAACAAAGAAAATATGATATACCTTACTGAATAGGGTAGTAGAGTCAACTGTATTCTTTTTCCCCATGTTCCAATCAGGATGCTTAAGAGCATCTGCAACTTTCACATCCTTCAATTTCTCCACCAGCCAATCTCTGATGAGAAAATAAGCCAATTAACCATCAGCTATTTTCCTTAGGCCCAAGTCTATGACAATCACTACCTGAAAAGTCTTAGGTTCCATTTTTAAACAAAATATGCAGCTTATGTCACATATAATGGATTAATTTTAATCATAGCCCAAACATTAAAAAATAACAATCTCTAGCTTTTAATATAAAATCACTAGCATATTCACTGAATAGTGAAATCCTAAACCTGTATGGCTTCAAAACATGCAAAATGGATGCTTTCAGAGCTGCTAAAAGGAAAATTCAAAATACAATAGAAGGCAATAAACAACCACCTATGAATGCCAAGCTAACTAATAGAAGCACTAGAATGGAAATAAAATATGATTAATTGCATTTAATCAGCACTTGGGGCCTTGGTTGTGGCAGATCAAACTAGCATACATTTCACCTAGTCAAATCCAGTTTGTTTCTTCTTTTTAAAAAAAATACACAGGTTTTTCAATATACTGTAATTTATTAAAAAACTGCCATTTGTATGATGTCAGATTTAATTTACCGTGGTTTTCCCATGTAATTGAGTTCCATCTACACTTTTAGTTTGACATGCCAATGCCGCATAAATGTAATGCCCTATTGTCTAATGCTTAAGCATTGTACATGATGCAATCTCATTAGCTTGAGTTCAGCTTTGAAGTTGGCAACATAACAGCTCAAACAGTGACCTATAGAGGAGATATAAGAAAGTATTCAAACACAACCAGTCCTCTATCTATATTTCGTTGCAATTTGAAGCTCACAGTAAAGAATACAAGATGCTTTGCCAATTATATTCTATAGATGAAGTATTCCAACATTCCAGTTATGAACAGTATTATGCTCAATATGCAGTTCTTATTGAAGTTTTGAGTTCAACTAAGCATTCTCACCAACAAATGTAGCATTCAGGGCTTCTATTTTAACCACTATTGTGTGATCCATGATGCTTGGGAAATAACTTTGGGAACTTCTTTCCTGTACTGAAGAGAGCAAATGAAAATGCATAAGAGCAGGGAAATAACTAATTGAATGTGAACAAGAACAAGATAGGTACAAAAAATATGAAAAATTGAAGTTTTGACAAAAACAACTTGCAAAAATTCAAGGAAATAAATTGACAGAGCAAAGTACATGCTTATATCAAAAATAAATCAACAAAACAGGTTTGAAAAAGATATCATGCAATAGAGAAGAAGCAAGTGTACAACAAGAAATTAATAGGATGACTACATGAAATATATGGAAATGCTCAATTGTAGAATACTTACGCAAAATACAAAGGACATAACCATTCAGTCACAAGGGGCTAAGCATGCTCCTTGTGAAAGAATGAAAGAGGTAGTTTGATTCCCTCATAATGCTGCAACTACAAGCGAATAACAAAATCTCAAACCACAATCTTCTTGAATAATAATCAATTCAAAGTTCATGCCATTAAGATTACGATGTGCAGAAAATAGAGAGTTCTCAAACTCAAAGCCTAGTGTATGGTAAAACATGACCTACAGGATAATACTAAAAATTCTAGCACATTTGGGCAAAGCTACCCTCTAAGGGACTAAGAGAGATTTTTCTTAGAATAATCATCATTCATCAAAGGACACAATATCCATGGAATTATCACAATTATGCATGAAAAATTATACTGTATATTTAATCTAAACTCCAAATACTTAAACTCATAGGCAATTCATTCCAAGGAATCAACTCTTGGAATCAGCAAATCTATGAACCAGGTAGTACAGGGCTCATGCACCATCCATTTGTTGGTGAGAAAATAATGGCAATGCAAAACCCACGAAGGAGAGACTTCAATACAAAATCCAAAACTCTTAAAACAATATTCAAGGAAAAAATATAGAGGATGGGATCTCCAATTGTATTCAATTAAATAAAACATATTGCAAAGGACAGATTGATTAGTGCACATAAAAATTAAAAAAAAAACCTGTATCTATATTATTATGTCCAGAGGTCTTTAATGCACAACCCTTTGAGATAGCCCATGCTTCATAAAATCCCAATGAAGCTCCTTATGCCATCTGCCAGACATGGACTTTCCATGTCACAAAAATCCTGAATGGAATTTAATTGGCAAGGGTACCAACAATATTACTATTATTCATTAAAAAAATAGAAAATTTGGCCAAATTGCTTAAAATATTAGTAAACCTTAAGTTTAAGCATAAAAGCAGAAGAGTAGGAATTTTTCACAAAATATGGGGAAAAACAGGGCAAATGGGAAAATTTGGAAAAATAAAAAAAACTGAGATAGAGAGATGAATTATACCATGTCCTATAGGCAAAACTGGTCGATGGAATCCATTGTGCTAAGCTTGCCTATTTAGAAATTGTTTTTAACTCTTTGAGCGTAAAGCTTTAAAATAAATTTCTCAAGCTTCGGTTAACAACATTCTATTTTCAATGGAATCAAGGAGGTTATTGAAACTTTTACACCCTTCTATGTTCAAGTGTTGTAGCTATGATAGGTTGCCAATGAATCAGGAAGGCTATTTAAATCTGTACACCCTACCATGTTCAAGTGTTACAGTTGTGACAGGTTGCCAAAGGAATCAGGGAGCTTATTTAAACATCCACACCCTTCTATGTTCAAGTGTTGCAGCTGTGATAGGTTGCCAAACGAATCAGGGAGATTATTTAAACATCCACACCCTTCTATGTTCAAGTGTTGTAGCTGCGAGAGGTTGCTAATGGAATCAAAGAGGTTATTTAATCAGGGATCTTATTTAAATTTCCACACCAAGGTTCTATGTTCAAGTGTTGTGTTGTAGCTATGATAGGTTGCTAATGAAATCAAGGAGGTTATTTAAACTATGACAATATTTTATTTTTAAGTGTTGCAGTTGTGATAGATTGTCAACAGAATCAAGGAGGTTATTTAAACCTTTAAAATTTCCTATTATATTCAACTATTGCAGCTGTGAGAGGTTGACGATGGAATTGGGGAGGTTATTTAAACCTTTGCAACTTTCTATTTTCAAGTGTTGCAGATGTGAGAGGTTGCTAATGGAATTAGGAAGGTTATTTAAACCTCTACAGTCTTCTATGTTCAAGTGTTGCAGCTATGACAGGTTGCCAATGGAATCAAGAAGGTTATTTAAACCTATGTAGTCTTCTCTGTTCAAGTGCTGCAGCTGTGACAGGTTGCCAATAGAATCAAGGGGGTTATTTAAACTTTTACACATTTCTATGTTCAAGTGCTACAACTGTGATAGGTTGCCAATGGAATGAGGGAGGTTATTTAAATCTATATACCCTACCATGTTCAAGTGCTGCAGTTGTGATAGGTTGCCAATGGAATCAGGAAGGTTATTTAAATGTTCACACCCTTCTATGTTCAAGGTTGCAGATATGGTAGGTTGCCAATGGAATCAAGGAGGTTATTTAAACCATGACAATATTTTAGTTTCGAATACTGCAACTGCAATAGATTGTCAATAGAATCAAGGAGGTTATTCAAACCTTTGAAACTCCTATTATGTTCAAGTGTTACATTTTTGATAGGTTTACAATGGAATTAGGGAGGTTATTTAAAACTCTACAACTTACTATTTTCAAGTACTATAGATGTGACAGGTTGCCAGTGGAATAAGGAAGGTTATTTAGACCTCTACAATCTTCTATGATCAAGTGTTGCGGCTGCAACAAGTTGCCAATAGAATCAAGGAGGTTATTTAAACTTTACACGCTTCTATGCTCAAGTGTTGCAGCTATGACAAGTTGTCAATGGAATCAATTTCAGCTAAGTTATCGGTTCTGGTTCTGGTTTGGGTTCGGATTCGGGGGTTTGGTTTGCCGATTCGGCTAAAAAAAATTTTGGGGGGGGGTTCGGTTCGTTTTGGGTTCGTTAGTACAAAAAAGATGTAAAAATTATATATATATATATAAGCAGATTAGAAGCATGAATTAGGATTAGAATATAACATAAGATCATATAAACAACAAAACACCATAAACTTGAATGTCATTTAACACATGCATGATAAATATTCATCATTGAAACTTGAATTGCGGTAGCTTGATATACAAAGTCTATTGATGCTAGGGTTTAATTTGTATGATTTTGAAAAAAGAAGCCAACTAAGTAGAGTTAGTAGCATTCTTCAGAAATCATAAGAATTTGTTTAGTACACTAGCCATTTTGATGTCTTCTTGCAATCTCAAACATTATTTTGTATTATTGTTACATTGGTCTTGAGAGTGGTAGCTTAATATAGCTCCACAATACAAAATTTGGTTTACCTGTGTAATGTAACAGTGGCATAGGCAGATTTTTCTTTGAAAGAACCAAAGGGTGACTGTACAATTGAAGTGCATGAACACATCTTTTTGTAATATCAAGGATACTTTTTGAATCTTCCATGTATTTCTAATCTAAAAGGAAAGGTCTTTTTCCTAATTTGTATGCAGCCATGCTTTTGACATTGTCAAAAAGAGCAAAACTTCCCTAATGATGCAAAGGCATGGCCAAGCAGTTCTAACTCTCCACATGAGAAGAGAGATGTTGGAGAGTACATCAAGTCAGTGAGAACATAAGTGTAATGTGTTTTACTTTTATTTTGTAGGATTCCTCTATTTCTCTATAGATGTGTGATAAATTCTCAATTCAATGATGCAGAACAATTTTTGAAAAAAGAAAGTTGTGTCACAGTCCACTTTCAATCCAACAAGCAAAATGAAAGCTTAGCCTCTTGGAATGAAAATGTTTGTTTGGAAAAAAAATGAATAAGAATGAGGTAGTTAGGTGTTTAGAGTGATTTAGAGATCACTTTTAGGGTTCCCTTGGGTGTGGGTCAAAGTCAAACTCCATAAAACATTAAAAAAATGCTCAAAAAACACTTTTTGGATGCTTTGCTTGACATCTATGCAAAATGTGGAAGCATAGAGAAAGCCTGTGAAGTTTTTGACAAAATGACTCGAAGAGATGTCATCTCTTGGACTGCAATTATCATTGGATATGCACAAAATGGATTTGTTGAAAACGCTTTAGAAACATTCAAGCAAATGCAATTGGTAGGTATAAAGACAAATTCCACAACCTTTAATTTGCTAGCATCTTTCCTGCCTGTGCCAAAATAGGGGCTTTGGAACAAGGTATGAACATCCATCAAACCATAAAGAATAGAGGAATTTTGTCAGATACTGTAGTTGCAATTGCCCTAGTAGACATGTAGGCAAAATGTGGAAGCATAGACAAGGCATGTGAACTATTTGACAAAATGCCTAAAACAAATGCCATCTCATGGAATACAATGATTGCGAGATATACACAAAATGGATTTGTTGAAAAGGCTTTAGAAACTTTCAAGAAAATTCAATTAGCAGGTGTGAAGCCAAATTCCATGACCTATGCCAGCATCCTCCCTGCCTATGCCAAAATGGGAGCTTTGGAGCAGGGTATGAACATCCATCAAATCATAATAGATGGGGGATTTTTGTCAGATATTATGGTTGGAAATGCTCTGTTAGACATGTATGCAAAATTTGGAAACATACAAAAGGCACACAAACTCTTTGATGGAATTCCTCAAAGAGATGTCATCTCGTGGAATGCGATAATTGCAGGATATACACAAAATGGATTTTGCAAGGATGCTCTCAAAATATTTGAATTAATGAAGCACTCTGAAAGATAGCCTAACATTGTAAGCTTTATTTGTATTATCGAAGTATCAATGGGATTGAGCTTTTTGTCACACCAAAATTTACTTCTCCCACCGATGAATTATGTGCCTAAGTTTTATCGGTGTATCGGAGGGACTGAGCTTTTTGTCCCACCAAAATTTACTTCTCTCGCTGATGAATTATGTGCCTAAGTATTATCGAAGTATCAGAGGAATTGAAATTTTTGTCTTGCCAATATTTGTTTCTGAGAGATGACACAATGATTCCCACCGATGTGCTAGTTGGATGAAGAAATTTAAGAAGGTGGATGAAGTGGGTTTAGGACAGCATGCCAGAAGTTGGGCTATGTTTCAGTCAGTTGTTGTGTGTTCAAAAAGATGTGGTTCTTTTGGTTGTTTCCTTCCACATTTGTGTATTGGGACACCTACATGCTTTCAAAATACGTCTGCTTTGTTTGTCACATTGATGAAGGAGATAATTGTGGTTGTAGTTCCTCTATTTTCCAACTATTGTGATTTAGAATGTGACAGTGTTGCAGTAGTAATGGAGGGAGGGATATGTAAAAGTATAACTCTATATGTCAAGAGGTGCTAGGGACTGTGTAAATTTCCCTGTTATGTTTAGCTTTTTAAGCTCTAGTCCATTCATTTTAACTAAATATAAGTCCATTCAAACACATTTGAGTTAATCGTCAAGTAAATCTGCATTTATCTCTAGGACCTCATATTTGGGAATTTTCCTTTCGTAAACTTAAAAGAATTCCATTATGAATAGATTGATATCAATTTTCTCTTTGCCTACTGAATTAAGGTTTAAATCTATATTTCCTAGGTAAACTGGTGTCAAGGAATATGAGTAACAACTAAAATTGGGCATGTATAATGGAAGTTTGTATGCCCCTTTTGTTTCATTGAATTTTTATACATGTTGAACCTATTGTGTTGTCACCATTGCTCAGTGATTACTTACAATTTGGTAGATTAGTTGATTCCCATGACTAGGGAAAACTTGTTCATTATTTCCTTAAATTTGAACACAAGAATGGGTGTTGGTACAAAGAGTACCCTGAGATATAGTTTGTGATTGTTTGGGCTCAAGTAGTTGTTGAATTTTGGAGTCTTTCCAAATAGGTAGAGATTTGAGATCACTCTGTCTAAGCCCATTTTCAACATGGTTCCTTCATATTGTCTCATGAAAACATAGAAATCACTCTTGGCTTGTTTTCAGAATAGTTGATTTTGGAGTTATGCATAATATTGACAATAATGAGTGTCAGCACCTTAACAAAAAATTGTTGAAAGCCTGAAAGTATCATTTCTATCCATTGTGCAAGCTAGTTCTATGTCATGGCTCTAATGATGGTTATTTTGTAAAGATCCATCCAAATTTTCCATTGGAATATTTTATAAGCTTGAGCTTAAGTAGCAACTACAAGCAGTGGCTCTAGATGGACTCCCCAATTGTTGTAATGGAGAATGGATAGTTTTCATGTGTTGTGTGTGAAGTGCTTTGATTGAAGATGCAATGGGTGACACACTCTTTCACACAAAAAAGAGTAGAATGCACTAGAAGGAGGTGCTAGGTACTGTGGATTCTTGAACATGATGGTTGGATATTTTCAGCTGCCTAAAGGAAATAAGTGAGATGATGCTCAAGCAATGATCCATAAGAATTAGTAAAACATTGCTCCTCAAAAAACAATTAAGAATTCAATCAAATTTGGAAAAATAATAGGATTTTCTATATATATGGGAGAGGACCCAGTAGTTAAGCACCCTAACTTTGCACTTCTCAAAATTCTACATTTAATCCCAATTTTTTACAGCAGCTTACCTAACAAGTCCCCTACTTATAACTAAGGTTTTAGGGCCACATCATCAAATATGATGCCTCATCAACATGCTTTTTGTCGAGGTGTCCATAAAGGACAAAAAATAAGTGAGACCGATAGTTGTGCACTAAGTCATGTTTTATTGGTGCACTGATGTGGCATCACATGATTTGTTACTTTTTAGATCTAAGGAATACATTTCATTCAATTATGGGTAGTCATTATCAACACTTACAACTTTAAAGTCACAACTATTGGTCCAATATTGTTAAAAAAATTAGGTGTTAAATCAACAAATGCTATAACAACTATTGGAACATGCTCAAGTGCTAGGTCCTCACCCCTAGTGACAAAATTGTAAGGCAATTTTCTCCCTGCCTACTGGCAGTTTTGTTTATGGCAGTGTCAGGAGCAGTTGAGATTGGGACAATAGTGTTGCAAAGTGGTGATTTTGCTTGAATCCTATAACAAGTATAGTAATGACTGAGAAGTTTCCCATTGTAAATATGAGAGTGTAGGAAGTGAGTAAATGTGAATTTACTATTTAGTTGTTTGTAAGTTGGGGAACGTAAGGGGACAAAGAGTTGAGGGAAGTGTAGCATTAGTTGTTTGTTGCAAGAAGACTCCAATTTATGATCCTTATAATTTCCAAAGCCAAAGGGAGGGGAAGTGATCCATACTTTCAAGTTGGTTTTCCCCACACTGTAGTTTCCAAGTTAAACTTCTTTGTGTTTGTTGGCTTCTATTTGATTTATGTTGTTTTAAGTATTTCTTTATTCCTAACAACTGTACACATTATTAGTGGCACAAAACTACATGTAATCTTGTATCCTTTGAAGTCTAGTTCAGGTAGGAAGAATGATACCATTTGTATCTAATTTCCAGCAATTAGAAACTTTGGAAATTATAGATCATATTGATATTACACTACTTTAAAATTTATGTATATTGGAAGTGGTTGTGTTAATTTCTATTACACTAAAAAGGTCCATGAAAGAAGAATTTCAGCCTTATGAATCAGATATTTCTATATTCAAATGGAGTCAAAAAGTACTGATGATGGCTAGGAAAAGCAACGAAAGCCTTGTAAAACAATTTTCACATTGGATTATGTGATGGAATCCTAGGATGACATCACCAAGCAACAAGAGCTTGTGTCAAAGAACCAAGTGATCATGGACATGGTGGTTTGTGCTTGAGCCAATAACTTGGACTAAAAGAAGAGAAACACCATGAAGATGAGGAAGACAGGGAAGATTTTATGGATGAAAAATATCAGCCCAAGAAAGACAAAGGCAAATATAAGGTATCTTCATCCTTAAAACATTACCCAAAGATATCTTCATACACAGACTATCTTCAACCTTCCATAATGGCACTTTTTGATCACCAAAACACAAACTTGAGTTTTTATGGCACAACCAATCAAATCCATGCTTAATTCATCTTTATATGAGTTAAAACAACCAAATAAAATTCTTCACAAGGTCCAAGAACTCAGACTTCTTAATTTAGTTATAGTTCCTTCATTAACTAGCATATATGCTTGTAGTACTCCATTTACACTCAGTCAGAGATAACTTTTATTGTACTCCTCATTTCAAGACTGTTATTACCTTTTTGGACACTCATTTTAGAGTTTTAAAACATATCCAAAAATTAGTATATGTTGTTTTGAAAAGAAGTTCTCAAATTAGGACTTTCCCGTTCAAGCAACTAGGCCAATTAGGCCACTCTTACAAAGGAACACCCCTCAAACTTTAACCTCAACCTCTAACCACCACAAACAGGCTTTATTTAGGTTTCCAATAGACCAAATACACGTTTTGAAGCAAAATTAGGGGGTTTTGACTCACTAAAAGACCAAAACTCAGATTTTGCACCAAAATGGCTTGTAACCAAGGGTGGGTTATTGAAAGTACATCTTCACAACTCCTCCCAACTCTGAAAATCACTCAAACACATCAAAATATACCTGCACATACTTATCCAACCATTAGCCATAAGTTTCTAAGTGGATTTCTTCTAACCCTAGCCATGAGGGTCTTCAAAGAGAGCAAAAACCACACTATAGCAGCCTAGGGCTTTCTAAAAAAAGGCATAAAAAATCATTTCTTTACCCTAACACTTGGATAATATTTAAGAGTATGTCCTTACAAATCTTCACACCAATTTTTAGGATATTTCATTGGAGAAATTAAGAGTTATTGAATTTTTATCCCCTGCTGCAATCTTCAAATCTGAATCTCACCATCTAGAGTAAATTTGATATATCTGGAGCAAAACTTAATGAAATTGTATGAAACAAAATGGAAATAGAAGGTGATTGACTCTAATATCACTTAAAAAAAATTATCCAAGTATTTGAGCCTGTACAAATCTGTACGAGGGTCTGAAACAGTAAAATTATGTAGAAAATTCTTAAAAAACAGAGTTCTTTATTCAATCTTTAAAATTCAATCACCCACAAGGTTTCAAACGTACAATGGCATTTTTAAAGGAATTTAAAACATAAATTTTCACCTTCTAACTAATTTCTAACTACCTCCCATCGTTTTAGACTCTTATGACTCTTCATCTTCTAAATGTTGCTTTATGCAACTTTTACATTTTTTGCAAATTTTACCATATGTTGACACCTTTTAGAAACCTCTCCAAAAATGGACTTAAGACTTAAATAATAACCTATACATATGAGAAATGGTCCATGAGACCATAATACAATGGTGTATCATCAACATTTGATTGTCTTTCAAAATTTGTTCCTAGGACTCATGATGGTGTCATGGTGCTCCTGCACCACATTACACCTACAGTTGATCATTATGTGTACATGGTTGACCTTCTTGCACGTGTTGGATATCTCGAGGACACTCTAAAATATATCATTAAGATGCCAGTTAAACCTATGGTGGTTGTGTGGAATTGTTTTCTTGTTGCATGTAGGTTACATATGAATATAGGCTTAGGAGTATTTATAGCCATGCTACTCTTCAATTTGAATCCTAAAAATGCTAGGACTTAAACATCAATCAACATTGAAAGTGTAGATCAAATTTCCTCAAATATTAGTGATTATGACTGATTGGTGGATGGCTAAAGTGTTGAGTGGTTTTATTCACCGAAGTGCAAACATCGCTGAAATCCACTAGTTCATGCCACGTGGACATATCATATGCATCTAGCCTCCTACTTTCCATCAATGGCCACAATTTGCTCCTCTCAAGATTGACACCTTCAATACATGGTTGAGGATATTGGTAGCTTGATCTACTAATATGCTACAATACACTAGATTGTGCCAAGTAGCCACCATTACCAAACAGGGGCCCTAACACAGACTTGCTGTACCTCTATGCCAATAAGGATCATACACCTCAACATCCCTTTGAAAAAGGCTCCATGTTGGAGATGCCCATGCTAACAATAGAGACCTTTTTGGCAGATCAATATATGGAAGGCCACAGTATGATTCCAATGGAGAAGGAATAATATTAACAGGTCACAATGACCTGCAATATTATTTGTCCCTTATGAATCAACAATTACCAATTGAGATCTAGTTTATCTCAAAATTAGTAGATCATTTAAATGTACAAATTTTCCTAGGTACAGTTCAAAATGCAAGGGAGGCATTCACATGGTTGGGACACACTTATCTTTACATTTGCATGCAACAAAACCCAATTCTATATGGTATATTTGCTAATGCTTTACAGAAAGACAATACCTTAGAAGAGAGAAGGGTAGACTTGGTAAGCTTAGCTGTGATTTTCAATTTAGTACATAGTAATTTTACTATGGTATTGTTAGACAAGTATGACCCTTGCATTTTACTTTAATGGTACTTGTGAGCACGCTTCTGATAATTGAACTCTTGATGCTAATAGATACATTCAGCTGCAACTATCTTGGACAAAAGTAATTTGGTGAAATATGATTGGAAAAGTGGATATTTCTAGGTTAATGATCTAGGGCGGATAGGTAATTATTACTACATCACTCATGGGACAATGGCTACTTATAATGAGCACTTGAAGCCAACAATGGGTGATATTGAATTATGCTGATTGTTTTCATTAAGTGAAGAGTTTAAATATGTGACAATAAGAGAAGAAGAGAAGATGGAACTTGCAAAGATCTTAGATTGTGTTCCTATTCCAGTGAAAGAGAGTTTGGAGGAGCCAAGTGCCAAGATCAGTGTTTTTCTCCAGGCTTACATTTCACAGCTTAAGCTTGAAGGTCTCTCCCTCACATTTGATATGGTGTTTATTACTCAGGTATGTATTTATATTGAAAACCTGTGTAGCACAAATCATAACCATTTTATCAATTTATAAGTTGGTGAATTGAATTTTGTATCCTTTGTAATGCAAATGATAATCATTTTCTTCCTTTTTATAAGTGGGTGTTCTAAGAATTTTGTATTGTCCACAAAAATCTAAATTTAGCCCTGAGGATGTTGTGCATGTCCACCCTCCTACTTTTGTTTCTAACCATACAACCCATCCTTAAGTCCTATCTTCTCCAACTCATTCACCTTTGCTGGACAGAAGGAATTTACAATTTGTTGTGTAAGTTGTTGGATGATGCACACTATATAGTTCTAAATACATTCTTTTTTTTGGTTATGTGTTGCAGAGTGCAGGTTGCCTCAGAGAAATTTTTGAGATTGTCCTAAAAAGAGGATGGGCCCAGTTAATAGAGAAGACACTTAACCTGTGCAAGATGGTTGGAAAGCACATGTGGAGTGTTCAAACTCCACTCCAACAATTTAAAGGCATTCCAAATGGCATATTGACCATAATTGAGAAGAAAGATTTAGCTTGGGATCAATATTATGATCTTTTAGCCCAAGAGATTGGAGAGCTCATTCATTTTACAAAGATGGGAAAAACCATTCATAATTTTGTGACAAATTGATTAAAAAGGACTATAAATACCTAGGTTTGAATAGGATTGAAGTCCCTGAAATAAACCACATTTTGTCTAAAATGCAACAATTTAAACAATAATTACCTACTAAAAGCTTACCTCAAAAATTGGTTTGTCTCTCTGAGCAGACCCGTCTTCAACATGTTCTCCATGCTTCTCCTTAGCCTCCTCCAACTGACCCTCGTCAAAACCTTATTTTCAGGGTGTAGCTCGCCAAATTGGAGAAGTGAAAGGTCAATACCAATGAAGAAGATTTTGGAGGAGCGGGAAACCCATAGTGGCGAGGAAACTGCAAAAAAAAACTGTAAAAAACATCCCAAAATTTTTCTTTTTTAATTTTCTTTCCATAGTGGTAGGGAAACCAAGATATGTGAGAGTTTGGTTTTGCTTCTTATTTTTCTTTTATTTCCTTTGTCTTTGGCTTCATTTTTCAAGTTTATGATTAACTTTATCTTTTTGAATTTTCTTTCATGTCTCTCTTTGTAATTTTTATTAGTTAAATTTTTATTTTTATTTTTATTTTATTTTATTATTATTTTTCTTTGTTTGTTTCTTCTTAGTGTTTATTGTTTGGTCTAATATAATATTTATGTTTTCTTGCTTTATTATTATAACATAATAATAATATATATTACTTATTAGCAATAATAATTAACCTATTATTTAGCTTTTGGTTGTTCTTTTTGCCTTTTTTTTTATTATTTTTGTTACTTGTTTTCTTCCTTTATTAAGTTATATTTTCTTGCTTTATTGCTTGAACTTTTAAATTAGCATTTTTGGTCTAATTCTTTCGTTGCTTGGTCTTTTGGTTGATTTTTTAAGTCTAAGGTTGTCTTTGGTTTGATTTATTCCTCGTCTTGTCATTGCCTTATGCCTTATTTCCCATGCAACCCATCCTTCCTCCTTAATTCCCTTCTCTAACCTTTTTAGGCTTTCCTTGGTCTGCATCTTATCATTTTTCTCTTGGTGCTCTCTTTTTCTTCTTGATGGTGGATCACGAAGTGTGATCCGAAATGTTGATGCAAAAAACTAACACACAATCGAATCTAGAAATCTTTTGCAATTAACAATATGGATTGTGGAAACTTATTATCTTTGATCCCAAAAATTCATTTAATCATCTTGAGCTCTATAAAGGAGTAATACTTATTGGATTATGATCAAATTTGAAAGAAAAAAGAATAGAGGAGTAATAATAATTTATTTAGTCATTAATTTAGCCATATATTTAGTCATTTAGTTGTGATTTTACCCAATTATAAAATTAGTCACTTATAAATGACCAAATTAGTCATTTATCTTCAAAATACTAATAGTCTTAGTCACATGACTAAAATTTTTAGTCATGTGACTAAAATTTTTAGTCATGTGACTAAAATTTTTAGTCACGTAGTCATTTATTTTCCAAATTCTACTAGTGATAACATTATCATTTATCCTTGAGTCAAATAAACTTATTTATTTAGCCCACTTTCCATCCCACCAAATAAATAATTAAAATAATTATAAATATTGTCTTTTGTCTCATTCCTATTTATGAATTAAACCATTATTTAATTCATAAGTCAACATTCCTCCATAAATTAAATAATTTATATTATTCCAACTACCTATTTTTCTCCACCATTGATTTGATTATCTCCAATTAAATATCAACCCTTCATTTCAAGGATTGCCCTAACTTTGACCTAATGTTGACCTAACCCTAATCCTCCTTATGACATTGATTCTTGGACATTGATCTTAGGGCTTCACCAACTTTTAATCCTGACCATCCATTCTCA